>JAPMOQ010036844.1:837439-872465 GCA_026543055.1 Argiope trifasciata | reverse complement strand
CTTGTTCAAATTTTCAATCGTTAATAAAATACTTTTTATTCATCCACTCAAGTTCAAATACATTTTTTTAACTTGTAGTGGATGACACTTGAAATTAATACAGCTTTTAACAAATATTAATTATTTAATTAAATTAAAATAATTTTTAATACTGTGAATAAAGTTTTAGTAGTTTGTAGTAAAAATTGAAATCAACAAGCAGTAGCTCAATAGGTGAAATGCAAGAATTTCAGTAGTTTTCACCTTCAGTACTTTTTAAGTGAAATTCTATTCTTGTGACCAGAAATTATAGACCACCATCAGCTTCATTAATTAGAAAAGGGGGGGAAAACTCCTCAAAGCGAATAAATAGTAACAAACAAAAATAATAGTCTAACATCATATACAGAAAGGGAAATTCGAAATTCGGTCTCTATTTCCACTTAGTATTGTCATTCTGTGATATGTATATAAAAATTTATATTAATTACAATTATTTAATAAAAAGTAAATATAATAAAAATTTTCTTTTTTGACCAAAGTAGGAATTGATTAAAATTTTTTGATATATTACTTTTTTTATTAAATCATACAGTTTGTTTAAATATTTCTTCATATTTTTAATTTAATCAGCACGATAATTAGTTATTTTAAGATATATATTTTTATTTAATTAATTTTGCGAAAATTTCCTTGTTTTTATTAATTTATTATGACTCACATATACTTGTATACAATTTATAAATTCTTGATGCTTATAATAAGAAATATTTAAACTAAGTGAATATTGTAACTTAGTGAACAATAGGCGAAGAAAATAAATTATTCTAAATTGTGATCATTAATATTTCATAATTCATTAGATTTGTACTTTTTTCTTTAATTATTTTGAATCTAGGAAAATAACACCTCTAAAATCCATTTATTAGCAACTGTAGGCAGCCGCCTATGTGGAGATCTCCGTCCCTTAATAGTTGATATAAATGTATCAATGTGGTCGTTCAATTATGATAGATGAATTGTGAAAAGAAACAAATGTTTGTCCATGTGATATACATATATATAGGCCCGAAGCAAGTTAAGTTTGAAATCAGTCTTGTAGTAAGACAGTGACATCATTGATAAGGGCAATATAGTTTGCAGCTAAATGATAGATGACAAATACTATTGTTACATGACTGTGACATCAATATCTTAAATCCTTAGTCTTCACATTTAAGATGATATAAGAAAAATAAAAGTAATTTATGTACATATTCTACGGTTGAGTAAAATTTGTAATCATGAAGTTATAGATGACTTAGAAAAGTTATACCGCGGTTTTGTCCGATTGTTAATTTTACTTGAAACTTGATAAAGATTTATCGATTCATTCGAAAGTAAGATTGTTATACTCTGAAAAACTTCTATCATACTGAATTTTTTAAATTCTAAGTTTAATATATTTAAATAGCTGCAGATATTTATATTTATATGTATATTTAAGTTTATATAGTAACAGCGAACTTCTTACAAAATTCTTCTTATTTTTCTCCTCAGATTTTGCTTATGAAATTCCAAGGCTATTAAGGGTGGTGAAAATACAACACAGAGTCTTTATTTTTATCATAAGTAAAAAATAGCAAAAAAGAAGAAGAAGAAGAAAGAAAAGAAAAGAAAGAAGAAAAGAAAAGAATAAAATATTTAGGGTTTAAAATTAATTTCACTTAAATAACAACAACACAAAAAAAAAATCCGCCTTGATGAATGCAAAAAATGAAACCATTTATAAAAATGATTATGTTTGCTAATTTTAAAATGCTGCTTTGCAATTTTTGTATTGCTTGATGAAAACTGTGCAATTACTAATTCGTAGTTTAAAATATTTACTAGATTCATTTGCATTTTTTAAAATAATCTTTTGCTTTCTGATAAAGATAAAAAATTCTCTGAATTAAGTTGCAAAAAGTTATAAAATTAATAAGTTGTAAAAAGAAAGAAATAGTTTACAGTATGAAATTATTACCTATCTGCAAAAATTTGATTTTCCATGATGATAAACGGAAATTTTTCACTGATATAGTTTATTCATTCAGATTCAAACAGTAGAAGTTTCATAGAAAGTGATAAGTTAAAACCATTTTCGTTAAATGATATAAGAATAATAAATAGATCTCTATCTCAATCAATAAATAAGAAAGTTAACGGGCAGAAAAGCTAAAAAAATAATAAAGTATACAAATTATTGTCAGTTTTCAACATGATAATGCTCATAAGTTGAATTTTTCCACAGTTTTCACAAAGTAACAGGCTTACCGCAAATACTGTTCGAAACATTCTACAAAGCTGACTGTTGAATAAAGAATGGCTACATTTTGTAACTCTTTTTACTTTTTGGATTGTTATAGACGCTCACTTAAAGATAGCTTTCAAAATTTTATTTAAAGTACTTAGTTAAAAATTAATCGAGATACTAAAGTTTTTTTTAAAAATATCTTAAAGCCATATTATTTCATTAAAATAAATTTTAAATAATTTAAAATTTTGTAAAGTTATTTTTTTAGTAATGTCAATTTTATGTCTCTACATTTTTCTCTCTCTCGAAAGTGGCTAACTAATTTTTACTAGAAAGAATAATGCTGTTTAGATTAAATTTTTTAACAATTATTATAAGTGATTTTAGATTTTTTTAAAAAAAATATGGAATGCATTATAGAGTGAAAATTCTAGCCTAGATATATTTCGCAGTTAAATTTGATCTACTCAATTATTTAATATGGCTAGTTTAGATTTTTTTTTATATTGCTTTAAAAACAGAAATAGGTTGAATATATTATCCTATCTGTATGTCACCTGTAATTGCTAGTTGTTGGAATTCTTTCAATTTTCTCAGTAATAAAATGTTTACTGAACAGAAATATTAATGAGTTATGCAATAAAAAAATATTTTCTTTTAAAGGAATTTTAACTTAAGGATACGGAAAATTAAAGATGCTTTTAAACAGAAAAGTATTTAAAAAATCAAAAATCAAAACAAAGTGGAAGCCACATTATTTTTAATGGATGCTTAAGAATGTTCTTTCTTCAGATATCTGTCTTAGCTTAATTTCCTTTTCATATCATTTAGAGTTCCCCATACTTGTATGATTCGTTTTTAATCTTCAGCTTTTTTTTACAAAAAATTACTTTCTACATTTATGTGCATTAAGAAAAGCGTGTTTTTAAAAGACGTTCTTCTTTTTAACTTTGCACATTTTTTTTTACCTTTCAGTAATTTAATAATTAATGAATATCATAAATTTTGAATCTGTCAGGTCATTGACTAATTGCAGAGTCCAGAATTTCAGAGCTTAAGAAATCGCGAAATGTTGTTTTGTAAAAATAAATAAACTTAGAAACCTTTACAAAACAAGAAAATTGTGTAAAGGCCATTACAAAATTTCCTCTTTACAAACATGAAACAAACAACTGGAT
Source organism: Argiope trifasciata (assembly GCA_026543055.1). Taxonomy (NCBI): domain Eukaryota; kingdom Metazoa; phylum Arthropoda; class Arachnida; order Araneae; family Araneidae; genus Argiope; species Argiope trifasciata. The sequence continues at coordinate 869,033 of JAPMOQ010036844.1, read as the reverse complement.
TAAAGTTTCTAAAGTGAATAATAAACAACTTGAGCCAAGCATTTTAGCTGTTTTAAATTTACCAGCATCGCCTTTTACAACAGACAAACAAAGACACGGAAAACTTTCAGCGTTCTTTTTGAACAATAACACACTTACACATCCCAAACAAAGGACGAATGGAAAAAAAATCCTTATAAAATCCAAAAATAAAATTGTTGAAACAAACAAGTTATGATCCTCAAATAACAAAACATAAAGCCACCTGTTTGTTCACAAAGTGGCTGATACAGGATTATAAAACAAACAATGAAATACCTAGAAAAACCGTACTCGTTTTCTGCATAAACTCTGCATTCTACGATATTATTTTCCTTTACAGGTTTTTTTTCACCATAGTTTGTTCAACCATCATTTGTCTTCAGTCTTTTTTTTTCTTTTTCATATATTTAATTGAAATGTATTGCGTACTGTACCCAGAATTGTCAAAATTCTTTGATTAAATTTAGTGGGAATTTGAATTTTTTAAAAATTTAATAGTATATTAGATGAAAGTGAACCAACGATAAGTAAATATGAATAGTTATGAATATAATTCATTCTGTTGTGGTGGATCTAATGCCACTTGGTCATACCAAGCCCGAATGAGTGGAGTTCTTCTGAATCAAGACAGAAGTGTGCGCCTTTCGTGGTTAACGAGCACCATAAAGGTGAAAGTGCGACTTTGCTCGAACACACACGACACAACCCTTTTTAGAGGGTGGTAGAACTCATTCATCCATCCGTAAGTCAGAATCCGAATCTAAATCATAGACCGACTCATCCCTGATTCAGCACCCCCAAAGGTATAATTTCTTATGAGAACTTGGAGGACTTTGCAGTCACGACATATTTAACGCGTCCCAACTGCCATTTAGCCAACACGGCGGTCTTTGGTCGAGACGAGAATAGAACTCGTTACTTTTGGGTTACGTGACTTGTGCTCTACCAACCAGGCTACCAACGCCCACATAATTCATTCTAAAGGTTCGTATAGATTCATGAATTATGGAAATATTCCTCTAAGAAGCAAAATTGTAAATTTAATTACACGTTTTCCAATCGAAGTTTTTAGGAAGTTCAGAGATCTTCTTTTACAAATTATGTATTTTCCCAAGTCTGTCTTGGTTTTTAATAGAGATTAGGTCTTGCACTGTCCAGAACTTTTGTTTTTGGTGCGTAGAACGTCAAATAAATGCCAAGTTTGTATTCAAAGTTTGAGAAACTTAGCATCCATGTTTTCTCGCTTTAGGCTCTGCTGTTTTCTCAACCACAAAGCTGAGAAATCTCTCTTTTCAACCACAAATCCCTTTTCAACCACAGTAGTAACAAATCTCTCTTTTCAACCACAAATCCCTTTTCAACCACAGTAGTAACAAATCTCTCTTTTCAACCACAAGACTAACAAATCTCCCTTTTCAACCACAATAGTAGCAAATCTCTCTTTTCAACCACAAGACTAACAAATCTCAAGGCTAACAAATCAACCACAAGGCTAACAAATCTCTCTTTTCAACCACAAGGCTAACAAATCTCTGTAGCACCATAACGGTAATGCATCTCCGAATGGGATGATTGATATCTGCCTAAAGCGAACATTTTGACAATCCCTGACACCGGAAACAGATTTTTTTCAGGAGTTTTTCGTCAGTCTGTGTGAGGTTCCCTAGCTTACATGTGAGGAACTTATGTTTACTTAAAGAATGCCATTTTTATAGAATTAGTTGCTTAAAATTTCTTTTAAATTATCATTTGACTAATTCCTATACCTTTCTTTTCAACCACAGAGCTGACAAATCTCTCTTTTCAACCACAAAACTAACAAATCTTTCTTTTCAACCATAGAACTAGCAAATCTCTGTTTTCAACCACAGAGCTGACAAATCTCTCTTTTCAACTACAGAACTAACAAATCTCTCTTTACAACAATAGAACTAGCAAATCTCTCTTCTCAACCACAGAACCGACAAATCTCTCTTTTCTAGAATAAAGTTGGCAAGGAAATGATATTACTAATTTGCAGCATTAGTACCTGGTCAATGCATATAATGTCATGTGTGATGATAACAGAGTTAATTTAAATTCCGTCGTAACCATTATCAATCCAGTTTTGAAACGTATTATTTATTTAGAAATAAGCAAAATATATTTATCAGCGACTATATAATCTTAAACAAGTTAAAATTTATATACTTTTCGATTCAGCAACATTGATTTTCTGAAGGCAGCTTACGTGTTATTATATACACATTGCAAATGTATAATTTAGTTTATTCTCTAACATCGAATTACATGTTGCCTTATGCTGCTCTATGATATCAAAGTTAATCTGTAAGATTAATAAAGAATTTGAAAGTTAATCCCTATGCAATATTTTACTTATGCCACGTTGAATATGTAAGCACACCATCAATAATAATATCAAGGTTTTACATATTTAAGAGAATTAAAATTATGAACAATGCAACTAAATAAAGGAAAAAACACTATGTTGCTATAGTTTCTATGATACCATAGTTACTCTGCAAGATTAATAATGAGTTCAAAAATTAATGCCCATGGAATATTTGTTGAGTACCCCATTTATATGCATGAACTCTCTCATCTATATCTATCTATACTTATAATAAAGCTCAATGTGTGTGTGTGTGTTGGCGCTCTACAGGCCAGACCGTTGGACCTACAGCTACCAAATTTGGTATATGTATACCTTGGAGGTCGGGAATGTGCACCTCGCAGCCCTTTTTTCGAATTTTTAATTAGAATTTGAATTAATTAAAATTTAAACGAAATTTCGACGTTTTTCCGCTATAACTTCCGAAAATATTATCGCACAAACATGATTTTTACATCAATTTAAAGATTAAAAAATTAGCTTTCTAATGGTATCAGTGTTTTAATGTATAACTTAAACCTCTATTTTTAATGAATTTTTAAAGAAATATTTTAACTATGTTTTTTTGATCACGTGACCGGATAAAAGAAAAGAAAACAATGACGGAAGTTCAAATAATAATAAAAAAACTATCATCGTAAATCAAGTCTAAAGAAATGATACTTTCAGCACGTGACTGGATAAAATAAAATAAACATAAAATGTGATATTTTTTTAAAAAGTAAATGCAAAGCAAAGGATTCTATAATCGTTTGCAATTCTAAATAGTTAATTCAACAAATCTTCTTTATTTACGGTAAACCTGGTTGAATTTAGACAGGATATACATTTAAATACCGAAGCAATGGCATATTTCTATAATCGTTTGCAATATCTGTAGCATTAATTCAATATTTTTTTTCCATTGAAAAATGTGATAGTTTCTAAAAAAAGTGCTAAGCCAAGGTTTTTATAATATCGTTTGCAACATCTAAATCATTTATTCAATTTTTTTTTCTTTTTCGCTTTCTTTGAAAAAACATATTTAATATTTTGGCAACATCACGGAAAAAAACATTAATTTCAGGCCAATCAATGCCCGGAATTACTTCAAGGCTAATGAATATGTGACTTAATTTAAAATTTTAGAACGCATTATTCATGGCGAACCAGCTGGTCGCCAAAGGCGGCTAGTTATTAATAATAATAAGGTTTTACATGCATAGAAGAATAAAAATTATGGACCTTGCAGCTAAATAAAAATAAATAAAGTTACTACATAAAAAAATATCTTTTTTATAGACATTTCATGCATTGCTTTTTAAATAAATTTCTTCCAAAAATGATGGAATAAGTTTTTTTTTCTTTTTAAAAGGAGTATAAGGCTGCTCTTACTATGTATTTTCTCAGGCAGGCTTCGTAAGTGAAATTTGAATTTAAGTCGCGAGAAACGCTTGAAATCATTTATTTCACGGCAGTCGATGTTTTAAGAATTTCGATTAACATTCTTTCTTCAGAATTATTTGAAGAAAATCGCTTAGGCCTTGAAACATGAGGGGAAAAAATGCTTTTAATAAAAGTGGAACGGGCTAAAAACTTAAAATTCTTAAAGTAAGTGAAAATTTTGCATTTATTGATAGATTTCGAGGATAAATGCATCGAATTTTCAAAAACGGAGAATAAAAAAGAGTAAAACGAAAATAAAGTACTAAGATAAATAATAAAGATCAATGGAAAAAAAATAGTATCTTTTTTTTCTTAATATGGAAATTTAAGAAATTCAGAATTAAATAGTTTAAAAATGTAATGTACGTATTAACCATTCTGTAAGGGCATTATTTATACCAACTTGAAATATGTATCTCTCAGATATTCTATTCAAATTATAACTTTTTAAGAAGTAATTATTGAAATTAGGTAGTAATTGGGTAAACGTTAATACGTATACTTTATAAAAATGAAAAGTATTATTATAATATACAAAACCAATATAAGATGACTAAGAAATTAACCGAAAGTTCTGAAAATAAAATGAAATTTTCAATACATTCCTTCAGTCACAACGTTTTCATTTGTAACTTAAGGGCTTGGCCCCCAGCTCACTCCCCCTCTCCCTCTATCCCTTGTACTAGATGTCCGGAAATTAACGGGTTTCCTAAGGGATTGTTTCCACGGCTCCAGATACAAAAGTAAATTGATACAAACGGTTTTTAAAATAACCATAAACAAAATAAGATCAATTAAAAAATAGATAAATAAATATTTTTTCATTAGTTAAAATTCCGAAGAACTCTCAGCAGGATTTTAATTTTCTCCGCAGGAATATAGAATTAAAACATGAAGTTAAAAGTTAAATAAAAACGTTAGGATAATTACTAATATGATATTTCCTGTTTATTATTTTTTTATAATTGGGAGTTATTTTAAAAGTAATATTTTTAATGTTGCCTATTTTAGCCTGAATTCTAATTTCATATCTAAATTTGCTATACTAATGATGCTTGATAATGCTATGTAAAATTAATCAGGCGAAAATATAGCACTTTCATCATTAACATTTTTCATTCAGAAAATTTATTCGATGGATAATTACTGATTCAATACAAGGGCTTGTTTATTTATCAAATTATAATTATATAAATAATTGTTTTAAGCGGATTTCCAAAGAAAAACTAATCTACGTCTTTTAATCATTTTGTCATGTAGTCATTTTTAACAATCGAAATTGAAAAATAAACAAAACGTCGAAATGAAGTACCGCTTTGAATGATAAGTGAGAGGCAACATTTGAGTGCAAAAGGTTAATAATCAAATTAAATTTGTTAAAACTCTGAATTATCTTGTGATTTATTGATGGACATGGTGAAAGCAAATCTCATTGGAAATTGAAACCTTTACAGATTTTCTTTTCAGATTTTCGCAAGGCTTTTCTTCGCTGTTTTTCTTCAACAGATATAGCTAGGCTCACTTTGATTATTAAAAATATAATGTGGGGTTAATATGTGTATTTCTCCGATAATCAGACAATAGCTTGCCGAGAAATGAGAAATTTCTTTTGCACGATAAACGTATCAGAAATTTCCATTATTCGACAAGCAGGAAAGTCATTCAATGATATCACCACAAACGATGTATTTAAAATTAGAATTAAAAAATAATATTGTTTTATACTCATTTACGGTTAATTTAATGTTCATTAAAGTGTACTTTCCTTTTTATTGTCACCATTTCATTACAAAATGTAATATAAATATTTATAATGACGTAATTATAATATTTATTAAATATTTTAAGCAATACTGGGGAAATAAACTCGAATATCATGGGTCAGCTGACTGGTTAGCTACCAATCACAGCGAGAATAAAACGAAGAGTTTATATAATATTTTTTATATAATAGATACAAAAATTCAGATAAAGCTACCGAATATCAAACCTAAATTTCAAAGCACTACTGAACTGAACTGAGAAATACAAAAACGTAGAAAGAATGCCTGAAATTCAGATGTAAAAAGCAAAATGTCGGTTTTGTATTCAATTCATTGCACCATTGCTGTCCGAGCAAATAGACTGAGAATGTTTTAATAACAAATAAAATTCAGGAATCTCAGAGCTAAACCTTGTGTTCTACTGTGCCTGTCACTTTGACAGATTGGAATCTTTTTTTTTTATTATTTTTTTATTTTTTATTTGCTGACACTTAGTTCACTTCTTCAAAACCTAATTCTGTGTCTCTTTTAAACACTTTTAGCTTTTTGCTCGCTTTGTAATGCTCTGTTAAAAAAGTATTTGTCAAAGTTTGTAGATATTCCTTTTTAAACAGCATTCCTTTGTCGTTGTACGAATGAATAATGTAAGAGCCAATTGCGGCAACTTTATTTTTTAAAGTAACAAAGAAAACAAAATGCAGATAAAAATTTACCTCGGTGGTCTAGCGAATCTTTGTAACATCAATAGTAGGTTCAGAGAACTCAATTAACGCCTCGAATTCTAAACTGTGACAAAGAATTTGTCGAAAGAATGCGAGATTAGTCAAAGTTCTGTTTTTATAGTAACATGTGGCAAACAAATATAAAACAGATATCTTCTTTGAAATGCTAATAGTTACATTAAGGATTTTTTTTTTCTAAATTGATCTAATTTTTTCAAATGGTAAGAAGATGCATTTAACATATGAAGACGGCACAAATTAATAAATAATAGATACATTAAAAATGACAAAAATAAAACCATATAGATCGGACTCTCAAAATTTTAAGTTTACAAAAGAAATTTTTCTGTTATAATTAGGTAAGAAAGATATTAAAATTTTAAAGTGAAACTGCCTCTTTGATTACCAATAGAAAACTCGAAATTTTCATGCACTTTAGTTCTTAATCAATTTAATTCTTCCTCCTGAAATAATTTTTAAGTTTATGGGATTTGAGAAATCTTCTAATAAATTAGAATTTTACTTTTAATAAATTAATTTACCTTATAATCTGAGAAATAAATGCAATCTTGCAGTAAATGAAAGAGTTTTAACTTTTAGTCGGCATGAAGTAATACGCGAAATTCATACTTTATTGAATATTCTCTTCGTTCTTTGCTTTTTGCGAAATAGCTTTGCAAGCGAAATAGATAATGCCGAATGTTCCACTGCAACTTGTATGAATTGTTTTATGCGGATCTATGAATAGTGATTATCATAGTGATTAGCCATATGATATCCAACTGCATTCCAACTAACTTTTTCATGCTCATATCTTAGCTGTAACTGTAATATGTATCTGTGAATATATACAAGCCAATATTAGGTATAACCTTCTATATCAATTTTTCTCATGTCGACATAAAACAAAGACCTTTATTTTGTTTTAAGGAGATGTTCTCCTTATCCCTTAGCTCAGCCTCATACAGTGATGACCAAGACTTGAAACTAATTGGTAAATTTTCTTCTTTTATCTGATACAATTTCGGGCCACGGTAGCCTGGTTGGTAGAGCATCAGTCTCGCAACCGAAAGATAGCAAGTTCTGTCCTTGTTTTGGCCAACGACCGCCGTGTTGGCTAATGGCAGTTGGGGCACGTTAAATATTTCGTGACTGCTAAGTCCTCCAAGCTCCCATAACAAAGTATACCTCTGGAGGTACTGAATCAGGAATGAGTCGGTCTCTGATTTGGATCTAAATTCTGACTTGCCGATGGATGAATGAGTGTATGAATGAGTTCGACCATCCCCTAAAAAAGGTTGAGTCGTGTGTTTTCGAGCAAAGTCGCACTTTCACCTTAACGGTGCTCGTTAACAACGAAAGGCGAACACTTCTGCCTTAATTCGAAAGACCTACTCTCATTCGGGCTTGGTATGTCCTAGTGGCATTAGACTCACCACCTCCACAAAATTTTGGTTTTTACTTTTGAAATATTTTTTTCTAGTATTGCCTGATGACCCTGTTGCTGGACAGCTTCCTATGGGCAAAATATTTTTTTGTCTTAAATGCTAAAGAGATTTTTTTCATATTATTATTTTATCCACCAGCATCCCAACTTTTTTAGACCCATATATTAACGGTAACCATATATCTTAGCTGTAACTGTAATATATATCTGTGTATATATAAAAATCAGTACTGGCAATAACCTGTAATACCAATTTTCTCAGTTCTATACAAACTTAAGGAATTTGTTTTGTTTTTAAAGCTAGGTTTGCATTAACCATTATCTCATCTACTACAGCTCTATGCCATGCTATCCTTTTGCAGATAGCCAATCTGCAGAGGTTCAATTTTGGAAGATTTCACACATAAAGGATGTAGAATGGCGATTTATTTTTAAATGTAATTGACTTAGGTCTACAGATTATTAGTTAGGCATTTGTTTTTAACTGAATTTAAGATCTCTTTAACTGTTTGCAATGTGATATTTGATCATTGGCTTCTAACGACTACATTACTTTTTCTATACTTCATACACGAGAAAGTAAAAAACTGGTGAAGATCTAATCCAAAATCTACATATTCACATCTTCTGAATTTATGTCGTTTCAGTCATCGTCAAACAAAGGAAAATACTAGTGAATACAATAAGGAAAATATTTTATGTTGCTATTAAATGGGAAAAAATAACATGTAGAATTACAGGTTTAAATTTCAATTCATTTCATACAGTAGACATGGACAGATTCTGGTAAAAAAAGAATTAAAATTTTTTCGTAAACATTGCATATACATATATATAAACAAAAATATGTGTGCGTGTATCTATATTTATTTAAATGCTAAATTATATTATTCAAACACAGAGTGCATTAAAAGTACTTCTAAGCTTCTGATTATGTTCGAAATCAACAATATATATTGACATATTTCTTGAGAAAATTACCAAATGAAAATCTTCTAAATATATATTTAATTATAAAGCCAAAAATAAATGATCAAAGAAGGAGAAAGGGAAAAAACTGTCAAGACTGAAAATGCCAATTTCTTGAACTATAATGTGTAAAATATTTACAACTGTCTTGCTATTGTTAATGGTTCCAGTTAAGCAAGAACAATTATAATCCCCATTTTGGAAGGAACAAAAAGAAGAAATGTTGAAAATGAAGCAAAGGCGGGAATCAAACAATAGAAAAGCAGTAAACAAAAAGACTAAGAGTAATTCTTGGAAATAGAAAAGAAAGGAAAAAAAATAAATAAATAAATGTATTTTGTCTCTTTTTTAGCTTTGTAGAGCTATTAATTTGTCACCATCTTATCTCTCTCACATCCTTAATTGTTTAAATTGTCTTCTGTTTTTGCGTCTTTTAATCCTTAGAATGCATTGTTTCGAGGAGTGAAAACCTTCCATATTGCTAAAATAATTTTCTAAAGACTCTTTTTTTTTTTTTGGAAATGTTGTTTAGTTTAAAGTTCAGTTAATGCATTCGAAAATTGTTTGCAACTTTGTCTAGAATGAACTTCTGCAAAATGGCAGAATTGTTCTCTATATATGTCATTCTTTCTTTGTTTACATTAAATATCAGAGTCCATTAAGACCAAGACACCTTTTTAAGAGCTAAGAACAACATTTAGCCATTTTTAGAACATAGCTAAAACGAATTCTCTTTTCGTCTGAGAAGATGGGAAAGAGCATTAAAATCCTCCCAGGTAGAAAAAAAAGGCGCAGCTTTTGAAAATATCTCTTCGAATTAAAAGCTCGACTCAATTCCATTTTTTCATACATTATTTACTTTTCATCATTAAAAAATGCAAAACTCATCAGCGCTTGCCGAGAAAAGGAAACTTCAACATTTTTCTCTTTTCCTTTTTGGCAACTGAAAAACGCCTCGGAGAAAAAAAATCGTTTGCGTAAATTAACCGTGAACGAAAAGAAAATTCGTTTCTTTTTCATTCATTCATTTTTTTCTCCTCTACCGTTTTTCAAAATTTATCTCGTTGGTTATGTGCTTAAGAGAAAAATTCGGAGGCAAATTTGATTAATGATATTGAACGTGCGGGATTTGCTGTAATTAGGTGAGATGTGTTTCTGTTCATTTTCAACTACAAAACAGACGTGAAAAAAAAGCAGAGAAGCCTATAAAAACTGTACTCTTAATTATTGTGCCAGTCATAAAATAAATATTGGGCATCGAACAAATTAGCTATTTCTTTTTTTCTCTCCGATCAATTTAAACGTAGAGAAATACCTTTATGGTAATTTTTAATAAATAAATAAATACTAATAATATTAATAAAAACACATGAGGCGTTTTGGTGTTTTTTCTTAATTAACCTAAGTGTTCTGAAAAACAACATATTTTTGAGGAGAAAACATGCATTCATAAACAAGTAGGATGATTATTAAGATAAACAGAACAAACTATTATGAAATCAACAATTTAGATAGCTCGGTGAATAAAATATCACTGCTCTTTGTTTAAGATATATCAGACTTTTAATTTTTTCCCTGAAAATTTCGAGCTGATTTATCTGCTGAAACATTGGAAAAAAAAATGAAATTTATGTTCGCAAATTTAAAGTTACCAAGGGAAAGTTATTATTTTTTGAGTCATTATTTGTCTTAATCAATTTAAGTCATTAACTAGTTTAAACCGGTTTCAAACAATTTTTATGGGTCTCTATCCCTCCCCTCCCTTTCTTTATATATATTAGAGAAAAATTCGAAGAAAAATTATATATATAAATAAATATAATTTTTTAAAACCTTCGTTTAAGATTTTTCTAGCTGGCAAACAAAGTTTTGGAGCTCAACTGATTTTGACAATAATAATAATAATAAACCCACCATCGTTTTTCTAAATATCAACGCATGCTTAATCTGATAGTCTCGTGATTATTTCAAACCGGTTTAAACTGGTTGATGATTTAAAATAATTAAGACAATTTGCAAGAATTCGGGAGGGGAATAATTTGGAAATCAAGTTGTAACTTTAGTTGGCGATTAATTGTCAAATGTGTCAACCTTGTGCATTATTTTCTAATAGCTCTAACAGCTAAAAATGCATGCCTCGAAAGTGATAAATCGTCATTTTGTTGCCTACTCAATTTGAGGCTTCAAAAACCTCGAACAAAAACAACATAATGTATTCACGTGATAACAAAGAGTGGCAGAAGTAATTGCAATAACTTTTTCAGACTAAATGCAGTTTTCATGGAGATTAGAAGATTTTGTGGGTTGATTTAAATTTTCGGTTTCATTTAGAACTCACCGAAATATAGTGTAAATGCCTGGAATAGAAAACTATTTTCGTTATTTAAATTGCACGTAGATGTAGTTACTCAGAAAAAAAAATAAAGTTCCAACTAGAAAATGATACTACATATTACAAGTGCATCAGAACTGATCTAAATTTTAGAAATTTTTTAAAATAAAAATCTTGTAGCTTGTACAAAATCCGAACTAGTATATTCAATATCATCTTTTATATATCCATCCTCACATTCTTAATGTGAACTAAAATATATATTTTTTTAATTTAAATTTGGAACAATTCTGTTACAAAAAATTAATTACAAATTTAATTGCGAACAATTTTAATTTAAACTAATTTTGGTGAGCAGTCGGTTAGCCAGTATTACTGTTCGCTAAAACATTCCATTTGTGCATTCTCGATGTTCGATCTCGGGATCATTGGGTCAGTAGCCGCATAATATAACCCCTAGACAAAAGTGTACATTCCTGCCCCCGAGGTTGTTGTCTGGCTTATGAACTTACTAAAAAATTACTCCCCTTCCAGTGAGTTGTATATTAGACGAACAATGTTATCGCACCAAGTGTTATGGCGGGCGACGAACGTTTTGGTCGTTCCAAACGTTATAGCGACTTTTGCTACCGGCAGAAGGCGTTGTTTGGTTGCGTTTGTTCAGAATTAGAGTCCTCAATTTGCATTCTCGTGATTCAAACTGGCAACGTTGGGGTTCATAGAAGAATGACATAACCCCTAGACAAAAGTGTACTCTTGTGTCCCGAGGTTGTTATCTGGCTTATGAGCTTACCACCATACCTTTATATTTTATATGAATTGTTTTCGCAATAGGCATTTCAGCAAACTACTTTTAAGCTTCAAATCCTGATTATCTTATTATTCTCTTATACTATGATGCAGTAAGTTTAGTTTAGTTATATTAATATCCCGTTGTAAAGCAGCACTTGGGCTATTTTAGCACGGACCAGTCATTTTGAACCCTGGTCAGATGATGAGGGCGACACTTGAGCTGGCACCCCCTTTCCCCACTAAGCTAAATCGAGGGCTTTTGGCCTGATAGATTTAACGTGCAAGAGAACCCCTTACACGACGGCTCTTCGGTGGAAGCGAGTCTCTAACACAAAACCCTCCGGTTCCGAAGCCGAGACCTTACCACCAGGCCACCGCGGCCCAAAATACTATGATGCAGACCGTAGGTATCTGTCATTGCATTACGGATCTTTTTTTTTTCTAATATACTGTCAGCTCCCGTAAAATTCAATTTTAAATTAAAGTGGAAGTGATGAAACTGCAATTAATATAAAGCAATTATATTTTATTTTTATTTTGTAAGAATTAAATTGGTGAAAAATATGATTAAATTATTTTTTAGTTTCAATAAAAAGAGAAATCTAATTTACTGGTTAAAACATTAGTATTATAAAAAATATAATTTTTTGAACTTCAATAAGATGTAGAAATAAGTTTTGTCCTGTAATATTTTCTGAAGTTAAAGCAGAAAAATACTAAAATAACGCTTAATTTTTAATGATTTAAAAATTGGGTGGGAAGGTCTCGGTTTGTAGGCCATGGGATCTCAGGTTCGAGATCCATTTCTACTGAAGAACCGCCATTTTAGAAAAGATCTGTTGCATGGTAAATCCGTCAGAGCAAACGTCCTCCCGATGATGTGGTGTGCAGCAGTGGTTGCCAGATCAGATGGCGTCCTCGTCATCTGACTGTGGTTCAAAAGTACGAGATCCGTCCCAATAAAGACCTTGTGTTGCTTTATAAATGTAGTTAATATACATAAAGTAAGTTAAACCGGCCTCCAAGGTACACATATGCCATATTTGCTGCTGTAGGTGAAACTGTCTGGTCTGTATAGCCAGACCGTTTCATAACACACAATTTTAAATGCGGATAATGAAAACATAAATAGATAAGGAAGAAACGTCACAAAAATGAACATAAACCAGTATATTTGTAGATAAATTCATGAAAAAAAAGAAGAAAAAATCAATTTTCTATCGTTTTTTCATATGTATTAATATTTTTACGCATCATTTGGCTTTTTTTCTTTGCTTATACAGGGTGCGCCAGAAAAACTTACTTATTTGAACAAAAGTACAGAAGTTATTGTTTTAATATTTTTTTTTATATGAAAATACAATATCCCAGTATTTTTTTTATATAGTTTTAAAAATGATATTTGTTAATTGACGACCCCCATCGCCCATACACTGACTCGGTCTATTTTTGAAATTCGTGTCCATTCTTTGCAGCATATCAATCGGTATGCTGGCAATGGCTTTGCGAATGCTGATATTGAGGTGAACTATGGTCCGTGGTCGATCGACATAAACTAGGGATTTCAAAGTGAGCTTCGTCACTGTAAAAAGCGATCTCGTCTTCAAGCAGGTTGTCAAGCAACATTTCACATGCATTTTGACGGGCTATAAAATCACGTTCAGTTAATTTTTGCATAACAGCCAATTTATAGGAGTAAAATTTAAGGTCTTGATGGAGAATTCGTCGAAGAGTGGTGTCAGAAATTCAAAGAGCAGCTGTGTGTTTGCGAATCGAGCGCAAAACCGACTGTTTCACTCTTTCGACATTTTCCGAAGCTCTGGTGGTCAGTTGCATACTAAAGTAGTAGCAAGTGAGCGACCCTTAGAAAAGAAGCTCTCCACGGCGAAGGGCCCGCTATAGCATGATGACAATTGACTAGAAACAGAGCATGATGGCAATTGACTAGAGTGAGAAACAAACTTGGGGGGTTTCTCCTTAAGTAGCGCTACCTATCACAATCTCTACCTACCCAACTCACCACTTGGAAGTTTTTACAAATAAGTAAGTTTCTCTGGCGCACCCTGTATATTTCACAGAGAATCCTCCGTTTATCCAGAAATGACTCATAAGAGTAAGGAAACTACGCACGATGATGAAAATCTGATTATTCTTCTCTCGGCTTACAGCATTCACCTCGGGTGTTTGTATCAGTTTACCGAAGCTCTAAAAATGCCACCCCAGTAATCGGATTTAAACCCAAACAGGGCGCAGCTGGTGAAATGTGGCGACTCGAAGGCAAGATATTAAGAAGAAAAGTGAACTAAAAATGGTGCCGAACCGAAAATGGAAGTAAGATTGATGTAGATATCGCTCAAATCTCGCCAAATCTAATCATCACTCGCCAAAAAAATATTGCCAAAATCTCGAGCTCGAATTTTTTTAAATATTTTGTATATGAGAAAATAGAAGTATTAATCATTGCTTATCTAAAACTATTCTTTCATAGTACATTTTCAATATTTTTGGAATTTGTGCCTTTTTACAAACATTTATTGAATGATTCTGTACGCCCCATATCAAAATATCAAGAGCTTGACTCATTTTTGAGGTCATTGGAGACATCTTCAACACATTAATAATACAAAATAATTAATTTTAATGATTAAGAAAGGTATATATACGTATAAAAGAGCAAACATTTATATCTTCTCGTATACGTAGTAAAGAGAAAGTATAGCAATCGTCGAAAAAATCGGATTCGAGATTTTGGCGAATTTCTACGTTTTAGAACTTTCCGATTTCGAAAAACACATTTTGAAAAGGCACCTCCGTCTGTGACAAAGATAATTAAAAAACACTTTGAGTTACACAGTTGAAATTTGGTACAAGATCTTTAAGCCAAATTTGTAGATTTATATCAAATTTTAAATAGAATCCTTTCAAAGGAAGTTCATCTGTCCAGCTGTTCGCAAATAAGTTATCATTATAATTACAAAATGAAGAGAGTTAAATATATACAATTTGACACACGTATTTAATTTCTATAATGTAGAGAATTGTAAAATTTTGAACCAAATCCAACTGCGGGCTGATTGTTTTTCGGTTTGTACTTTCAGAAGCATGTAAAAGCAATAATTCGAAATTGCAGTGACTCAAATAAATTATACGGGTGATTTTATGACTACAAGTGCAGTTTTGCTTTAAATCTTGGTCTTAGTTGGTTGGGAAAAACGTGTTTAAAGTACTAATTCGATTTTTGGACACTGTTAATGCATGCCAGACATTAATCGCCAAAATACTCGCCAAGGATGATATGACGGATTCATTAAAAATTCTAAATTCGAGCCAAACGTTAATATTTCGTAACCGTTGTACGATAATTCCATGCAAAGCACTCTCTGGCATGACAAGTTTATTTGTGGGTATGAAAGAATATTTTGCAGTGACCACTCCCCCTGATTCGAGATAAAACTCTTTTTTGTGATGGGCTGTGACGTCATCTGTTTTGTTTGTAAGTTTTTTCCCCCTATATATATATATTTCAAATTTTCAAACATTAATAAAATACTTTTTATTCATCCACTCAAGTGTATTTTAATTTTTTTTAACTTGTAGTGGAAGACATTCGATATTAATACAGCTTTTTCAAATATTAATTAATTCATTAAATTTTATTAATTTTTTAATACTTTAAATATAGTTTCGGCAGTTTGTAAAGAAGATTGAAATCGACATGTAGTAGTAATCGGTAAAATGCAGGAATTTCGGTACTTTTCTCGTAAAGGTGAAGAACGAGAGTTCAATTCTTGCGAAAATCAATCATTTTTTGACACTTAATAATTTTTCTGAAAATTATTTAGTATAAAGTAACTAAAATTAAAATTTTCCTTGATGATCTGAGTAGATATTGAATCAAAAAAGATATTTTTTAATATTACTTGTTTAACATTTCTTCACATTTTCCGAGGCTATTATGGCTTTGATGATGAATGCCAACCACGACCCGACATACGACCACAAATGGTTAATTCCACCTCAATTTTTTTTCTTTTCTCTCCGAAGAGAATCAGCAGCAATATCGACCTTAAAGAGTCCATTTCCTGCCTCCGAACCCCGAATAAAGCAAAGAATCGCCCAACAAAAGTGCTCCAGGACTCCAATACATCTTAATGACTTCCTCGTTTAACTGGCCTAATGGGTCCGATTTATTGAGCGGGCACACCGGGCTATTTTTACCACCCCAAATAAACAAATGGCGAAAAAAAAAAAAGAACTAACCTTAACTACTCCTGGTGGCCGGAATATAAGAAATAAAAGCGGAAGAACGGAAGACAAGAGAATGAAGAAAAGACGCTTTTATCCGATAATTTCGAAAGAAAACAGCAGAAAGCGAAGGAAATTGATTCGGCGATGACAAATCTCGACTGGAATCGGCACTTTCTAATGAAAGATCCAAAACAAATAGTTTAGTTTTCAATCGAGACGGTTAAGGAGTTTGGATAGTTTTGTTTCCCTTTGCTTTCTGGGCAGACGGTAGAGAATTTATATAGCTAGGGATTAAAAGAGTTCTACTGAAAGAAGATATCTTCTTCCCTTGTTTTGCTGCGAGAAAGATATAGAATTCCTAGATTTTGAACAGAATAAATGGAGAAGAAAAAAGTAACGTAAATGTAAAAATGGAATAGACATATATAAAAAAAGAAACGTTGCTATAAATATATTTTATAATGACATTTATAAATCTCCAGAGTTCTATATTTTACTGAAATAGTCATTGATTCAGATACAAAAAGTTTCAATTTATAAAATGGTAGTATCATAAAGGAGAACATATTTCTAAATGGATAGCCATAGGACAAATTTATAATACTCATTTTATATTATAAAATTATTTCATAACAAAAAAGCAGCCCGATGTAATCAAAACAAAACTCGTCTGAAATTTTTTTTTCTCTCGTATTTGAAAGTATAGAAATTGTCAAAGGATAGAACTGGAGATTTCGGCGAATTTTCACGTCTTAGACTTTCCTTTAAGTTCAAAAAACACATTTTCCCCATTTTATCTGCCTGTTTATCCATCTATATGTCTCTGAATGTAATAAGTTACAAACGCTTTGAGCTAGAAATATATCATTTGGTATATAGACTTTGGAATACAAACCAAATTTGTAGACTTCTATCAAATTTTCAACGAAATTCATTCAAACGAAACCTGTGAATATATCTGTTGAAGTAAAAATGCTGGGATGTTTGTTTGAATGTTAAATAAAATTTGGTTCGCAGGTTTTTATGTAAAATATATTTCTGTAATAAATTTAGAACTAAATCTTTCAAGGAGTTGGATATCTTTCGCATACATATATGCGGAATAACTCATAAACCCAGTGACTTAAATTAATGAAATTCGATGTGTTATTTTGTGATTAAATTTGTAATTTTCTAGGAATTTTGTCTTAGTATTTTGGAAAAAATCCTCAAAATACATATTAGTATGATATATTCAGTAAAAATGTTAGATTAACATAAAAGCTCTGTACTTAGTAATTATGTTCGTCAATGCAGTTTAAGGCGTCTGCAGCCTTACCCAAAGCTGAAAATTTTAATGCGGAGGAAGGAAGATAAAATCTTTATTGGAAAGTATGTCAGAAAGTTTTGAGAAGACTATTTCCTATGGTTGTTAAAAAATTTATATCTACACCTCATAACTTTGAATTAGTCATTTAATTATCATAAGATAAAGCTGTAGTTTTATACCTTATGTTTATAATTTCTAGACAGCCGATTTTTGTACATTTGGTATTTTTCAAAAACTTTAATTACCTTTAACAATTTCTTAGACAACCCTATTCTTCGAAATAATTAAGAATTACTATAAAATAATATTCAAACAGAAGATTAAGATTCATATAATCAATAATAAATTTATGATTATTTATATGATCAGTTACTGATATCTCCAAATTGTTTATATTGCACAGATATTTGTAGAAATAAAATCGCATGAATTGAGTGTCTTTTATACGGAAAATTACCTGCAGGAAATGCTGAATGTGAGAGAATCTTTGAAGGATAGCTTCATGAAATTTGAGGAGCTATTTGTGCAGACTTATAAAAGATCAAATGTTTGTTTGGTTTAGTTTATTTATAACTAGCCGCCTTTGGCGACCAGCTGGTTCGCCATGAGTAAAGCGTTCTAAAATTTTCAATTAAATCACATATTCATTAGCCTTGAAGTTATTCCGGGCATTGATTGACCTGAAATTAATATTTTCTTTAAGATGATGGACGGAAAGTTCTAAAAGTACACCTTTTCCTAATAATATTCTTTAATTTTATAAATCAGTCAGTTTTAACCATCGGTTATGCTTACAAAATATTAAAAAAAATTTCGATGATGTTGCCAAAATATTAAATATGTTTTTTTAAAGAAAGCGAGAAAGGGAAAAAAAGTATTAAATTAATGATACAGATATTGCAAACGATTACATAAATATGCCATTAAGTCGGGATTTCAATGCATATCCTGTCAAAATTGAATCAGGTTTACCGTAAATAAAGAAGATTTATTGAGTTAATGATATAGATATTGCAAACGATCATAGAATCCTTTGCTTTGCATTTATTTTTTAAAGAAAATATCACATTTTATATTTTATTTTATCCAGTCACGTGCTGAAAGTTGCATTTCTGTAGATTTATTTTGCGATGATAGTTTTTTTTTATTCGAACTTCTGGTATTCTTTTATTTTATCTAGTCACGTGCTAAAAAAAAACATGGTTAAAATATTTCTTTAAAAATTTGTTAAAAATAGAAGCTTAAGTTATACATTAAAACACTGATACCATTAGAAGGCTAATTTTTTAATCTTTAAATTGATGTAAAAATCATGTTTATGCGATCATATTTTCGGAGGTTATGGCGGAAAAACGTCGAAATTTCGCTTAAATTTTAATTAATTCAAATTCTAATTAAAAATTCGAAAAAAGGGCTCAGAGGTGCACATTCCGGACCTCCGAGGTATACATGTACCAAATTTGGTAGCTGTAGGTCCAACGGTCTGGCCTGTAGAGCGCCAACACACACACATTGAGCTTTATTATAAGTATAGATAACGTCCCTTTTTTGAAGCAACACTAGGGCTATTTTGCGGTCTTAATCGTGGAACTACTTACAATTCAGATCTTTCTTGAAATGACAGAGATTCTATGTATTTATATACCTGCTCAGTTCAGAACAGTTATGTTGACGTCCTATTTTATGGTAATACTAGGGCTATTTTATGATGAACCTCGGTCATATGACGCGAATGACATTTGAGCTAGCAACCCCTCTCCAAACTTCCTCACCACACCACACCAGCTGGAGGGCGTTTGGCTCCGATGGATTTAATGTGCACCAGTCAGCTCATATGGCGGTTCTTTAGTGAAATCGGGACTCGAACCTACAACTCTCCGGTTCAGAATCCGAGACATTACTACCAGGTCACAGTGGTCTGAAGGATCAGATCCTATTTTAGAGTGACAGTTGATTCAGTTGTATCGAATAATCTTTTGAAGAATGGAAAGTGTTGTGAAAAATAGGGTTTGGTTTAAATTAGTTTTATCAACGTCTTGTTTGGAAACAGTGCGAGGTTTATTTGGCGATGGATTTCATAATTTTGAACTCAGATCAGATGGCTAGAACAACACCTGAGAAGGCACTACCCTGCTTAAACTTCAAAATTTCGCCAGTGATAGGATATCTGGCCTTACTAAGATTTAAGACGTACCAAACACTCATAAACGGGAGATCTTTGGAGGAATTGGGTTTCAAGATTGGAACCCCTTTGGGTCCAAAACCAAGTCCTTACTACCAATCATTAAAACAGCGTGTGAAAAGTCAAGAAACATTAAAATTTGAAAAGAAGTTATTTAAGTCATTCTTTAATTTCATGTATCATTTATTGATATTGAGAGGTCAAGAAATATTGCACAAAGTTAAGACCCAATATTTATTTAGAAATATTCAATATTTTTAATTTCTCGCATCTGAAGTATATAAAGAATCGTAAAAATCACGTAATCGTGATAGTAAAAAATCACAAAAATTCAAAAACCAGACTTTGATGATGAAAATGTTTTAGCCCTCTCTGAATCCGAAAAATACAATTTTCTAAAGTTAACTCTCATTGAATACGATAGTTCAAAAATACTTTGAACTAGATGAATGAAATTCGATTTGTGAATGTAACTCCAAATTAGTAGATTACGGATAAATTTTGAGCTAAATAAATGTAAAATAATTATTTATATTTTGTCTAAGAGCAAATGAATATAATAATTAAAAATCTAGGAACTAAATAGATAAATTAGATGAATAGGTTTATCATTTAATGCTTTAATTTTGTAGCGAAGCTCTCAATGAGTTGATCAACTGTCTATTCGTGTATTATACATGTAAACGCGATACGCCATGATTTAAATAAACAAAATTAGATGAACCAACTTGTTAAAAATATAGTTCTGTGCCAAATTTTGACTGAAATAGGGTTAAAAAAGACATTTAAAGGGCATTCCTTTTCACATTATAACAAAGCGTAGAATTTTTCTGAGCGGGACATTGGAAAAAAAAATCTGAGTACTTCCATTCATTGCCTTCCTCAAGGATTACAATTTTTATTCTAGGAAGAAGGAGGCAACATAATTCTTTTTTTGAACATTTTCCTGACATTGGTTTTATGTTTATTATTTATATTTTAAATTTTGAGGAATATTTTTAAACAGCTGTTTATTTCCGATTTCATACCTACAAGAGCGGAAATAATTTAAAATTGCAAAAGCTTTCTGCCATTTCTGAATTCGTCATAAATTTTCAATTTATTTTCTTTGAAATTAAAAAAAATATCCTTCTACGTTGCTTCTTTATTGTTTGTTAAATTATAGATTTTCTCTCTCTCAATTATAAAGTAACATGCCCATGCTAATAAATTCTATTCTATTCAGACTAAAATAAAAATAAAAGCGACTACATTATTTCACATAATGAATTTATTGTATTCTTCTGTCGTTTCGAAAATATCTTTGAATAACGGACAAAAGAATTCCAAATTACAAGTGAAATATCATATAATAATTGATAATGGAATGAAGAACGATCCGTCAGAGCCTTAGTAGACTCTCGGGAGAAATTATTCAATTCTTCCATTTTTAAATTCCATTTTTAAATATATTAAGCAAGTTGGATCTCTAGGGCTTTCGTTGTGGAACGGAGAAAATCAGTTTAAAAGATGCGTAGATAAAATATGCGTCTTTTGGCTCGAGAATGCCACAGATGATGAAGAATATAGGATTGAGATTAGTTTTCGATAGAAAATGGAATATAAAAGATTTCGAATTCGGGAAATGATGTGTTTTGATTGTTGGGAATTGAAGAATATTTGAAATAGGAAGAATTCTGCATATCTTATGCATTTCAAGTGCTACATTTTTCGATTGATGTTTGTGCTGTAAAATTTAATGATAAGCTAGAGCAAATTCATGTTTTTTTTATTATAACTTCAAATTCTACTAGTAAATGTTTATTTTATTCTATACATGGTAATTATATGATCTACTTAAAACTACATTATAATAATTTATTAAAACCAAAACACATTAAAATTTCCGAATGAAATTTTTCCTTTTTACATGGTAATATTTAGTTTAAATTTTTTCATGTCTGTAAAGAGGAATTTTGGGACTGTTTTTTGAAGCATATCCCGATGTGATAATGATCTCAACTTTTGTTGACTTAGGCTTTTCATATGGCAATACAAGATTTTAATACTTTAACCCTTTCAGGGGCACTATGCTAAAAATGATTTTTTTTTCGAAACAATTATTTAAATCTGATTATATCCTATTACTGACATGTAATTTACAGTTAAAAAAAATTAAGGTCCTTAGGGGGCTGGGGGGTAGGTGACATACTGGGTATGTCATCGCGCATCTAGAACATGTTTTGGAGCGAATTCACAAATATGCAACTCGTAATTAGAAGGTATTTTTATGAAATGAAAGCAGTTTTAGGGATTCATGACGCTTTTTAACATGAATGACGCAAAAAAATGAGCTTTTTGAATTCGAAAATAAAGTTTATCGGAATAAAATGAAGACAAATTACATCATATGAAAACATGCTTCCATCTTGAATTTTTTGTGTGGAAGCAGAATACTTCCTAAGACTCGTGCTGCCGTCTATTGGCAAGATAAAGACTTAAAAAACGTTAGGAAATTTTATGTAGTTATTTCAACGCGATTTTCTAGTTTTAAAAAAATTGTAAAAAGGTGACATATGGAGTATGTCACCACCCCTGAAAGGGTTAACAGATTAATTTCCATTTAATCAATAAATTTTAGTTAAAATGAAATTCCGGTTTTCCGTCTGATAATAAATTAAGGAAGAACTAATTTTAAATTTCCACAATAATTGCCGTAGTAAAATGAGAAGTTCTTCTCAAAAAGTCCAAAAAATAAATTTAAAAAAAGTAAATAATTTTTTAAAATAAGCCATTAGGCACATTATTAAATGAATGATTATCAAATTAAAACAAAAATAAAAAATAATTCCTAAATATAAAATATATATACAATAATAAAATATATCTAAGGAATATTTTTTTATGTCTACGGTTATATTTTTACTTACTTTGTTTCTGGAGGTCAAAACCAGTTCATAAAAACTAGATAGTTTGAAAATAATACTATAAAGTTATAAAAAAAAAACCGTGTATATTTTTGAATCTTAAAAATATTTGTTATGAAAACTACACAACTTGTTCAGATCAAATAACAAGTATTATAATTTTTTTTTTCAATTCAATTCCTACTTAGACCTACAAAGAATATTTCAGTTTCTTTTTATTAAATAATTATAAAAAATTAATGATTTTAGCAGGAATTGAACTCACATTTTTCACTTTCAACCTTCACGTGGAAAATGCTGAAATCTTTTTTTAAAAACCAATTGAGTTACTGCTTATTGATTTCAATTTTCATTACAATCTGCCGACACTTGACAACTGCCGAAACTAGTTATTTGCTTAATGATTTCAAAATTAGAGCTATTTGTCACAAAAATATTAAACATTATTATTATCATAGTACAAATTGGTTACAGAAACTATTGAAAGTTGTTTCACTCAACATTTTCCACCTCTTGCTTCCCTTTTAAAACATATTCTAGATTAAAAATTGAATTTGATAACATTGAATAAAATATCATTACATTAAGTTCTAAGTGTTATGTTAAAAAAGTTCTTTCACTTTTTTTTTCAACTTTTTTGTGAAATAATTGAGTAGTGAGTTGATTTTAAGTAATCATTAAATCTCCCCTAGAGACTGAGAATCGGCTAAAAGTTATAAAGGCAAAAAAGGTAAAATAATGTGGAACTCGGAGATCTTAAAACGTCTAACAGCGACAGTTTTTAAATTAATTAAACTTGGAGTACGGAAAGAAAAGCGTTACCTGCAGACAACTCAATTTGAATTTTTTCCCCACTCCTCTTAAGGATTCCTTTGTTGCCACTTGACTTTTTACTTTCTTTATTTTTAAATTATTTTTTCTTTTACTTTTTATAATCAGTGTAGTTAGATTTCCTAAGAAACGGAATTCCGTTGTTTTTCGTTCTATTATTTTTTTGTTCTGTTGCCTCTTTATGCCATTTTTTTTTTGAAAAAGAACTTTTATCCCGTTAGCCATTTTCAGAAAGAAGTGAAGTGAAACGTTTCTATTTCATTTTTTTTTATCGTCTGAAAATATACGTTGCCATCTCTAGACCTCCAGCGAGAAACTGGAAAAAAAATTGTGAATGTTTCTTATCGGAATTTAAGTAAAATAAAGTAAAAAAAAAAAAAAAGAAATAAATGAAAAAGAAAACAAAGCATTTTGGCAGTATTTGTCGCAAGAAATAAGTTGCTGCCGTAATAATAAGCAAGCCGATTTTCATAGAAGAATAGAAGTCAATTTAAAAAGAATTGTTTCAAGTTTAAGAAAGAGAAAAAAAAAAAAAAGACTTTTTCGTAATGTATCGATAATTTTTTTTTTATTCTTATACATTCTTTAATTGTTCTGAATACTTTCTAAGATAGAGAGAAGAAAAAAAAAAACTTGGTAAAGGAAAGTCACTTATTCTAAAATAAAGAATTCTAAAAAAATCTATAAATTTATAGATTGCTAAGTATGGACTTTTTTTAAATGCCTTGGGAATTTCAAAAGTTTTGAAGTTTGTTCATTTAGAAGTTAATTGTATCATCAATAAAAATAATCGTAGGATTTTCTTTTCAAGCTGACATTATACATGGAATACCATTTCTTTTATTTTGAATTACGCAAGTTAAAATAAAAATCTTTTATGTGAATAAAAGATAACTTCGAAAGTTATGAAGTTCTATGAACTTGGATGAATGAATATTGTTATTTGCCCTCACTTTTTCACAAATATGCTATCCAAAAGGTAAGCTCTAAAAGTACCCTCTAAACCTTGTGCTAAATCGTAATAAGTTATGACTCTTAACTTTTGACTTTTTTCAATGAATTCATGTTTTATTTACAGTTTTTAATATTCGAATTACTTAAAAATTCCTTTGGATGGCGCAGCTTGTCCTAAATTCGACATTGTGCTGTAAACCACACTACACCATACCATACCTGAGAACACACAATGTACCCAAAGTTTGGTATTGGATAGTTAAAAGTCATTGACAAACAGAAAGGGATGAAGAGGTAATGGTACTCAACAAACCAAAGTCTAGTTTTCTTTGCACTTATGAATGATTATTGTTATGATTATTTTGTGTATGCAACGTGAATTATAAATGTTTCGTTATGTTGTTTCTTATGACACTTGCCATTGGACAAGCCTGCTTTTACGAAGATAACGATTTGAGCTGATTGGGTGCGTCTCTTTGTTTTAGTAATGTCAATTAGAGCCAAGAATATGACTTTGCCTCTCACACATCACTCATTCGCTTGCACAACCCCTTTTTACAAGAGGGCATATTCATATCTTACAGATCGAACAGAGGAAGAACAACCATGCCCGAATCGTGACTCAAACCGAGGATGCTCAGATCACGAGGAGGACGCTCTACTCCTAAGCCAGGACACTACCTTGAATTATAAATAAACACCAGGGGAGTGGTTTTCCAGAAACTTTCTTGCATACTTTCCCATAAAGGTATTATCTTCTTCCTTCCCGTGTATAATAGTGGACTTCATGAAAAGTTTATGTATTGTACCATAACTTTTCATGAAGGCAGTAGATACGAAATATCGATTTTTGGTGTAAATCTAGTCCTTTTACGGAATCTTTCTTTCGAAATTGTATCTCGGACTTCATTTTCTGTGATTGATTGGAATCAGAAATTGCACAGAACTATAGTCGTAGTCACAAGACCACATACAAATTTAATTGATTCAAGCATTAGTTCTATTGAGTTTGACATATGTACGTAAGTACAAACGATCAAATGTTTAGCACAAATTTTAGTTAACGCTTTAGATGTTAAACTGAGTACCAAATTTTATTTATCTAGACTTTGACTTTTGTAGTTATTGACTTCAATTGCAAGATGGATAAACTTGCTGTGAATATATTTTGTTCAAAACTTGTTAATGGAAAAACTTGTTAAAACAAATTTGATTTTGAGTCCAGGTATCAAATTTCAGTCAACTTCAATACGTTTTTAAGTTACCGTGTTCACAGACAAAGAAAAACGAAAATATTATTTCAAAAATATGGTTTTCGAGCTTTACGAAATCTGAAGAATAAAAATTCATCAAAAACATCGAATGCGAAATATTTTGATGATTGAAATACTTTCATCATAATAAAAATTAGAAAACTAATAGCAACGTGTAAATCATTCCGTCACTTTTACAGATTGCATGTACCAACACTGAAGAGCTGTAGAATTAACAGCCAGTCACCTTTGAAAAACCGTTTCCGAATTAAAGGATTCTATGAATTATCAGCGTCTAATCCCTGAAAGGGTCTCAAACTACTATCTGTAAAACCCACTTTCCTACTTCAACAAGAATAATGTGGGAAAGCAACAACTTGAAGCCTAATAATGTTGCAACTCATCTGTTTTGAAATAATACCGAAACCTATATAATTCGTCAACCTAAAATCAGCTTCAGACAAAACTGATATATAGAGACTCTAGATGCGCTAAATGTGAAATTCGGTGATTGAAAGACATTACTGTATTGTTTTTTTAGTATCTTTGGCATGAATCGCTATAAAATTGTCAACTGGTGTGTAAACGAGATGGTCGGAGTTTCAGTTGGATCAGATAATATTCAGATTTACTTAATCAATCTCAAATAATAAAATAGTTTTCAACTGTAAAACTGATTCACTTTGATAATGTTTGGTGTATAGAGTTTACTTCTCTAATTCCTTTGATAAATAAATAAATTGGTTTACACATATCTTTTGTGGATTTGTCTTGAAACATCTGTCTAAAAATGTCTAAAGCATTTTACAAAATTTATAAGGTTATTTTTTAAACATATTATAGTTATAAACTTTCCATGTATTGAACAAAGTTTATCCTTATTTGATAATGACGATATTGGTAGATGCCTAATTTTCGTAGATTCGCCATAGAAAAACGGCTGTCTCAAAAAGAAAAAAAAAAAGTTAAAAAATTATGCTATAAAAGTAATAAAATTACTTTTTAACCATATTTTTTTGCTTCAAATATAACAAAGATATATTTCAATATATTTTTACATTGAAGAATATATCTTTAAACATTATGTTTTTTGTTTATCAGATCTGTAACCAATAATAGAGTACATTCAACTTTATTTTCTAGTTATACGCCGTGTTGGGTTGTAGCCAAAAGACAGTATCTTTTAATAAATATATTTTCAAAACCTCTACTGTCATCTTGATTCTGGTGATTTAATGTGACAAATTCCGTTTTAGATTCATATGGATTTAGAATATGGATTTTTTTATGGAATGTACTCAACACAACACATATTTAATACAAAATATGATATGCCGGTAAATTTTCAATAGTATCAGGGAATGGTAAAGTGAAACGGGTATTCCGCGAAAACACACTGATTTTGTTCAAAAAGAATACATAAACAAATAAAAATATATAAGTTGATAATATGGCTTTGCATAGGCTGGAAAGTTAAAAAAAAAGAATATATTTGCCTTAGCTATTAGATTGAAAATAAATTTAAATTTGTGATTTTTTTTTTCAAATACATCGACTTTAGGCCTTTTTTTTAAAAAGAAATTAAAAGGCTGTTATTTTAGTTTGATATGAAATATGTATTTATTTCACTGTACCTGAAATTGTTTTAAAATACTAGTTAATGACAATTTATAACAAATCAATTTAAAAAAAGCTGTTTGAATAAGATAATTTCAATTAATATTAATATGCAATTAAAAGTAAATTAATAGAAACATAACTTCAAGTTCTGGACTTTATTGTGCCTTTAAGGGGATACATTTATTCCACTTTTTTCAAATTTAATAATTGTTAAGGAAATTACATTTTTGATCAAATGATTTGTTTTGATTATAATTATGGAATCTTAAAGTACTTTTTCCCTCCAAATCCTTATTCAGAAAGTCTTTTTTTCCATCACTACAAATAAAAAAAATGACAAAAAGCATGAACTAAAAATTATTTTTAAGACATTCTAATTAATTTTGAATGTTACTAGAATATTTCTATATATAAGAAGCATTTAAATATCTATTAAAATAACTGGAGGGTTTGCTGTAAAAAGGTTGTAGCTCTAATGAGGAGAATTTGGAGTATCATGTTTCATAATAGAAATTTCTGTGTTTGGCGCCAGAAAAATGTAGTCCCAATCTTCAGTTCTCCTGTTAACTCTAATGAGGAGAATTTAGAGTATCATGTTGCGTAATAGAAATTTCTGTGTTTGGCGCCAGAAAAATGTAGTCCCAATCTTCAGTTCTTCTGTTAACTCAAGCGATGGAGCTGTTAGTCTCATTAATTTGTTGCAATATAGAGGTAGAACCTGGTGCTACCGCCGGTTTTCTGCAGACTTGAATAATTGGAGCTACCTCCTTTTCGCAGCAACCGGCAGGAGGTTGATGTTGGCTCAGAATAGAAATCGAGGCTTTTGTGTCTGAAGCCCAGTAACATAACCACAGGACAAAAACAATTACTCAATCCGGCAGATGTTATCTGGCTTATTAAATTATCACCACAGACTCACCCTCCAGGGATCTGACGAACGATATGCGTTGTTGTTAAGTGGTGATGATTTGGTATGTTGAGTGAATGGTTGGTGTATGTAACTGCTGTGTCTAATACGTCGTAACCATCTTTGTTTGGCGAGCGGAGAGCTTTTTAGTAACGCCATGCGTTATGGCGAGCGTGCATGAATTATTGCGTCAAGTGAGTCTGACGACTTTGGTTGCAGGTAGATGGCACCACATCAGTTGCGTGACGGTTGAAGGTTCATTGTTCGAGGTCAGCATTGTGGGAGGTGATGTTGGCTCAAAATAGAACTCGGGACCTTTGTGTCTGAAGCCCAGTAACATAACCACAGGACAAAAGCAATTGCTTAATCCCGTAGATGTTATCTGGCTTATTAAACTATCACCACAAACCTAAATCACAAACCCCAAAACCCTTCAATTTTTGAGGTAAAAAAGACAAGAAATTTATTAAAAAATATTTTTAAAAAAGATGGGGCAAAGGTTATTATCTGGTTTTTAAAAGAGAGTATTTAATGTCTGATGGAGTCGAAGCAAATCTTATTTTTATAATACTTTTATTATATACTTTAATAATATTTTTGCTTACTCCTTGAAATAGAGATATCAATTTTTACAGCGACTGTCATATGGACTTTATGTACACTGTAAAACTAGTTTTCTTACTTTGGTAGCATCGATGCTGGTAAGCAGCTTCTTGAAGCTTCGATTAATCTCATAATTCATTGAGTGAGAGAAAATTTTTGTTTTCTTCTGCTCTCATGTCGTGATGTAAGAAATAACTCCCTCTCTCTTTCTCTCTCTCTCTCTCTCTCTCTCACACACACACACACACACACACACACACACACACACACACACACACGCACGCACGCACGCACGCACGCACGCACGCGCGCACACACACACACACACACACACACACACACACAC
This sequence comes from Argiope trifasciata, assembly GCA_026543055.1. Classification (NCBI taxonomy): domain Eukaryota; kingdom Metazoa; phylum Arthropoda; class Arachnida; order Araneae; family Araneidae; genus Argiope; species Argiope trifasciata. The sequence continues at coordinate 840,011 of JAPMOQ010036844.1, read as the reverse complement.
ACACACAAATGTGCTGTGTGTCTTTTCCAATCTCACAGGTCTCATAAATTCATTATTCATTCAATATTCGACTCGATGGAACTAAGATTAAAAATAAATATATTTTTGATAAATAACTATTTTTAAAGGAGATTCGCTTATTAATGGTAAATATTGCTTAATCCAGTACAACAAAATGCAATTTACTCCCTTGTTTTACCATTCTTGTTACTATAATAAAATGCTAAACAAATAATTCCATATAAACTGTTCCGACAACACATTATTTTCAGATAATTTTTCTCTGCTTTTGTAAATGAAAAAAAAAAAAAAACCTATTCTGCATATGTAATAAACTAGTTCCCTAGTGAGAATTAAAGAAAAAAAAATTGAAATCTCTTTTCTGATGAAAAATGCGACATCATTTGTCACAGTTTGCAAGATACATACATCAACCCTGTCTAACTTATATTTCTTTTTTTTCTTTTTTGCTAAAAATGGTGACAGATAACGTATTGAACAACAGTCTCTCTGAATATAAACTCGATAATTGTAATATAACGTGAATATAAATCACTGATAGCAAGCAGTCAGGAGACTTTCTTGCAGCAGAAAAAAGGAAAGAAAATTGTGATTAATGTTCTTTCAGGACATTTTCTTTTCTTCTTACGTCGCTGAATAAAAAGCAATTGAATGTTCTCACAAATGTCATGAAGATAATTATTAGTTTCCGCTGATAACTTTTCACTACGAAAAGTTTGGAGGAGAGAATATGCAGTCTGACTCGTTAGCGCCATCTAGTGTCGAAGTTAGATATCTGAATGATAGTGATGTTAATGATTTAAAATATGCAATTTTCACCCATTTGCAGATACAATATTGCTTTTAGAATGAGTATGTCATTAAATATAAATCATAAGAGAAAGATTTTATGTTTAAGAGTGTTGATGCAATAAAAATATTTTAAAAAAAATTTGTTTTATTAATTAACTTTAGCAAAGTACAACAAAGATGTATAATATTATTAATATGCATGCGAGTTTTGTAGATATTTAATTGCTGGGTTACCTATTGGCAATTCGCACGTTTGGAGGGGTGAGAAAGTTCCGAAATGGAAATTTTTGTTTAGACATAGTTTATAAGTCGTTTGATCATGCTTCAGAATCATGAATAAGAAACGGAAATGATAACTTCGAAGTTTTCATATCATTATTGTTTTTAATTAAAAGAAAAATTTCGTCTGTATTTTTATGCAGAAAAATTGCTGAGCAAAAAGGAAGTTTGGCTGTTCGAATAACTTAGGTCGATAGTTGCAAAACGAAGAGAGCTGGATAGACAAAATTTGGTATACAATTTTAACATCTTTAGTACAGACACATATCAAATTTTGAACAAAATTTAAGATCCCTTTTATAACTACAAACAATTATTGATTTAATTAAATGAATGTTTTCATTAAATTTTCCAAGGAATTTAAATTTTTTAAAATAATTTTTGAAATATAGATACGTATAAATCAATGAACATTTTCTTTATAATATACCAAAGAATGTTTCTTCGTTTATTAACCCCAGCATATTATTTTGAAGGGTTCCAAATAATATCATATATATAGAGAGAGAATGTCAAAAATCTTGACTATGGCTTTTATCCCTTAAATATTGATCATAGACATATAGATAAATAAACATAGATAATTCACATAGGCACGTCAGTTATAAAATTGCGTAAAAGAAGGTGAAAAATGTTGTGAAATCGATTTAAATTTTCAGTGGATTAAACTTCAAGAAATACAAATTTTAAATTTTTATATGGATCCTTTACGATAAAATCTCCAGTGAGTGAAATGTGCCCTATCCTCTTATAAGGTCGTGCATAAAATTTCAGAATTTTATCTTGAAAATTCTGAAATATATACTAAGACAAATTTGGTGGAGGGTCAATTCACAAATTAAAATAGAAATATTAACAGTTTCAGCTCAGTACGCACTATGCAGGAATGCATTATAAGGAAGTAAAATATGCTTCACATCTGTAGTTTTTAATACAGATTTTAAAATCTGTGATTCCTGAAAATCATTACATTTTTTTTTATCATGAATTACAGAGTATAACTTATAATAAAAATAGCACAGTCAATCAACATCTCCAAACGAGAACTTGATAGAATGTATAAAAGTATCATCAGACAAACGCAGCTTTTATTGGCATAGATGGAAAACATTTTAAATCAAGTTGTGAAATTTTTTCTTTAAGCTATTATCTCTATAAATTTGTAATACTTTTGAACCATCAAATAGAAAAATTCTTATTTATTTATACATTCATTACTTTCTTTATCAATTTGTGTACAACCAATAAAACACAAACATCCGACACGAGTTTTCCTCTTTGCAAACTCATATTCAGGCATCGAAAAATGGTTTGAGTCAGCATTTATGTAGTATCATAACTTTGAATCTTTTTGTGATAAAATTATTAAATTTTGTACATGGCCTTATTAGAGGATGAGGCACAGTTTACTCACTTTTTTGTACGGGGTTCCGTATAAAATTTAAATTTTGTATTTTTTGAAGTTTAATTCTCTGAAAAT
>JAPMOQ010036844.1:825542-836362 GCA_026543055.1 Argiope trifasciata | reverse complement strand
TATTTTTGGTTATACGCGTCGAGAGTCATTTTGGTCAAGAGAAGAAGTTACATTTTCTCCATTTCCTGCATGAATCCTTTTAGTTTGAGTTTGACAAACTGGGATTTCATGACTCTAAACTCACTCATGTCACATTCCTTTTTATGTGAGGGTGGTTAAAGATTCTATTGTATGCAAATTTTTTTTTAAAAAGCTGTTATTAAAAAAAGGAATAATTGTCTGATATCAAGACTATTATGACTCCATTTTGAATCAGTATTCTGAGTTATATTCTCCAGATTGCTTTTATTAAAGGAGGATAATACATTTCCTCAGACTTCCGGCATGAGTCCTTTTACCTGATTTTAACTCGATATGCCAGATACATTGGAGTTTTTATAATTCTAAATTTTATTTTCGTTTTAGATGCAACTCATTATTGCACGACTTAAGACAAAGAGATTGATAAGACTATTTATATGCTAAGTTGATAAAAATCAAGCAGGATATTTTTAGGTGGAGTAGACTGAAATCAATCAAATTATTCACACATCAAAGATAAATTTGAGGAAAAAATCTTTTTCTTCAAACAAAGACGACATAATTAGACTATATAAAATTGAGCTGCCATATTCCAAGTCGGAATAAGACATTTTTTAAATGAAAACAAGCAAGGAATAAAAAAGCCTTTCGGAGTTTTAGTAATAGTTCTAACCAAATGTGATTTAAAAATTATAAGGGATTATTTTAGTATAAATCCCGTTTCCCCCCCTTTTTTTAGATTCATAGGGATAAATAATTCTGAAATTTTAACTGTTTATAAATCACGTTATTTTATGTTCATTTATTTTGCTTCTCGTCGAAATATAATTAATTTGATAAAAAATTTCATGAAGGTTAATTTAAATTTCATACCTCATGATGTATGTGAAAAATGGAGATTTTTATGTTAAATTAATTAAATTCTATGAACCAGGGAGTGGTCTCACAAAAACTTTCTCGTATACTATGCAATAAACTTTCATTTCAGAGAACTCTTTATTAATTATACAATAATTATTAAATGTTAACTTTTAATGATAATTTAACTCTTTTCTCAATCTAAAATGCCTAGTTTTTTGGCAATTAATCAATGACATGACGTTAATAGAAAATCGAAAATTTATGTTATATATATACGTTTTTCCCAATCGATTGAAACAAAGATTTGACTCAAAATTGCAATTATAGTCACATAATACCATATGTAATTTGATATATTTATATGTTTCTGAAAGTGTAGATTGACAGACGATGAACCCATTGCTGGATTTGGCTCAAAATTTTTAGTTTTATTAACGTCCTGTTTTAAATTAACACCAGGGCTATTTTGGGACGGACATCGTCATTTTGAACCAAGGTCAGATGACGAGGATGACACCTGAACTAGCACCCCCCTCTCCACACCACACCAGCGAGAGGACGTTTGGCCTGATATATTTAGTGTGCAAGAGACCCTCTCACACGACGGCTCTTCGGTAGAATCGAGTCTTGAACCTGAAACCTTCCGGTTTCGAAGCCGATACCATACCACCAGGCCACCGCATCCCTAACAGAAAGTTCAAGTTTCAAAAATAATATTCCAAATTTTAAAATAAATAATATAAAAATATAATAATAATAAGGATAAATAAATATGATTAATAAATTTAAATAATAATTAAATAAAATATAATGTTCCAAATATAAGAACAAAACAAACACATCATATTTGGGTGATCCAGACAGATATTAAGATAATCAAGAAAAACATTTTGGCAAACCAAAATTTCAGTAAAAATTTTACAGCTTAAATTTTATTAGTTAAAGCTCATACTGCCATCGCTCTCCAGCTCCAAAATCTGACATCGTTTCCTTGATTAAAACATACCTTCAGACAATCTTTATGCATTATCTTGACTTAAATTTATGCTTTTTCTACCTATTATATAGTATTGTCTGGTTTTAGTTGGTGTATTTTTATCAACTTTACTACATGCTGTTGAAAGCACATTTGGTGCAATCTTTGATGCTAATATTTTCTTTTTCCAATAAATTATCCGTGATTGAGACGGTATAAAAGCTGTTCGACAAAGTCTAGACTGTTTTTTACACATTTCACTTTTCTGCTCATTCTTTCAATTGTTCATTTGCTCATCCTTATTTCGAATAAGACAAGTTTTTTAAATTCATATTCGTGTTATTTGGATATTTGTCTGAAATGGCAGATTTCCAATTAAGTAGTCAAGACAGTTATCTATGACATCTAGGCCGAGAGAAACCCTCAAACAAGTTGATTAAAATACAAAAATCACAATTAACAGTTATGTATTTATAAAACAAACTTTGTGAATGATTAATATTTCGATATACTAACTATTAATTACGATATTATTACTTTCGATTACTATTATTTTCGATATACTAACTATTATAGTATTTTACTTGATTAAGTAAAATATAAAAATTTTAGGAAGTATAATTGATCATGTCCCTGTTTGTTTCACTACATTCATTTAATTATTAAAATATTTATAAATAGAAATTCTATTTTAATTATATTGTGAAAACGTGGATGGCTGGGTATTCAGGGCATAACAGATAAATAAAAGCAAATATATATTCACAAAATTTATAAAATAAAAATATTAACCAAAACCCAAACGTTTACATACTAAAATTTGAAATTAACTTGCCTATTTTATTAAAAAAGGCGCCCCATTAAGTGTACTCTAAGAATCGTAAAATATCTAAATTATACGTTGTTTCTTTGATATTTGAACCATATTACAGAGAAATCGTATTCCAAGTTTTAGTGTTGTTTGGTTCAGTTTTATTTCTGATTTTTGAACAATGTTAAAATGGGATATATGTGTATACATGACGTTGCAGCTGATCACCTTGTCATCTGATTACTTGGGCTCCAGAGCGATCGGACCACAGGGAAGTTCGAATTAAATATGGAATACATCTCAACTCCACTTAATATCCCCTCATGGATATAAAGGAGACCTCTCGCCTCTCTTCTGTATTCCGACCCATAATGCCCTTTTCTTGTCTGTAATGTCATTGCAAATCTTGAGTTCTGTTTTCGTTTTATGTCATTTTAGTGTACGAATAAATATCATTGCCGGCGTTCTGGCACAGGGGCAGCGTGATCTGGACGTCCCGGGTTCGAGTCCCGGTTCGGGCATGGTTGTTACTCTGTGTTCTGTCTGTGAGGCGTGTGAATGTGCCCCCCTGTAAAAAGGGGTTGTGCAAGCGAATGTGTGTGTCACCTTCATTTGAGCTACAAGTCAGACTTCTGCCCTCTGGGTGCTCAGGGGTCTTTACCCTCAGAAGCTACTGCACCCCCTTTCCGTGGAGACACGGACACGACATCATCAATAAATATCATTCTAAATACCATCCATATAACGTATTTCTTTGGAGAAAAGGTATTAATACATTTCACTCAAGAGTATAAGAAATGGGAGAATTAAAACAGTGTGATCATGTTATACAGCGTCAATAGGAATTTAATCTATCTTTTTACATGTGCATAGGCTTGAAATATACACTAAAATAAATGAATCGGCCAATTGAAGCTAAGATGAAAATTTTTTGAGTGAAATTTTATTTGATGAATATTTTTACTGAAAAGTGGAAGAAAAAAATTTGAATAATTTTTTTATATTTATTTAAAATTGTTATTTATTTCTAATAATAATACATAATTATTCCTCACAAGAATTTTTAAAATTAAATTTTCCTGAATAATATGCAAGAAAATTCATGTTCAAAAACATATTGGCAGGATAGTTTTTTTTAAATCTTATTTTCCCTTTATATTAATTATTCTTAAATTATCTGAGGTAATTATATACAGAAGCGTAAACGGGCTTCTTCGTGCGATATTAACAAAAAAATATTAATATCTTCATAGCACGCCTGTGGATAAGAGCAGTAGATAAAACAAAGTAAAGCATTGTTATAAAATTAAAAAAAAACATTTTAAATCATTTATTAAAAATAGAGAAAGAATTATGAAGAAAAGTTTTTAGTATAGTGTGCTAGTACGCATGCACAAAAAACTTTTAGAAATTTATAAGGATTTAATCCGTTCATCACCACTACTCTCGCCTGATATCAGGACCATCTATCTAATGAGATGACCCCTTCTTTGTTATCTTTTAACTGTAGTAGAGAAGGTGTCATATAATAACGTTGATGGTTCGGTTCTAAAAAAAAATGCAATCTTCGAGTTATTTAGGCCGCGGTGGCCTGGTGGTAAGGTCTCGGCTTCAGAACCGGAGACTCGATTCCACCGAAGAACCGTCGTGTGAGGGGGTCTCTTGCACGTTAAAACTATCAGGCCAAACGTTCTCCCGCTGGTGTGGCGTGGTGTGGAGAGGGGGGTGCCAGTTCAGAGGTCGTCCTCGTCATTTGATCATGGTTGAAAATGACGAAGTCCGTCCCAAAAGAGCCCTCGTGTTGCTTTAAAACGGGACGTCAATATAACTAAACCAAATCAAACCAAACTACGAGTTATTTCGTAGTTGCCAGACAACGTGTTAAGAATGACATGCTCTAAACTATAGCACATTTCACAGTTATTAGAAAGATGTCAAACTTTTGATTAATTCATGTTAAAAAATATAATTCAATTTTGTACCCCCTTTTTTATTGGAGACAAATCTCTGAGCCACTTTTATATTCCTATATTATAAGATCTGCTCTGTTTATTCTTTTGAACGGTTTTTATGTTAATACATCTTTAAAATGGCGGTTATCAAACCTAGATACATTTCAATAACGTATAAACAATTCTTATAAAAGTGTCTAAAATTATCTTTGTCGCGGAGTTCTATTTTTTAATAATTTTAATATGTTTTGCAACCTAAGAAACTAGGAAGGAAAAAAAAAAATGAAAATGTTGAGCTTGTATAAACAATGATAATACATCATCGAATGTTCAGTAATGGCGAGGGAAATTTCACATGTACTTGCTGTTTGAGTAATTTCTACAGAAAAAAAGCATTATTGGAGTCATTTTTGTCCATGCCTTCTGACGACCCATTTCCAAAAAATAAGAAGGAAAAAAAAAAAAAAAAATGCGAGTTTTAAACTTTTTGCTTGTAATATGAATGTGTAAAAGTTTCTTTTCCACTCTGTCGATAATGCTCTTCGCAACAAAAAACACAACAGGAACAATAATACAATGTTAATAATAATATAATGTTTTTACAAGGAAAATAGTTATAATATTTTCCATCAGGTGGCGCTGCAAGATGCACTTGATGAATAACCATTTTGTTATACCTAAACACCACTTTCATAACTATAATTGCCATCGTTTTAAAGTCAAGAAGGGAGAAATATAAGAGACTTAAATGGACATTTTATAAATACCACACCAGTTAGCTTAATGAGGTCTCCAGAATCCAACCGTAATATCTATTTTGAAATAAACTAGGAAATTATGTCCAATTAAATCCAGTTCATATTGCATAGCTTTGCGTATAAGTAATGAAATAAAAAAGAGAGAAAGAAAAAGGTAAAGGATCTTAGATCTCCCTTTGCATCTCAGAAACGGTCTGCTTTTTTTCAATCGCCTGCGCCTTATCTTTTGAGGTCGGCACAGGATCTTAATCGATAAGTTTTGCTGAATCCCAACTTTTCGGCGGGAGAGTGGAGCATGTTTTTATTTCACCTTCGAGTCATGAAAAAATAATGAAGACCGCAGAACCAATCGATGGCAGAAATCTGAGTTTGATTGAAATGCTCCTTTCTGAGTTTCTGAAAATTGTTTCTCATACACCGTTTTCGACACCTCATTGACGTTGTATGGATAAAATCATTAAAGGAATAAAAATGATGAAATTGGATTGTACAGAAAAGATATATTTTTTTCGAACTTGTTTTAATTGGTAAATTATACCCGAAACAAACATAATTTTCGGTTTAAATTGCTTTTTTATTCAATGTTTTCCATTAATCAATGCTGGAATAAATTAGTCCAACTTACTTTATGTTTTAATATGAATTATTTATTGTTTACAGAAGGAAATGGCCTATTTAGGGATAGGTCACCGAATTTAGACTGTCAGGACATTGCTTTTGCTGTGTAATGACACAGAAATAATACTAACCCTTAGCGAGGTCTACGAGATCGCATTTCATTTACAATCAAATTAAATTTTCTAATATGTCTATTAATAAGAAAAACTTCTTAAATATTTTGGAGATATTTTTCTTCATATGTAAATATGTTTTAGAAATTTTTCAAAATATATTATCATTGAAAAAAATGCGTTGGAACATGCATTTTATTCTCAAATTACATGTTACAATAAATAATATTAAAAAAAACGTATTACTTTATACTTTTTAATTCATATTTATTTTTACAGTATATAGAAAACAATGTAATACAAAATTCAACAATTATGTGAAAGATAAAAAAAAATGGACAATTGTTAAAATTTGCCTCTTTTTATCGGTTCGTGCCACTTTTATAGCACTGTTTTCTAGGGTATTTTAAACATACCGGTTAAGAACTAGCATAAAAAACAACCTATAAATTCTGTATATATATCTCTTGGTGTATTTATACATATTACAAATATTTTGAAATACATTATCACTAGAAAAATTAATTATATTTGAACATACATATCAGAATCAGTTGAATGCGAACTTTCATCGGAAAACTCTTCTGTACAGTTATCCTTATGTCTGAAATCATTTTCTGTTTCATTCAAAAGTGTCTGGAGCATTGCTTCATGATAGAATCAGTAAGATATTTCTGGATCCAATTTTTAGCGCCATTTGCTAACCCTTGTTTATCACTGGGACACTGACGGGGAGGAGCGGTCTGAGTGACCGCGGCTAAAGAAATAACTGAATTATTTTAAAAACTATTTGGTTGAAAAGTGTAGGTGTATTGAAAGTCACCAAGCAGGAAGCTACAAGGTCAATCCATTCAATTGAGCTAAAATTGGAATAGGGATGACCGAAATCCCATCGCTAGCAATCTCACAGACCGCAAAGCGAGAAGAACAATCCAACCGAAACTTTCTTGTACATTTATAATAAAGATCTTGTCCCCGTTTCTCTAGCTTAAAAATTGCAGATATCGCTTATTTTTAGATTCTGAAAACTTTCTCGCATTTGCACATCAACCAGTAGACGTATTGTTTTGAAATTCAGAAGAGGAGTGACAGGAAAAATGAAAGGAAATAGATGTTTATAGGTAGCAATATGGTTCGTTCGTGTTTCTACATACCGTCTCTTAGCGAAGTACAATCGACGAAAAGTGCTATCTCGAGATCCTGAAACCAGTAGCGTTGAACAATCACTGCAAACGTCAGGATTATTCGAGTTTCTTTTTCTTAGAGCCCTGTTCGTGAATATTTTGAGATTTAAATCAAGTAGTAAAGAAAATCGAGAATGAATTTTAGATGCGTTTTCAGCAACAAGATCTCTAACCAAATTTCATTTATTTAAGTTGCTGAATTTTTGAATTGCGTCATTTACTTGTATAAAAATGTGCAGATCAAAGTAGTGTTCACACTCGGTCAACTATTACACTCAATAAAGATTGTCTGTATGTTCATCAGCGTTCACAAGAGGCCAACTATTGTGTGCATTCAAGATTGACTGTCTGTTCAGCAGCGTTCACAAGAGGCCAATTATTGTGTGCATTCAAGATTGACTGTCTGTTCAGCAGTGTTCATAAGAGGCCAGCTATTGTGTGCATTAAAGATTGACTGTCTGTTCAGCAGCGTTCATATGAGGCCAACTATTGTGTGTAATAAAGAGTCACGCCCACCTCAGAAAGATCATTTGACCTCAATGGCGGATATTTGTCTCACCAAGAACTATCTGCTATTATTCCACTTCCCTTCCTAGATGATGAGCGTTATCAGTTTATTTATGTTTATTTTCTAGTACACGAAATACAGTGGAAGTATTGTAATCGCCAAAGAATTCCACGCATCACCATATTTCAAACTTTCCGGAGTCCGAAAAACACTTTTTTGCATTAGGTATGCAAAGGCAATAAGCCAAAAACACTTAAAGCTGCACTAATGGTATATGCACTAATGACCAAATTTATAGATATATGCCAAATTTTGAATGAAATCCATTAAGAGGAAGTCTAGGCCTGTTTGTTTGTTCGAGTACAAGCTAACAGTAATTATAAAACAGAAAGAATTAGATCAATAAAGTTAGGTACGCAAGTTTAGCATTTAAAATACACTGAAGTGCCACTGAATTAGGGATACCTGTCTAGTAACGAGTTGGGCCTCCTCTGGCCTTGATAATGGCTGCCACTCGACGAGGCATAGATGTGACAAGTTTCTGGAAACGTTCTACGGGAATGGCTTGCCAACTATTGGCTAAAGCTATCCATAGTTCAGTAAGGTTCGTTGGTGCAGTGTGGTGGCCTTTTACGTCTTGTTCCAAAAAATCCTAAATATGCTCTATAGGGTTTAAGTCTGGGCTTCTAGGTAACCAATTTATGACAGAAAACTCAGAGGAATGCTCATCCAACCAACCAGTAGCCAATCGGGACTTGTGAGAGGTACAGTTGTCTTGCTGAAACACTCCATTACTTTGCGGATAACAGAACAGCATAAATGGATGGAGGTGATTCCCCAGCAACTCTACATACCGAATTGCATTGAGAGAGGTTGGTACAGACAGCAATGATCCCAAACAGTGCCACGTAAAAACACCCCACACCATGATTGAGCCACCATGCCCTTGAACAGTTCCAACCTGGCATGAAGGATCAATGGCTTCATGAGGCTGACGCCATATTCTCAACCTCCCGTCGGCGTTAAGTAGTCGAAATCGAGACTCATCACTCCATGCCATTTGTTTCCAGTCTTCTACACTCCAATCTCTGTGTTCTCTTGCCCAGGCAAGATGTGCAGATCGAGGGCGAGCATTGAGAAATGGTACTCTGGTAGGTCGACGACTCCTGAAGCCCATACGGTGAAGCGAGCGTTGCACAGTCCGTTTACTGACTCTTCAACTGGCACCTTCATTCAACTGGGTGGTAATTTGAGTTAATGTTTGGCTTCGCTGGCTGCGTACAATACGACTAAGGCGTCTCTCACCACGCACTGTCATGGCTAATTGTCCTTTGCAGTTAGATCGATTGCTAGTTTTTTTTCCACCATTCACGTATTCTTGGTATACTCTTGACACTGTCGATCTTGAAAATCCCAGCTGTCTGACGATTTCGGAAATTGAATGTCCCATGCGTCTAGCCCCTACGATTTGCCCGCGATCAAAGGCATCTAAATCGGGTAGTTTACCCATAATGGCGATTCCAAAAACTAATCCAGAACAACCCCAGTCCGCACTATATATGCAGATACCACAGCCCCCTCCCTTGTGCATAAATGATGCGCAGTGCTACACAATTTGCATATCTCTTGCTATCTCTAATTCAGTGGCACCTCAGTGTACATATATTTATCAAATTCTGAACGAAATTTGTCAAACGGTTGTCTGTATTTTTCCAAACATAAATGCATAACTCATAACGTAATGACTTGAAGCAGTTAAATTCGATGTATTATCTTGTTACAGCGATTATAATTTTGGTTCAAATTTTAGTGTCAGTCGACAACAAAAAAATAGGAAAAATGCATATTTTCGCAACAGATTAAATAAAAATGCTAAATAAGATTAACAATAAAGATATATTTCATAATCAATGTTAATCTCTGAATTCGCGACCTTACTTAAGGTCCAGAAATTTTAAATGGGGAAAGGAGGTAAGATGTTTATCGGAAAACGGGAGAAAAATTCGGGAAGGCTACTCCTTACACTGTTAAGATTGTTACCTAAATATATTTGTTCGATAAGAAAATATTCAACATTCAAAATGCCGTTATCAATTCAATGATGTTAATGAATAAAGCTCATTTTTTCCTCAATGGCTAGCTTTAATAAGATTTCTTAAATTAATGTATATATATATGCGTCTTCCGTAGTCTTTTTTAAAAAAATGATGATACTAAAATTCCTTTAAGTTTGTGTTGAGAAGGGAAAAAAATATTTTTACGAATCTGTAATTTTACTTTCGCGCACAGTGACTCATTTAGTAAGGAAGGAGGTTTTACAGATTTGTAATTCTAATGGATACTGACAGATGTTAAGGTTAATGATTTGACATTGGTTGCAATATGAAGGATCCCGAATACTTGAGTATCTTAGCAATTCTGAGCCCCGCTGTTATAAAACATTTGACTAGTTGCTAGCAAAGTCTTAAAAGCAGAGTGTAATTAAAAAGTATAAGCAATCAAATCGAACTCAAAGTCAGCTTTAATGTGGCAGAATATTTAATCCTTCCCTATATTCCTTATTGTTTACGGAATGACCGCTGGCTGGAGGAGAACAAGTACAGTAAAGAAGAAATCTATAACAAAGAAAAAGATGTCTGTGGTGTTCTCTAGCAAAACATTCCCCAAGACATTCGGATTAATCAGCGGCCCGCTAGTGTTTCTATTAAATGGGCATAGAATGATATCGTTTGATGTAGAGCGTTCGGGAATGGGCAGTCTTTGGCGAAGGAAATAACATTAGTTAATTCTTGATCATGGTTAAGAAGATGCATCAAAATAGAGATTTTGTATGCCGGATAGAGAGCTTTATTCCATTCGAATAAAATTCATAAGATGTATATGAAAAAAAGGAATAAAATAACATTAGGAATGTGAAAAGAATTTTTTTTTTCTCTTGGAAACATAGCACAGAGAAAGTATAGTAATCGTTAAAAAATTCGAACTCGGAATGTTTACGAATCGTCACGTTTTAGACTG
>JAPMOQ010036844.1:726913-749425 GCA_026543055.1 Argiope trifasciata | reverse complement strand
TTCCCTTTATTCAACTGTCTGAAATAGGGCAATTATCTAACTGAATTAAATTATCTAATGCATGAGCTAAAACTAAAATATGGTTACGATCCCTTTTCTACTCAAATCGAGAAACTCCTCTTAACTTTAAACTGAATTTTCCAGTCGATTATATCGAACAATTTCATTGGAAGCGAATACAATCGTCCCATCGAAACTCAACTCCTTGTCCAGGTAGGGAACAAACGATTTTCTGTTCGAAATAATCCCAAAGCGACTTGGCTCCACCGTCTATGCATTGAATATCAATCCATTATTACGGATAATTGAACAATCAATGCCAGGATGAACTTCTGACTAATCAATTAAACCATGGTTCTCCCCAGGGGCTTGGGAGGGGGGAAGCAGATAGCGAGGTGTCGTTCGTTCGGCTGGCCTAAAAATAAAATTTCCGTCCTCCAGGGAGAATTATTATTCCAAGAGTAGGGGTGGGTTAATTTACGGCAGGATCGGTCCCTGTTCATCACACTTTTAGAGTCGTTCTGTGAATACAAAGTTCGATGGCTCTCTTGGGAAGCAGTCTGCAGAAGAAATGTTTCGAAAAAAAAAGTAAAAGTAAAAAATAGAGGAATTCTATAACGAAGCGCCATTTTTCGAGAAGTACCGAGACATTTCGTAGAATAGAGTAGAAGTGATCTGCGTCGAATGACATGGAATTAAGGAAGAATGGAAACACGTCGAAAACTTCCATCAGGGAATGATGAAAAAAAGAGGCTGACCTTAATGATCGTAATAGTAAAAAAGAAGAGTGAAGTTTTGTATGTGTTTGTATGAAAAAGAAATTGAATGACTACTTCGGATTAGAATGTTGACTTCTAAAAAATAGGTATGCGAGAAGTTGTATTTGGGTTTCTTCTATAATTCGATAAGAAATTTTTCAAATGGAGGACAATTATTTTTCCTTTAGATTGTTCCATAAAATGCAAAATATTTATAAGCAGTTGTATAGGAAAAAACGTGAATAAAATTGTCCACATGTTTATTTCATTTTTTAGAACATTTAATAAAAACTGACATAAATTTCATTCACATGTTATGAGTTTTAAAGGACTGTCTTATTCCAAAAATATACAAATTAAAATAAAGAAAATTTTATATACTGATATAAAAATTTAGTATTGGTAACTTTATATATAAATGTACTTTATGATAACATTAAATTCCATTATTCAGTAAATTCTCGTAAATTAATTTATGCAAATGTATTCCTGATTGAGTCCTTTATTTCTTTCAATAACTCCTATTACAAACGAGTTTGTGCGGGGACTTAAAAACTGTTCCTAAGAGGCTTCATATATCAGTAAGGATATTTGGATTTATCATCTAGCAATAGTCTTTTACTCATAATCACAATCACAAACTGACTACTCTGATCCAGAAAAACTTGAGTGACCAGACTTTCGCAACAATAACTCTGGCTTGAATTGGAATTGAATCCTAAGGGTCATCACCGGCAACGGTACAATCCTACTCTAAGGAAATACGTTCAGTCATAGATGAGAAGAATCAGTCCCCCAACATTTCAAGTAGGGATGGCGAGTGCCACTTACCATGACAGAAACTTCACATCTTCACTAACGAGGTGCACTCCCTCCTCCCTCGGAACCCATGGGATGACTTTATAAGTCGAATTCTACTCATAAGTTGATCAATTTAATGAACAGTGTGCAAATGAAACTAGTTGAAATGAAAATGGTTAACTGTATGTGAGCTATGTTTGGTCTTAATCAAGGTCTCTAGATAGCATAACTAATGATTTCCTCTCGAAGCAAGGCCAAAACCTCATTTGAGATGGATAAGGGGGTCAACTTCAATTCCAAGATTATTACGTTAGATTGCACCACCAACATCCTTTTTGAATCAAAAGATAGAAAACTTTAGTTTTTCACAGGAAAATACACATAATTCGGACATAAAACGAAATAAAAGAAACATGTACTAATAAATAAATAATGCAGAAAGTAAATTAAAAATAATAGCTATACAATCAAAAAGTAACTGCACACCAAACATTAAAAATTAAAAAGAAAGGATATGAGAAGTTGGATTTAAAAGTTAATTCTATAAGTTTCGAGTTCAAAGACAATCCTCTACACGAATAATGGTTTCATCACATACTAGGAAATGAATAAAATGTTGAAATCAGATTATATTATTACTGTCTTAACATAAGAGTTATTTTAATTTTCAAATAAAAGATTTCAGTATAGTTGTGGTCAAATTAAAAGATGATAAAAATTGTGAACAAATAATAAGAGTGAATTTGATTTGTTACTCTAATCTTCGAGCATTTGCTCTACATCTACTTAATAATAGAAATATAGAATTACAGAATCCACATCATTTGTACTGGATTCGAGTTTTATTAATCCAGTTTCGAGTTAATGTTTGTCTTTTAGCTCTAGTGTTTAGCTTTGAAACTAATGATGGAATAAGATTTTTTTAGAACCTAATTTTATTTTCACTATAGACAGCTCAATAGGAAACTTATAATAGAAGAAAGATTCAGTTACAGAACGTGATATAAAAATATACAGTGGTGAGCCAATTATGAAATTTTAATTATTCGGATAAAAAATATTCCTCCTGTGTATCGATTCATTAAATTTTTAATCAAGAGATTTTCTTTTACCCTTTAGAGGAATTACTTTGTCCCAAATTTTAGTATTATTTCAATACTTAACAATGTGGCCCTTTTTTCCCATGTAAGCTATATACATTAATAGCAAAATTAATTTTTGTGTTATAATAAAATCATGAAACTAACAATAATAATTACATCTTTTGAATGGAAATTTATAATAATTTTTTATCTGTTTTATAAAAGAAAAACTTTCAAGATATATTTTAAACATGTATCTAATTACAAAGTCGAAGATAAGTGTTTTCAAAAAATAGCTATGTTATTACAGGATATAAAATAATATATTAAAATACTGAATTCTTAATAAATAGTGACACAAATATATTAGAATAGAATGCAAAAAAAAAAAATTACAACACAATAGTTATAAAAAAGAGTTTAAAAACTTTCATGCCTAAAATAATATTTTTGTTAATATGTAATATAAAATGTCGACAGATGTTATGCTTCATTTTAAATTGTGAGAGTAAATTATTAAAGAAATTTTCTGAATTTCTGATGACCTATACATAAAACATTTTCCAAGAGAAAAATCAAAAGAAACATGCAAAAAATGTTTCTAAAATATTTTTACATACTGTTTCTATATTATTATGTAATACAAAGTATTTCCCTGCTAAAAAAGATGATTCATGCCAGCATTAAATATGCAAAATTGCAGTCGTTTTTAAATTGCTAGTTCCACTAAAATGGTTTCCTATTTCCCTAAAGTGCTCCTTCCAATAAAAAAGATACCAAAACAAATATCGAGAAGTTCTCAGATTGTCAGAAGAGGCTCATTTCTTTGATTTATGAATCTTATCAAGAAGGCACCTAACCATTTTGTCAAGCGCCCCTAAAACCCATATTTATGCTAATGCGTTCAAGAGATCGTTTATTCCCCATAAACAGATTGTGTCTAAGCGAAAACCTTCTTCTTTAAGATAAAAAAAGTTTTCTCTGCCAAAAAATAAATAAATAAGACCAAATTGTCTCGCTTCTTACGAGGAGGAGTGTTTAAAAGTTCTTTCTTAACGGCCTCCATCCTTAAGTCGTTGCCATAAATATTCCTTCTGAAGATACCATAATCTTGAGTTCTTAGGCAAATCCTCACCATAAAGTTTAGAGGAGCAAAAACAAAACCTTCACCCTTAAGCTTAAGAAAAACGATATCACTTTAGCCTGTCCAACAAGGGCATTAAGAACGACGAGGGGGATGTTCTTGCTGTTTATTCCAAAAGCGTTGACTAAAGTTCATTGGCTAATGAAATTATTGTCATCTGCCGTTCGGATGGGCTACAAGATGGTCGTTCCCGTTATCGCTGTGGCCATTCCACTAAAGCATAATAAAAATGTTGGGAACTAAAGCTTTCAGCAATAGTTGCGCCATTTCGATTTGGATATCCTGGCTTATTTCTTTTCTTTTTTTCGGTTGAAAGGATTTGTGCAGCATGTCTTGGAGATTTGCTCAAGGATCATGAATTTTTATCAAAGAATGAAGAAAGGACTTCTATGGACCAGCTGGATGAAATTCATCTTCGTAAAGAAAAAAAAAGAATGCTTTTTTTTCCTCAAAGCTTCTTACGTGAAAATTCTTTGGACTGTAAAGTTTACATTGCATTATGTTCCATAAAAGGGTTTTATTCTAGCTATTTTCACAGCTCCAATGGCAACCGACGTGAGAGTACACTCCAAGACACACAAAAGTAATATGTGTTTTCTGGGAGGGGTAGAGAAGCGGAATCGGAATCATTTTTAGAATTATGGAAGTAAGACCCTTTTCCATCTTTTTTTCGAAATAAAAAATAAAAACAAAATGGAGCAAAAGATGAAAGGTGTTTTTTATAATCTAAGAAAGGCAACCAGAAATCGTGAGCCTTGCCGTCTAAATCTACTATTTTCAGGCGCCTTTTTGTGACAAAAACTGATCTTTTGTTAAGGTTCTTAAAAGCGTATTTTTATTCAAACTTTTTCAATAAATTTTTTCTTTTTTAATCTTAAAATATAAAAATTGTAGCTGTAAAATATGATTGCCTTTTAAAAATACTTAATATAAAAAGAATAGAACTAGAAATTGAAACTGGACATTTAAGACATTTGTATATTTACCTTTAAATAATCGCTTATAAAATTATTCCTATAAATTTAATTTTTATGCAAGTATCCATGAAATTATTTCTTCTGATTAAATTATAAAATTGCATATACATGGATGAACCTATGAATTTCAAATTCTATGAGCTTGCATCATGTTAAAGTTTAAGAAAATTTAGTGACAAATATCTGAATTTTATTGCAACTTTGCTTTAAAATTCACTGAATTATTGTTTGAAACTTAAAGGATAAATATATCTTCCACTCTGGTATATGATGAATAATAACCAAATCTTTCTCTGCAGGTAAATAACGTAGGTGCCTTTTACATTTTCCCTCAAGTTTCTATAAAATGTTCTTCAGTACTTGCTGCCCAAAAAAGAACCCTCTCATCTATAATTCAAAAAGATAGACTAGAAGAAAAAAATTAAAGCTCCTAAATCAAGTTTTCATTTCCTACATATTTTTGTTACCTGATTTATTGACTGCATAGCAATTATTTGAATTAATAATATTTTAAAATTCAAAAGAAATGAGATATTGTAGTTTAAGTAGTAAAAAAGTTGTAAAATCATAAAGCACATATTATCCTCATCTTCCTCTTCACAAAACCTTATTCTAATGGATATTTTACTGAAATTACAAGAAATTATCTTGAATAATAGATAGACAGTATACACAATCTGGAAACTATCTAAATAGTATAAAGACAGAATAAACTACCCGCATATTGTATGTCATCTTAACTACATTGGTAAAGTCAATATCTTCAGCTATTTATTCAGGAATAGTTTGAATTTTGACAAGATAGAGACATACAGAAATATTAGAGAAAATTACAACGCATATTTGCAAACAATTATCTCCTTTGCAAAATTAGAAAGCACATATCCTCATTACCCCCTTGACAAATCCTCATTCAAATAAATATTTTTCATTGATATAATTTATTAGCTTATTTGGGACTAATAAATAGTATGTGGGAAAATATAAGTATGTGCATAATCTACGGATTAAAAAAACAAAAATGCTTACCGTTGATTTTATAAAAAAAAACTTTATATCAAAGAGTGCAATTATGCACTTCTCCAAAAACAAAGATTAAAGTTGAAAAATTGTTTCCTTGAACATTATCATTTGAACAACAAAATTGGCCGAATTTCTGATGATAACTTTTAACTTTTTTTCCCACTCAGGATTCTGCATGAAACCTCATCAGCAGTGGTACTATATAATATATATAATTGTTTTTTATAATATGTAATGTATTATTATATTATTTTATATAATAAACTAGCTGGTATTCAGAGCGTTGCTGCCGCAGAAGAAATAATTTTTGAATTATTGTTTAAAATTAAAATACCTTTTTTTATTAGGAATGACAGAAAGAATAATATTTATTTGTGTACCGGAAATGAATACATTAATTAAAATTGAGTGATATATAAAGCAGAAGCGTAAATAATATTTATTCTATTTTTTTGAACTTTATTATTCATCTTTAGGGTTGACAATATTTTTTTGTTTGTTTTTTCATCTTCTACAGAAACAAATAAATGCAAATAATAAGTACTCAAAGTTCCATCGCAATCGGATGACCGGTACGGCAACGCATAAGAGATATACAGACATTCATTTTTATTTATATAGATAATGTATTGTCGTATTATTTTATATAATATATAATATAATTTTATATAATTTATAGCATATTATTACATTATATGGCATATTGTTTTGAAACAATAATTTATAGTATGTTCTGTCTTATAACTGGAAAGAGAGATTTACTGAAAATAATAATGGATTATTTAATGATACCGACTTTGGCGAAAAAAAGAAGTCTCGGCAAATGTTAGAATTAAAGATTTATTTCTTTTAGATACCGAGGTCTGATGAGTTTTCTGTAGAATTTCATGTGGCTTCACAATGTTAGTGATCTTACATAATGAGCAGAATCTGAAGCGGATTATCAATCGTTCACTCTCAGAAACTGTTAACAATGGAAGTGGTTGTGAGTCAGTATCGTTCTTTAATTACCGATTCAGTGTCTACAAGCGCTGTTTTTTGGGCACATTTTAAACGCCTTTTTCTTCTGCGCTTTGCGTTTTTTGAAATATTCAAGGGAAAATTTTTTTTTACTGTGTCACCTGTTGGATTTCATTCATTTTACACTTATCGGCCAATTTCTTGAATAATGCATATTTGAGTATGCGGTTAGATACTAAATTTATAATGTTCATTAATCTAATTTTTTTCACTGATTTGCATATATCATAAGAAAATGATGTTCTAAGGTATATTATGCCTTAATAGTTTGACAGAGAACTATAAAGATTTTTTAAAAATAAAAAATACAAAAATACGTAAAATATGAATAAAAGATGATTTTTCTTTTGTTAGCCATAATTGATCATGTTCTTTCAAGAATACAGAATAAATTAACGTTTGATCTATTTCTAACGCATTTCTGTTGAATAAATTAAAGACTTCAAAAGAAATATAATTCAGTGGCAACAAAAAATTTGGTTTCGGGAACAGCAATTATATTTACTGAATATGATGTGGGATTATAATTTGAAAATTCTTTAGGATACATTTCTTCTTTCACTTCCAGAAATTTTCAGTTGTTAAATATAAAGAAAACTGCTTTCTTTCGCGAAATAACAGCATAATTTTAAGAGTTATATTTAAAATTAAAATGACATTATTAGAGAAACTTTAGCTAGAAGTATGAGTGGTTTCTGCTGAATTAAAGTTCAACGAAAGGAACACGAATAACTGCAAAGAATTCCTTAATACCAAAACGTCATAAGTAGCAAAAACCATCAATTATTTCAAATATTTAGATTGAAGTTTTCTAAAAAAATTCCAAAAGGAATTTTTTTAAATATTGTGTAAAGATTTTATAGAAAATCAATTTTTCGCTAAAATTTAAAGCATTTAAATTTCTCTTTAATACTTAATCTACATATTAGACCATAAAAGCAAAAGCTATGTCACCAAGAAAAATATCAATTTTATGTCTTATTAGTGGATATTTAAAGATAAAAAGTTTTATCTAGAAGTTGTACGCCTTTATAAAACAGACGGTTTTGGGGCGATAATGGATTTTCAAATTATCAAAATTGAATAAAGGAGTAAATTTCATTTTAAAACATATACTTTCTAAATTTGGCCTTAGTTGCAGACACAATTACGCCTTAGTTGCAAACAAAATAGTATTAAGATATTCATTATTAAATACAATGAATAATTAAATAATTAATAATAATTCATAAGTATAGAAGTGCAAATGTGTCTTAAATGTCATTACCACAAAAATGCGTTTTCCTTTGATTTCTAGGTTTTGAAAGTTTCTTTTAAGTTTAAGAAAATTCTGAAAACTTATAAGGAAATTGTAAGAAATTTAAAAAAAAATCCTTTTCACCAATCAAATTTGAAGTCAATATTAAATTAGAAATACTCAGCAGTTTAAAATCCAATATAAATATACAAAAATAATGATTTAAAATTCATTTTTAAATAGCTACACTATTTTTAATTACCAATAATAAAATATTACACACACTTTGCTGCGTATTTATTTCAAAGGCTTGTCATGCAAAGTTAAATATTAAAATGCAACTGGAATTTTAAAATCTTTTTCAAAAAATTAAACTTTTAAATGTTTAAAAATGCATTTAATGGCAGAAATTTTAATTTGAATATTTTACAATTATATATTTATGCAAAATTCTGTTCGTAAGAGCTAATATTTTACAAGAAAAATTCCACTGCTCCTTCATACAAATAGTCACACGATTAGATTATAAAGAGTATAATCGTATCGTATAGCTAAGAAATATACAAAATGTTTAATGAATGCCCGGATTACAAAATGCCCAATGAAACAGAAATTTAAATATCCTGAAGTTACGTTGAATCAGAAATTATCTTCGTTTATGCAATTTCCTATTCGGATAGAAACAGGGGAAAGAATTCACATTAGAATGTATGACTTAAACGAAGCCTCTCTCCTTCGAACAGTTATCTCCAATGTTACTCTCCACTGACCATAAGAAAAGCCATAGAGTCATTTCCATTCGAGGCCAGCCGGTGGCCTCATTCCTCCCCTCCCCAGGCGTTTCCACGAGGTTGGCATAACGAGCTGCCCTCTAATTCCGTGGACGTGAGAGAATGCTTAATCTGCTTTCTGCCCCCTTTTCCTATTAACGGGGCCTGCCGTGTAGCGGTTAGTTTCCGACCCTTTCACCACCCCTTAACGAGATCTCTGCGCCCCCGCACCCGTCGCCCCTCATTAAGAGAACGCTTTGTCAGCCCCTTTCCACACCTTCGCGTTCATTAGGTTTCGATTGTGTTGGGTCTAACTTCGTGTAGGCCCTTTTAAGAAAACGATAAGAGTGCTTGGCAATGAAACCTGTTCATTTATTTTAATAGGATATCTTTTTTTTATTTCTTTACTCAAAGCAATAAACATTAACAGATTCTAGAAGATAAGAGAATGTAATTTCTGGATACCGATGACAATGCCTTGCATCATATAGACATGTCCAATTGGTTTGGACCACTGGTTTTCAAAATTTTTGAAATTTTAATTACATTGATAATTTTACATTTGTCTTAACTTCCTGTATTCCATTGTTTCGTCAATGCTCACCATTTGTGAGGTGTACTGTGAATAAGAAACATGAAATGTAAATAAATATCGATTTAATTGCCAAGATATCCTGTTAACCACCAGTATTTAGAAACTAATTAACCAACGTAGCTTCAGCAATGGATGGTGGGTTGTTTGCTTAAGATTTTCCCTCTGGTAGAACATAAATGGAAATAAATTTAATTAATCAATTATACAGGGGAGAAACTAAGTGAGTTTTATGTAATTTTTTCCTCGTCACTCTGATGAATAAACTTTCCTTTTATCATAAGTTCTTGACTCCATGTCGATAAACTTTCTATTCATGGAATCGACTTATGCTAAACCAAATGGGATAAGATTTATCATCATTTCGTCTAACATAATGTTCTCATATATTTCCATGTCGGTAGATTAGGTGTAAAACTGATGTGAGTGGAGCAACATTTTCATATTGTAATGGAAATGCAAGCTCACTTTATGAAAAATTCATCTGTGAGTTTCAAATGTCTATAGTTTCTACGTCTTCGTAAAATGCCCCCAGTTTATATGCCTAAAGCTACTATATCTATACAAAATGTGTATAGATTCAAATTAGAGGAATGAAAGTGACAAAGCTATTTGTATTGCCACCATGAATGGGTTAGAAACTATGCCCCCTTACAGTAATCGAATGCACCTCGATTCTTTAGCAATTTTATATCATTTACAAATTATTCAGAAAAATGATTATAATATTACCTTTTGTCAGGCTCAGAGTCATGTAGACCTTTTTTGGCAACGAAGCAGCTGAATACTGCAAAAATCTGGGTCTCCTTTTCTGCCCAAAGAACTTCCTTACAATGATATCAAGGAAGACTTTGTTAGCTGTCTTAATTCTACTTTACTGGTAAAATGGTAACTACAAATTCATCATAATTTGCATACCGTGGAAACTTCCATTAATATCTGACCTATTCTTGTACGTGAATTGGATGTCAAATTAACGGACACACACTTTTCACTCAGAGGGCATCTCTTTTTTAGAAAAATGTCTCCTAAGTTCTCCGCATTTCATAATAATTTTATTCTAAACAATATTATAACTGAATGTCCTGCTTTTAAATCTAATCATATGCTGGTTTTCAAATTCTTGTCTCTAACCTGGCTGTTTGGTGAAAAATGTCACCCTAATATTTTATTTTAATTTCCTTGAATAGTTTCACTTTCTTCTGTTTTATTTGATCTTATATTCTTATTTTTTGCTTTCTTCTTTTTTACCCCATCTTAAAGCATTTATGAGAATTGACCTATTTCATTTATAATTTTACATTGCAATTATTGCATGTTTTTAAAAATTTGCATTGATGCTCTTGCTAAACACTTAACCATGGCGCAGTTTGGCTAAGAATATCTCTTGAGCCAAAAAAAATCACCAAAACCAAACTAAGTCTGTTTAAGTTCCTTTTCTCGTTTGTTTACAAAGACTACACAAAAATTAGAGATTTTTCTGGAAACTTACAAAACATCTCAAAAGACAAGAAGAATCGACAGATGATGGCTAGCAGACTGAGAGTTATGGTCACTTTATCATCCCCCTCTTATATTTCTATTTCAGATCACCAGTAAGGCTGGATTTCAGCCAATGTGTCAGATTTCTGAGAATGGAGAGTGACCTCCTTCCCGCCATATGACGACTTAAAGTCCAGACAACGCTAAGAGCATTACATACATAAAGCCATTTCTATAAAATGGAGAAGGCTCTTTGTCCAATCAAATCGAAAAAATACATAACAGCAATTTTACTTATTTAAATTGTCGACTGGCTATCCAAAAACTTCTATGTTTCTATCCGGATGTCGTACCTGACACAAGGAAAAGGAAATTAGAAATATTGAATTTTTGTATTTAAATATAAATTTATTGAAATTTATTGAAAATTATTGCAAAATGGAAATGAAAAAATTTCAGGCACTTAAAAGGCATATAAAGCGAGCCCTCAATCGTTAAGATAGCTGAATCAGGCCAGAAGTAAATATAAATCCTTCATCAAATCTAGAAAATAATTTTCAAAATTTTTATACGAAAGTTTCTGATTCCCATTTAATTAAGTGACACAAAAAAGAAATACCTTGTAAAAATTTTTAATTTACCAAATTTTTCGACTAAGAGGAGTTAATTTTCTTTTAAGTTACTTAGTTTCTTTAAATTTGCTAAAAGTTAATTTACATTTTAAATAAATCGAATGAAGTAATTTCTAATTATTACAGTCAAATAATATGAACTTAAAATTTACATATTTTTGTATTTCCTATTAATTCTTTCAAATAGCAATCAATTTCTTTCTAATCCAAATTTAATATAAAACTTCCCATTATTTTATTATTATTATTCAAAAAGAAACATGACTAGCAATGAAATTCAGTATATTAAATTTTGGTATTAAAACAAATTCATTCTTGAGAAATAAAAGCAAAATCTTGAAGGTAAAGTAATAACCATACATTCTTAAAAAATAGGCATGTATGGTTATTAGTTTATTTAAATCATAAATTATTTCAGGAATTCTAAGAATTCTCAAAATATTATTCCTCTAATAGGAAAAGAAAGGATTATTAAAAGGAACATTTTAGTCTTTCTTATCTATTAAAAATATGCATTCTTTGGTTTTTCAGAAGCATTAGGAATTTAGAAAAGATATGAAAGCTTTAAAAATATAGAAAAGGTATTTAAATACAAGTATCATTAAAAAGGTTAAAATATTTTGAAGAATAACATATGATTTTTTATCCTTAAGTAGAATGTTTTTATTCTTTTTGTATTAGCATCCACTGTTTAAAACTTTGAAAACATATCTTTAGGACTAAATACATGCTATATATTATTTGTAAAGCTACTTAGATTGTTTGGTTGTTGTTTTCATGGATAAACTGACTGACTGAAAAATTACTCCTTGCTGATCTATTTGGGAAAATATTTTTATAAAAGTATATTTAAACAAGAGGTTCGAACCTTTGAAGAATAAAATATAATTTTTAATCCTTCCTTTGCATTAAATATTTAAATATATATATAAAAAAATCTTTTAATATGTGTACATATTGATTTAAATTTTGAGAAATACATCTACGATAAGACCACGCTAAATAGCAATTGTAAAGCTATATTTGAATTGTTTTGTTATTGTTTTCATAAACAAATTGACTGACAGACAGAAATAATTCTAAATTGTCCATTAGCTTTTTGTCTTAAAATTCGGAACGCGCGGAATAATTAAAATCCATCAACCAATCCACTCGAGATTGAATTTTTTAATGATTATAATACTTTCTCTTTCAGCTTAGAGAACTAAAGAGTTGCTTTTAATAATCATTGGAAATATTGAAACTTCACTATAGGATTTGGATTTTTAAAACTGTTTTTATCTATTCCCTAAAACGATGCATCTGAATCTGAGTCTATATTACTTTCCCAACAACTCCGAAGACATCTGGCTTCCCATCATGGCTGCCGAGTAGCGTTCTATCCTGACGTGTGAACGGGTGCTTAGAGAAAGGCTTCTGCGTAATTCCAGAAGCCCGTCTCATTGGAACAGAACTCTTTGGAGAAATTTGCATAGAGAGAGAATCTGTAAAAGGACACCCTCAGGATCATTAGGCGAGCGGGAATACTTAAACAGACCTCCCTAACGACCTTCCACAACCTCTTTCACTCCTGCGGGATTGACACCTCTGATAACGGGATCTAACACCCCATGAAGCAGTATGGGGCTCCGAGAATGCGAAGGAAGGTCTTTGTGTTCTGGCACAATTGCTCCCCTTTCTGGCACTGCCTTCTGTGTCTTGAAATGAATGGATAGTTTCCTGGTAAAAGGTTATAGCATATCAACAAAGTGGAAGGTCAGAGTAATTTGTTAGATATTCCGGAAAACCTTTTGTAAGCATTTATGTAATGGAACTTAAAGCTGGGGTATTCTTGTGGAAGGATCAAGGTGGGGGCTAGTAGCTTTTATACTTGGAATAAACGTTTCAACCAAAATTGTGAATAAGTTATTTTGATTCCCAAAAGAAGTAACAAAAAATATTGAAAATTTTGTAAATTAAATACTAAAAATATGCTAGTTTTTATATATTCAACTATTGTAGTGCCTTTGAATTTTTTTGGAATGTTTGGTTGTTATCAGATTTGCTGTAAAGTAATAAAAAAGATAAGTTGATACGTTGATTGAACTGGCCAGTCAAATCAAAGTTCATATGTTGAGCTATCATATAGAAATGCCTCATCTCTTATCATCGCAGCTTTTAAAAGAAAATCAACTATTAATAAATTACCTTCATATTTTAATTCGAATAAATCGAAAATATATTTTTTGTTAAAACTTTGCAATATCTTGGTCAAGATGGGTAAATAAGAGAATAATGCTACAGAGCAAATCTTTTATTTACAGACTTGTAATGTACAAAAAACAATAAGTAACTCATTTAAGTTAATATTCTTTGCAAAACAAATAAAAATTCAATCACGAAACAATCCCACGATCAAATAGGAGAATAAATCACAAAAAAAAAAAATCCTCTAAAAGTTTGTTAGCTCTTACAGTTACTCCAGGTCCACTCCAGAAATCCACTGAACTTTATCGGGTGTATTCCAACACCCGATAAAGCTGGGTGGATACAAAGATTCGGTAATTCCCAGAAAGCTGAATCACTCGAAGCATCTCCAAAAATCAGGACCAAATTTTCTGAATACCGACGTTCCTCTGAATTCCAATTCGAAATCATTCTTTCCTCTCTTCTCCTTTCGTCTCAAAATAAATAAATAAATAAATGAAAATAAAAAAAAACCATCAAAATTCTTTATTTTATTTCCATCACATATCAGCCTCCGGGTAAACTTGAGTTCCTTATCACCCAAATATTGCTCAATGGCCTACCTCAGATCGTGGTTGCGTTTGCTTAGAATTCATCTTTGCAGACGACAGCCAATTCAGCACTGGTAATTATTATAAATTCACAGTTAACACTGATTGAAGTTCACATGGGTGTGAAGTGTACTTAATGACAATGGTTGCGGGTAAGTGATTGTTTCTTGATGACTTGCGGAGTCCCTTCATAAAGGGGAAATGGTTTAGCATCTGAATATTTTTATGGTCTTTTATCTTGAAGGCATGGTGGATTTCTTTAAAACGATGAGGATACATCTGTCTTCCCATAAAATAACAACAAATGACCAGACACAATAATTATCCTAATGAAAAAGATCCACATCTTCTGGTCTGTATGCACTTAACGATATATGGGAAATGGCTGAAGTTACATCTTGTCAGAATGCCAATTACCAAGTGAGAAAAAAAGGGGAACGTTACAACATTTATAATTTTGAAGGTTATTAATAGTATAGGTATTGAGTACCGAACACATTAAGTGGAATCTTCGTTTCATTTCCACAAAACTGATAATTCCAATAAAATATTATTTCTATTGATACATTGTAAAGACACTAGAAAACAATGAACTTCATTATCAAACTGAAATGAATTGGGATCGCTACAAATTTGTGTGGATAGAATCGAAGACAAAAAATAGGAAATTTTTCCTTCACCACAGTTTCAAATTTTAAATAATTAATTCAGTCCAGTAAACAAATTGAAAAAATAGGAGGTTATGTCCTGTACTTTCTCCACTCAGAAAGTACTGCTCATTCATCAAGATTCATCTATCACGTCTTTTCTTTTGTTGTTATGGTTAACAGTGTTTCTACAGAAGCATTAATTATCCTAGGTCAACTATCAGAAATGTTCAGTTTGTTGGTAGATATAACTTATAAATGTCGGAAGAATCAAATTTATTCAGAGCTGCCCTTTTTGATATATTCAGACCAGTTTTGATTCTTTTACAAACAGAAGTAATTTTTTATACACTTTGTTATCCTAGAGCATTCAATAAAAACAGTTATTTTCTTCCTTTCATATGCGTTTTGAATTATTCGGCAAGAATTGCATATAAATAACCACTGATTACAATTCATGATTTTAAATAACACTCAACTAAAAAATATCTGTCAAAACTCTATAATAAGCTGAAATTTATTTGATAAAAAAAAGGGAAAAAGCATTTTCTTTATCTTCGAAGTAAATGTTTTTCAAGATTTTATGCGAAATTTCTGTTAAACGTAAAAATAAAGCATGGAATGAATCGTAAGAATTGCTTGCAAAAAGATCGTTTAATCTTAAAATTTCAATTGTATTTTTTTTTACAAAACATAACTACATCGAAAGTCTAATCAGAGAATTCAGTTCAATAAGCACCATTAATAAAATAATTAAATAAGGGCGAAAAGACGGTGAAAGATTTCTCTAAATCTAAAATAAAAGACAACAAAGGGGAAAGAAGCAACTTTCTTTTTTGTCCCTAAGCTGGCAATAACATATGCTTGAAGAGTTGTTCGCCGTAATTGTTTTAATCAGCTAAAATAAGGAGTTCACGCTCCGGCGGGTTCATATTTTAAAGAATTCCAATGCCTTTTTTCTTAACCTTAAAACTTTTTACATCGTCTCCAATTATCTGCAAACTTCTGCAAAAGAGAATTTAATTAGAGCAAAATTTAACCAGGATTTGTGAACGATCAAAGACATTCTTTCGCTTAAACTCTGGGGTAAACACAAAAAAGGGGAGCTGTTTACGAGATTGTAAAAAGGAATTAAAAATGCGAGGCAGTTTGTCACCAAAAAGTAACTAATCGATACGTTTCAGGCTTAAGAAAAAGTGAAGAAAAGATTACTTTTACTGGAGAAAAGACATTATTTCTTTCTTTATTTTTAGAATCTTTATTCTCGGAAAATTGCCTTCCTTTTGATGTTTTCACCAAAAGTGATACGCACCCGAATTGCAAAAATGTGTGTTTGAGCAATGTCATGTTTAATGCTCACTGGATCAGGTTTAACAAATTTAATTAAATAACCCTTATATTTTTTGTGGTTTACTTTTAGGTAATCCAATTATTATATTTGCAGCATTGAAACTACTCCATGTGGAAATGAAGCGTAAAGCAAGAATGGATCGATGATATCTTAGTATGCTTTATTATAAAGAAGCAGTTGGGAATATGACATATCCGAGTTGAATTATAATGATTAGGCCAGTTCATTGTGATGAGTAGAAATTGTATCATTGGAGAGTACATGCTAGCTCATGTCGAAAAATATTGTATCACAAAGTTGTATCACAAAAGAATAAAAGTTTTACATTAAATCTATGTAAGCTTTAGAACAGCCATACTCAACCTTTTTTATATAGGGGCCACAAACACGTTTCAGTCACGGTAGCCCGGGCCGCAAGTAAAAAATAATTAAGTGTATAAATGAAAAAGTAATATCAACCTAATGAATTATTTAGTTTAATGTAAAAAAGAACTTTTAACAAAGATGCTTACTTACTTATATGTATATCTAATGAGACTTTTGGAACTGAGAGCATTTTTTTAAAACTTTATCAATATCTGACTTGTCGTTGCATGCTACTCTTATATCATCCAAATGGGAATCTGTCAGTTTATTTCTATATATACTCTTTGTGTATTTCAAGTTTGAAAAAGATGATTCGCACACATACGTTGACCCAAAAAATGTTAGCATTATTTGGGCACATCTTTGCACGCTTTTATATTTTTGGGGAACAATGCTCCAAAATTCCACATATTCCCTTTTTTCTTTGAAAATTACTTCCAGGTTGGTGTCATTTTTAAAATCAATAAATTCATCAAACAACTCCGAGTAATTACAATTTAAAACTGAAGTCAACTCAGAAATAGTTGGTGTCTTTAAATGCCATGGATTTTCTACAAGTAACAAACAATTTTTTATTTTTCTGAGATCTTGAAACCTTTTTTGAAATTCGTTTAATAGTGCAGTTATAAAATTTGAAATTATGGAGCAGTTTTCTTCTGAAATGTTAATACCGTCCTCTCTGGTTTTTATAATAGTTGGAAAATTGTGCAGCTGTTTGTTCTGTATTTCATTATAATAAATACTTAGCTTTTCCTCAAATGCAAACACTTTATTTGCCATATTGGACACTATGTTATTTTCGCCTTGTAGACTCTGATTGAGATTGTTTAGTTTTTCCGTAATATCACATAGAAAACCTAAAAGACACCACCATTCATTGTTTTGTAATTCTGGGTACCCTTTATTATTTTGCTTTAAAAATAGGATTATTTCATGGCGTAATGAAAAAAACCTTTCCAAAACCTTTCCTCTACTAAGCCATCGCACCGAGGTATGCAAAAGAACGTCGCTGTGCTCACTTCCCAGTTCTTCAAGAAGGGTTTTAAATTTTCTGTGGTTCAGTTCTTTTGCTCGTATATAATTGACAATATTGATAACTGTTTTCATTACAGCTTCTATTTCTGGTTGTACAGCACGGGCCGCCAAGTTTTCTTGATGGATAATATAATGGAACGTTATTAAATTGCTGCAATTATATTTTTTCTTAAATAATGAAATGAAGCCATTTTCGGATCCAGTCGTTGAAGGACAACCATCTGTACACAAACACACGATTTTTTGCACATCAATTTCATGATGTTCTAAAAAATTACAAATAGTATCAAGGTAATCCGTGCCTCGGGTTTGACCTTTCATTGGCAGTAATTTAAAAAAGTTTTCATGAATTTCATTGTTTTCTGTACAATATCTAGCAAACACCGAGCACTGCGATGTTGCTGAAATATCGGTGCTGGCATCAAATGCTAAACTGAAAAACTTGCATCTTCTTAGGTTTTTTAATATATAATCGGAAATAAATTTAGAAATGTCTTCAATACGCCTGGTGCAGGTTGAATCCGAAAGCTGTATTTTTTTATATCAGATACTATTTGTTTTTTGTTACTGTATTTATCAAAAAGTATATTAGCAGCACTAATAAAGCATTCCTTTACAATTTCCGCATCGGTAAATGGTTTCATATGCTTACCAAGAATGTAAGAAATTTCATATGATGCTTTTGTTACCGCCGAGTCTTGTGATAATGCCGTGAACATAACATTTTGTTGCTCATGCAATGATCTCTTAAAAAAACTCAATTTCTCATTTCTCAAAGACGATCCGGGAGGAAACGTTTCATCGAAATCTTTATGTTTTGAAGTGAAATGACGAGAAATATTGTATTTCTTTAATATGATACTTTCCCGACATATCAAACAAGTAGCTGCGTTGTTTTTATTTGGCACAACAAAATAATCAGATTCCCACTCATCTTGAAGCAATCTATTTTCACTTGATATTTTTCTTTTATACTTCGACGACACTCCTGACATTATTTTGAAAATAATAGGTATACTTAATTTACAAAATAAAACTATTATTTGGCAGAGGACGCGGGTACGTACACAAATTTAGTTTAATAATTTAGATTAAATTTATAACAAGTTTAGTTTCGATCGACAATCAAAGCGACACGCACTTAGGTCCATGGATCTTACGGTCTGGCCACGCGCAAACACGAGCGGTGGGGCGACTTGCCAATTAGTAAAACACACGTCTCAGTACACATGACAAGCAATGTTTAGCTTCGCAAGTCGCCCCGTCGTCCGCGTTTGCGCGTGCCAAGACCTTTAAGGGGATTCCCGACTCCGCGTATTTCGTATCGTTCGCGCAACCATAGATTACAGACCTTTAAGGGGATTCCCGCGCCGCGTATTCCGTATCGTTTGCGCAACCATAGATTAGGATAGTTTGCGTTTCCAATTTAAGCAAATTATTGATATCGCTCACATTCCCATACTTCCCGTTCAATTACCAACTCTTTGAAGGGCGCGAAATTTGAAGTGGTTTACAAATAAGTTGTAACTACCTAGTTTAATAATTGGGCCAACCAAAAAGCCTCCGCGGGCCGCAGGTTGAGTATAGCGGCTTTAGAATAATCTAATTAAATGCAAGTAAAAGGTTTTAAGCTAAAGGATAAATTCAGATTTAATTCCCAATCCACTAGCAGCTCGCATTTTTAAACAGCTCGAGAGTACTAGCATAAAAATAATAATGTCATAATTTCATTTAACTCTAAATTGCTTGTATACTTTCAAATGTAAGCACGCGCTGGGAGAGATCGGCTTTACCACATTTTTTTAAAGTTCTGGCAGCTATTAAAGTGGAAAAATACAAAAAACTGTGACCAACTTGATAATAACAAAAGGTATGACTTATGTTTAGCTCTAAAACCTGATGTGAATTGTTGATTCTATAGATAAAGCGATACCGGTTTATTGGCTGTCTAAAATATTTTGTTCATTAATTGAATTTAAAAGTAGAAAATAAATGCCTTATCAGTTTAAGTAAGATGTCTTTCATCAATCTGGTTAATTAGTTACAACATTTACTTATTTCGTTAAATTAATTAAACATTGTATCATATGAAACATAATTAAATGCTTTCTTTGTTAAATCCTGTTTCACATGATATACAATTTCAAATGATTTGCAGTTTAATTACAATGTACAGTTTGATTAATTTTATAATTAATTAATACTTTTTGCTGCCCTGAGAGATGAAATTTCTGAATTGCATTTTCTCTAAAAGGTCTCTACTGTTTTGGTAATTACTATAATATCAATATGGGAAATCTATACTTATAATAAAGCTCAATGTGTGTGTGTGTGTGTGTATGTGTGTGCGTGTCTGTGTGTGTTGGCGCTCTACAGGCCAGACCGTTGGACCTACAGCTACCAAATTTGGTACATGTATACCTTGGAGGTTCGGAACGTGCACCTCGGAGCCCTTTTTCCGAATTTTTAATTAGAATTTGAATTAATTAAAATTTAAGCGAAATTTCAACGTTTTTCCACTACAACTTCCGAAAATATCATTGCAGAAATAAGATTTTTAGATCAATTTAAAGATTAAAAAATTAGCTTTCTAACGGTATCAGTTTTTTAAATTTATAATGTAAACTTCTATTTTTAACGAATTTTTAAAGAAAGTTTTTATCACGTGACTGGATAAAATAAAAGAATGCCGGAAATTCAAATAAAAAAAATTATCATCGCAAAATAAATCTACAGAAATGCAACTTTCAGCACGTGACTGGATAAAATAAAAGAAATATAAAATGTGATTTCTTTAAAAAATAAATGCAAAGCAAAGGTTTCTACAATCGTTTGCAATATCTATATCATTAACTCAATAAATCTTCTTTATTTACGGTAAACCTGATGGAATTTAGACAGGATATGCATTGAATTCCCGATTTAATGGCATATTTATGTAATCGTTTGCAATATCTGTATCATTAATTAAATACTTTTTTTTCCTTTCTCGCTTTCCTTAAAAAAACATATTTAATATTTTGGCAACATCATCGAAATTTTTTTGTAATATTTAGGAAGCATAACCGATGATTAAAACTGACTGA
This sequence comes from Argiope trifasciata, assembly GCA_026543055.1. Classification (NCBI taxonomy): domain Eukaryota; kingdom Metazoa; phylum Arthropoda; class Arachnida; order Araneae; family Araneidae; genus Argiope; species Argiope trifasciata. The sequence goes on along the minus strand of JAPMOQ010036844.1, from coordinate 728,645 downwards.
TTTATAAAAGTAAAGAATATTACTAGGAAAAGGTGTACTTTTAGACCTTTCCGTCCATAATCTTAAAGAAAATATTAATTTCAGGTCAATCAATGCCCGGAATTACTTCAAGGCTAATGAATATGTGATTTAATTGAAAATTTTAGAACGCTTTACTCATGGCGAACCAGCTGGTCGCCAAAGGCGGCTAGTATATAATAAATTTAAAAACATACTCATTTGGATTAAAATTGATGGGTTTTTCATCCCCTGATGATATAACATCAAAATTTATTTCAAGAAGAAATGTTACCTATATTAAAATAGAACATAATTGTTAAATAATTTATTTTCAGCAATAAAAAAGTGAAATTAAATAGATCAAAATACAATTTTTGCATTTCCTTTCTAAACGACCAAGAAACGAGAGATTTCTTATAAATTTCAAGCCCAGATTATCCAGGCATTTGCAAAAAGGTTGTTTTCAATTGATTGTTCTCTTACTAGATGATATTTATGACATATTAATATATGACCATTTCTTAGTTGTTTTAAAAAAGATCTTTTAACAGCTGCTTAAAAATCAATTGATCAGCCTCACCACAAATTACGAGATTTTCCACATTATAAAAAGAAGTCGTCAATAGAAAGATTTTATTTAGATAGATTTTTTTTTAGAATTTTTATTTTAAAACATTATATCACTTTTTAGTCAGGAAATATCAGGTATAAACGAGTTCTAATAATTAAAGCATTTGAATAAAATTAATAGTACAAACATCATAAGGTTGAGTTTTCCTTGGCGCATCTTTGTGACTTTTACAGCAATCTACATACAATGTATTGGAAAAAGATTACTGCAAATACTTGGATAAACCAGGATGTGAAAATTACTTGCTACAGTAAATATTTTCCATAGCATTTGAAAAATCTTTTTGTCACGCTGATTTAGAGAATCGGTATGTCAAAATACTTGGGAGGTTGGACGATATGTGACGAGTCAAGCGATAGTGCGATTAATTTTCCGGTAGTTGTCAAAATGTCCATAGTTGGATATCGGGTTGTCATCTTTTATTAATGGCTATCATGTAGATTTGATGAATCATCTCTTTATGAAGAGTAGTCGCTTGATGACTGCAACCTTTAACAATCATTTTTCTCAGATATCGCAATAATTGATAGTTGAAATCTCCACCAAAATCGCCAAATTCTTTCTATTCGAGAAGTAGTGTGCAAAGTTTTTGCTGAAGTTTTAATTAGTTTATATATGTTAACTTTCCATTTTAAAGCAACACTGAGGTTATTTTGGAATGAACCTAGTAATTTTGTACAGCTTCAGAATTCGAGGACTACAACTGAATCCAATCCAAATTTCCGAAACACACCAGTAGTTGCTAAAGAATGTAACATCCGGATAATTGTAGGCCATATATTGTTTCTTACTCTAGCCAGAAGACTTTTATAACAAATATAAAAACTAATTCAGAATTAAGGAAAATGTTTTAATTTGGATTCAATTTTCCAGTATGTGTTGAAAAATAAATATGCGATTCATTTATGTTAGTTCATTCTTTACATGTACCTGCAGGTTATTTCTCTTAAAAGGTTTAGGGAAATTTACTTTCTGATTGCAATTTATAGAAATTCTTCTTCTATTCTTCTGCCATTCTTCCTTATCCTTCTTCATTACTTATTCCTTTTTTCGCTGTCTTAACGGGCAATTTAAGAGATAAACTTCAACTTCGTATCCCTT
>JAPMOQ010036844.1:617384-726903 GCA_026543055.1 Argiope trifasciata | reverse complement strand
TAACGGGCAATTTAAGAGATAAACTTCAACTTCGTATCCCTTCGAAACCATAACAATATTATTTTATAATTATATTAAATATATTTGTTCCATTGTTCAAACTGTTTACAAATTGACTACTATATTTTTCACTGTAAAAATTAACAGCATCCGCAATTTATAGAAATTCTTCTGTTCTTTTGCCATTCTTCCTTACACTTCTTTTCGCTGTCTTAGTGGGTAATTTATGAGGCAAACTGCAAACTTCGTATCCCTTGGAAATCATAACAATATTATTTTATAATTACATTAAATATCTTATTTCCATTTTTCAAACTGTTTACAAACTGACTACTACATTTTTCACTGTAAAGATTAACATCTACAATTGGCGTTTACCTCTATTTTTCAGTTAAAAAATGAAGACATTTAAATACTATATTTTAAATAGCTAGTCAGTTTTTAATGATCTCATTTGATTCAACCTGTACCTCATCGGATAAACACTAGCATAAGGCTTCCAAACAATGAACCGAAGCCTTAAATTCCTAATTACCGTCCTTCTCGTTCTTCGTGCAGGCCATTATCGAAATTTCTCTGGTAAAGCGTCCGCTAAACTGTCTAACTATCCTACCAGTGCTGGTAATGTCCACATTCCGATAAACGATTTTCCGATGGGGCTGTCCGCTTACCTGGGACTGGAATACCAATACTTGCCCAAATTGCTTCGAAGGGTCCTTGGAACAACTATTAGAAATTAAAGAGCTTCTGCCGCTTTCATGGATCAGTTCTTAAAAATCCAAAGCATATTTTATAGTTTATTTTTGAGAGTAAGAATTAAAAAATTGATTTTCTGATCGTGTATTTTCAGAATTAATTCAGTATGAACGCACAAGAACAAAGAAAAATTCAAGGTAAGAGGTAATGCACCATTTTAAATTTCTCAAAATTGCTCATAGAATTTAGAATTAATTACAGTAAACGTTCTTTATTCGCGGGGTATATGTTCCATAAATATGCCACGAATACAGAAACTGTGAATATGGAATGGTCATTTATATGGGATTATAGAAGATATGTTCCTAGGTAACAAAATAAAAAAATATATATACGTGTAAAAAGTCAATTTAATTGAAGGTTGTGAACATTTTGATTAATTATCTTAAGGCTTAGGCAATGATTTGAAGAATTTTGTAATTTTCCCTTGCTTGGTAGTTTTAAAAAGCTCCTTCCATTCAGACTGATACGTAGCAGTCGCATTAGCAATTTGCCTCTTAAAAATAAGACTTCGTTCCATACAGATCAATGTTCATAAAGAAATCGCAAAGCTTATTACCATTCTTAAACCTTCACTAAGATTTTTCAAATTAAATGCCACGTTTCCAGAGCTTGTTGAAGCCTCTTCTTCAATGGGCCGTGAATTTAACATTTCTTCCAAGTCGGTTTCAGTCAGATCTTTATCTTGCGATTCAAGCAATTCCTGAATGTCACTTGAGTCTATTTGTTCGAACCTATCTCGTCCTATTCCATTCGCGATTTCGGCTATGTTTGCAGTTTACATTTAACAACATACTTTAGACAAAGTTGTAATAAGATCTATTTTACTTTTTTTTATTAATCCATTTGACGACATTTGCAAAGGATATTGGGTTGGGTACCCTTTATTATTATCATGATAATTAGATAAGCGAATAAAGAAATTTTTATCCGTGAATATAGGAATTGCGTCGCATTTTTTAAATCCTCGAATAGTGAAAATGCGAATAAGGAGCTTTTACTGTATATGGAACCCACACGAATGAACGATAATATATGAAACATAAAATTGTGAGAATTGAAAAAATCAACCTATTCTCTTCAGACTTTCACAAAAATAATTTTAATACTCTAACATAAAACGCCCCCTTTCCGTCTGGAAATAAATTTGCATAGCTGGCATTTGGTCGGCTTCGTTTGGGACAATCGATTTAACTAATATTAGACGTCGCCTTTCGCTTCCAAGTGCAATAGACTTTAAATAACTTTCCCCTCCTGAGAGTTGAAAATATCACATCCATTCTGGCACAAAGATATTCAAGTAGAAATTTGAAGTGAAATAATAAAAAAGCTCTTTTCATCTATCTGTCTGATTACTAAAATATTTACTAAGAATTCCAGATTTTGCCACTCTATTATTTCCACTCTATATACAGTTGCGAGGTTAAAATAATTTTTTATCCACAGCTATTATTCCAAAATTGTAAAAAAACTTTTGTTCCTCTTTGTCGACAGGCAAGGAACTATTATGACCTTTTTTTTCCCTAAATTGTTGTTATTGCCCTTGGATTGAACACCAATTCAAACCAATACAAGAGAAGGTGTTATAGCTTCTGAGAATAAAGACCCTCTGAGCACCCGAAGTGGAATTATATACACTTTTAATATTTGGCTGCAGACATAAGTGCCAGGGCACAGTGGTTAAGAATCACTGGATAAAACTCTAGAATAGATTTGGATCCAAATTCTTCAGGACACTGATTGTTTGAGCAGATTAATGTTACATAAATCGCAATACTTTCAATTCTAATCTAAAATAGCCTAAATATTATAACTATAATCGAAGTTTCGCAGTCAGTAGAGTTGAATGCGGCCAGCGTGCCTCCTTCATCCTTGCCCCGGCACGATCAAAAGGCGTTTGGCAGCATCTTATTTTCGCATATTTTATTTTGTGCCCTTCTTATTTCTAGCTGTGTGTTTACTTTAAAAATTATTTCGGGTTGCTTTCAGTCTGCCCTTTTATACGTAAAGTCCTGTCATGACAGTTATATTTTATGACTTCAGTATTGTAATTAAAAACTGTCCATGTTATAGGGGCAATGGTTGTAACATTGACTTGGTCTCTAATTTGTCCTGATTCTGGAGGAGGGGGGTCTGGGGGGCCTTCTGGCTACTGTGGTTGATTCTCTTCCTTGCTCCGTCATCTAGTGCCTTACACCTAACGCATGCAAGGCAGGGGGGACTGTAGTTTGATTGCTTAAGCCTGTAAATGTACTAATTCAAAACTTGGAGTAATTGATCGGCACAATTTTATTCTTATATTTTAAATCAAAATTTTCCCAGCGCTTTTCAATCTACCATACTAACAGATTATATATTCTTAAGGGAAGGCCGAATAGGGCATTGGACTCAAGTCCGTTAAGTTGTGAGATCGAATCCGCCAACCAAAGATTCCCCGTGTGTGATGGTGACTGACGCACCTATAAATCTGTCGTGGTCGCAAAGTCTTCCATGAAGAGAGTAATACTACTTGGGATACTGGTTCAGAAGTGATCGTTTCCGGATTCAGGTCTAAATTACGATCTGTGGTTGAGTGAATGAAAATGCTTGAATGAAGTCCGCAGCGTAAAAGGGTTGTTACGTATAGGTGGCAAAGTCGTACTCTTGGTGCAAGATGGGGCTACTGAAAAAAACAAACAAGACACTTACCTATTGGTTCTTATCGCTGTCTACGTCACAGCGGGTTTTTCAAATGGCAAAGGCCGTAAGAAACAACAATAACACATTCTAAAGCTCACTGCATTCAAAGATACAACGTTTCAGATAAATGAAATTTTATGCTCTAACAACAATTGTTGTTGCTGCCATAATATGTTGCTCTAACGGCAATTCTAATTCTATGTAAATTTTAATGAAAAAATAGTATGTTTTGAATGTGCATTGGTTTATTTCTTCAACACATTAGTAATATTAAATCCTCATATGAAGAATTGAAATATAATAAATAAAATAATGAAAATTCCCTGAGTTGTTCGTCTTTCTTAAAGCCCACTATTTTTACACAGAAAGAAAGCAGGATATCATCAAACGAGAAACATACTGAGAAATATACGAGATACTTTTTGGAGAGACTACTATAGTTGGTTGTTGTTGGGTCATTCTGTCAACATTTGAACTTTACTGATGAACAAAATTGATGCAACAAATTTGAGGAGGTAATAATACACACCAATTACGCAAATCGTATAATAATTTGGCAGATTAGAGATGTAAATTAAACATGAGAGAAAGCCTATGGTGTTAAATGTAACCTGACAAATGAAAACAGTGAAAACACAAAAATAATGCATATGTAATTCAATTCACATGAACTAGTTTCAGGAATTGCTCATTGGCGTATTGCCAATATCAATATACGTCTGGCCATGGTAATTCAACTGATTAATTCTGTCACACGTCAAAGAGCTGTCAAAATTCTGGTATTCCAGCCCTATTTCCATCCCACGAGGATATCTAAAATGAACTAATGAAGTATCCTCATAAAAAGGATAATAAATAGAAATTTATTAATTGTGTTTTGTTTGGATCCATCAAGTTGAGTATTATGTGCCATCTACCGTCTCTATTTTTCATTTCCAACTCGGTTAAGGTATCCGACGACGTTCGAAGGAAATTTTTGGGAAATTGGATTGTTCAAAATCTATTTATTCGATGTATCGTCAATTATAATACAAAATATTATAAATAAAATAAAATTATTTGAAAATATGATATATTTTGAGAAGTAGGAAAATTTAATGAAATTTAACCAAAATAGTTAATACTCTACCCAAAATGGTAATGTAGCAATCCTATTTTCTTTCTACTAAAGTTATAGAATATAATGATGAATGGAATTAACCAAAATCTAAGAAAAATATTGAGATGTAACGAAATTATGGGTAGAAATTTACGCATTTAAGCATTTTTACCATAAATTTACTACTTAATTTTTATAAAAACACGTATAAAGGAAAAAGTACTTCACCTACATTCAAATTTTTGGTTCATTTCATTGCCCATATCATTTAAAACACACGCTGAAATTTTGATGTAAATGCCCTTATTAATTTTTGGGATATCTTGAACTAATAGAGACAGTTAAAGACAAATTTTAGTTAAAAATATAAGTGATCCTGGGTGATAGGCCAGGACTTTCTTTTCCTAAAAAACATAAAACGTTTTGGAAAGCGGAAAGTCTGAATTACAAGAAGTGACATTAAAAAAAAATATTCACCAATGTGGTCGATAACCAGAGTTTTTAACGTAGTCGGATACCTTAATGCTATGAAATTTGATTTGTTTCGTGAATTACACATTCAAGTAATACACTCTTTTTATTTTAATCAACACTTACTAATTTTGCTTTTGTTGTAAAGAAATATGGAAAAAAAAAGAAAACTCAAATGATGAAAAAAGAAAATAAATTTGATTTTTTTGTGTATTACACATTTAACTAATAGAACTGTGTATTTTAATTAATCTATACAAATTTTGATTACGTTGGAAAGAATATGAAAAAAAAGAAAAAAATCATATGACAAATAAAAAAACGAAATTTGATTTGTTTCATGTATTACAGATTTAACTAATAACACTTCATATTTTAATCAATACAAATTTTGAAATAGGTAAAGAAATATGGAAAATAGGAAAATCAAATAATAAATAAATAAATGAAATTTTATCTGTTTCATGCATTTTACATTTAATACACTTTTTGTTTTAATTATTCAATACAATTTTTCTACTTTTTTAGAACAAATAGGAAAACCAGAAAAATCAAATGATAAATAATGAAGTCTGACTGTTTTTAAGAATTGATTCTGAAATTCTTAATGATGAACTAAAAAATAATAAAAATTCAAAATATAAATGATAAAGTAAAGGTTAAGGAATTATTTAGTTCGAAAATAATTAAAGCAACTTTCATAAAAGAAGACAGCCAAAAGCGTTTCTTTGATAACGTAAGTGAACTGCATTAATTCAAGAATATTTTTTTAACAATAAGAGCTTGTTAAAATGAAAGCATATTCGTTAGTTATATTTAGTGATTTTGAAAGGAGCTTTTTCATTATAAACGTAATAAAACCACCTAAGACAAATTAATAACCAAACCAATTATTTTTCGAAGATTCTAAACTCTGCGTCTTCAATTAAACTACCAGAAACTACTGACGGAATAATGGGGTATTCAATTATATTTATAGACTCATACTTGAATTTCACATTCATGTAAAATTCATACATGAAGATGTCTTCAAAATAAACAGAATTATCATGGAAATATTATTAATAAAAATGCAAATTTGGTTCTAGAGAATCCCATATTTGTTGATCATGGAAAATTAATTCCTCTTTAAACTTTAATTCCAATTATAATATTTATGAAATATTCCATGAAAAGGAAAATACTTCATTTTAGTATCTAATGGAATAACAATATTTATAGAGATAGAGACATTAATACAAAGTGCTGAATATAAAGTCATATCTTCATGGTATTAACATTTTGTGGATTAAATCCCAAAGGAATTTGACTAAAAAACAATGAAAAAAATATTTTGACATTAACTATTGAAATAGAGAAACAGCAATAGAGGGAAATATTTATCTAAATTAATAATTCAGAATTGGCAAACGTCTTTTATCAGACGACTGGGGAAATATTGAGACAGAATTTCGTTGGTCATATCTTTTTGTTTGGACATCCTGACAGACGGGATGCCCCATGACCATTAGTTATCGTCTGGTGGTTTTGCCCAAGCTGATATTACTTAGTTTTCTAGACGCATATGCATTTTGCTTTTATTCTCTATATTTATGGTCAGAAAATTCTGCAGTATTGCTAAATATCTATATTTTAATATAGATAAAAGATTTGATTTATATATGTTCCAATAAATTGTTATTTCATGAAATCCTATGTTACATCTCAAATAAAAAAGATTCTTTAAAATATTTTCTATGTACTTGTAGAAATTTCTCCCAGTTCTTTTATAAATCTTATTCATTATTGAAGTTTTGAAATCTCTTACCTTGTACATTCTATGCCATGTATATTGCAATAAAATTTACAGAAACATTCTTTAGTTATAAAAAAGATATTTTACCTTGTACCTTTTATGTCAAATCTTTTACCTTGTACATTTTATGCCATATATATTGCAATAAAATATACATAAACATTCTTTAGTTATAAAAACTGATCTTTTACCTAAAACTATAGACAGTTTTTATTTGTTTTTCTCAATAACGTCACTTGATTTATTATATTTTATTGGCTAATTTCTTTTATAATTACATTGCCAAATAAATATGATTTAAACTAAATAATTGAGTTATCAGTGGAATGCCAAAGTTATGTAAAATGTATATTCTTGAAGTAGTATACATTCTTATTTCAATAATATACATAAATTCTTTATTTTTATAGAATTTTTATCTTTAAGGGGTTAGTTAATAATTTGTAAAGGGTTTCTAAAGTAAATACAAGTCTAGACTACCTACAAGTATAACGTAAGTGGAAATCTGCCTTCTAAAAAGATCTATTATATGATCATAAATTTGTCAATTACAGATGTAAAGGAAATTTGATGTAGAAAATATTATGCATACCAAAAAAGTTCTTAATACATATAAATATATACTTTGTGACATACTTCAGAAATAAATATAAAATCGCATTAAAAGAAAATAATAAACATCCAGAATTTTATGACCTAAAAACACTGCAAAATACTGAAATCAAAACTAATCATAAAAAATTTATCGAAATAAATAATAATAGAAAACTCATAATACATTGCACAAAAATATTGTTGAAAGTTAATAATAGAAATAACTACAAATGAAATTATTGATGACAGAAAATCCTTAAAGTTTGAATTAAACTTAAAATCCCTTGAAGTTAGAAAGTATTGAATCATCAAAATAAGTACTGCAGATCTCATAAGATTGCTACACTCCCCCAAAAGAAATGCAAATAAAATAAGGAATTTATGATCCCATTACTAATTTTTATTCATACTTAGGTTTATGAATACAAATATAAAAAAATTCTCTGATTTTCTTGATTTATAACGGATGTTATCACCACACATAAATAATTCCTCTTTAAACCCTAAAATTGCTTTATTTAAATCACATAAATTTTATTAGAAAATTTAATGCAAAAAGCTACGTGATTAAAGTAAACCATAGTAATGCCAATTTATTTGAAGAAATGTGAGATAAAATATGAAATTAAGTTACAAAATTTTTAAATTTTTAAGCAAAGTTTTAAAGATTTTTTTATACGAATGTTAATTGCTCTTGGAACTCAATCATTTTCCATTTGATAAATAGAATTACTTTTTTCTTTGAATTATAAAGGAAACATTACAAAGTGAGAACACTTACATATGGTGTAATTTCTTAGATAATAAATAAGGATGTGTTTTTATTAGGTTAAAGGTATTGCAGGTAAGGACCAATTACTTACGGGTAGGGTCAGTCTAATGCCACTTACCAAGCCGAATGAGATTTAGTTCTTTCGAATGAAGGCAGAAGTGTGTGCCTTTCGTTGTTAACGAGCACCTTTAAAGTGAAAGTACGACTTGCTCGAACACACACGACACAACCCTTTTTAGGGGACGGTCGAACTCATTCATGCACTCATTTATTCACCAGTAAATCAGTATTTAGATCTAAATCAGATACCTACTAATCCCTGATTCAGTACCGCCAGAGGTATAATGTGTTATGGGAACTTGGAGGACTTTGCGATCACGACCTATTTAACGTGCCCCAACTGCCATTAGCCAACAAGGTGGTCTTTGGCCGAAACGCCAATTACTTCCGTATAGCAGCTACTAGGTTTCGATATTGTAAGTTCCTTCAAAGATATACCGTGAAAGTAGCTTTGGTGAGAATCATTGTAGAATGCTGTTAATTTTATGTCTGACAACAAAATATAGATGTATTTGACGACGCAAAAAAGAGCTTAATTGGCTGACAGGAGAACAGAAGTTACATGGCACATTCAAAAACAGCATTCGTAAATGTAGTTTTAAATTAAAGGTGGAATTCAAACGAATTTATGTGTATATGAAATATATGTTGGTCCTTTAAGTAAAAACATAAAAATTATTTCAATAAGTAGAACTAGTAAAGTTATAGATATATTGGCTTTATATCTGTAACAATACTCTTTGTTTAAGAATTAAAATATGAGCAATATCTGAAAGATAAAGAAAATCGATATAAGCCGAAACTCGCAACATTTTGATCTGAAGTACTCGTAACCGTATCTTTAACCAATACTCACATAAAGAACCCTTTGTTAAAAAGATAAATAGGGATCCCGAATCTCCAGAAAATTAATTGAAAAGCGGTGCTAAATACATGGAAAACAAATTTCCTTGACGATATCTTCTCATGAAATCTGCTAAATTAGTCTGCTATAGATTCTTCCATTGTTCTTCTAGACTGATAATGGTTACATAAAGGTGGAGGCGCAATCTCACATTTTGAGAAGAATATGACGAAGGACCATACTTCATTCTAAAAATTTCACTCCTCGTGTCCACCTCAGCCCTAAATCACCGATTCCGGACACTTACCATTCAAGGCGAATATTAATGAAGATGGTTTGGGGTGAAACGCTTGATTCTTTTTCCTGACCATAAATCAGGGAGTATAAAAGGCTCAGTCGGAAGATAAAGTTGATTTATTCATCGTCTTCGTCTTCAAAATATGTGCAGCGAAAAACAAAGTGGGGAAATGAATCTATAGAAGCAGGGGTTTATTCTGTTTAATGCATAATAAGATATAAGGATGTGACATATTATTTTTCTGCGGAACTCGTTTAAATATTATAACAGTCCTAATATCCACAGGGATTTAGAAAAGAGAAACCATTTTTTATTCGAAAAGCGTATCATTTCAGTTAAAAATGGATGAATTTCTTGATTTCTTGCGAAGAGGAAAGATTAAACAGAATTGAAATGGTAAACATAAAAGATTGGATTAAAATAAACAAAAGCTTCACTTATTTTTATTGAGCTTTGAAATTTAATTGACAGGAAGTTTTTAATTTAGAATTTGATAATGTTGCATAAAATTGTTACATATTTATTTCTTTCAATGAATATACAATCATTTTGTGGTAGGAAGTTACTCAAAATAGTCTTGTAGAATCTTCTACTTGAAGATACTTCAGCAATGCGGTTGAAAGCGAACAATAACAAAGATCTCGCAACTGTTCCTGAAGTTGCCAGTACTTTATAGAAGGTGCTACAATTTTCATCAATTCACTGCTACAATTTTCCTCAATTCACTGCAATAATTTTCACCCATTCAGTGCTACAATTTAATAATAAGATGAACAAGCTACTATCGGAAAGATTTTATACCTTAATTGAAAATATTGATTTTTTTTAATAAAAAGAGGAACTTATGAAGTAATTTTAAATTTCTAGTTGCTTTAACTATTCGCGCTCGGATGGTGCCTGTAAGGCATAATTTAAGACGGTGTATCATGTTGACGCTTTATTTATTTATTTTTCAATTTTGATTGCTAAAAATAAAATTCAATGATAAAAAAACGTAGTTTAATTTTTCGAGGAAATTCATCTTAAACCAATTATATATATTTATTGGTGTAATAAACAAGCCCTTGAAGAATTATTTTTCTGAATGCAAATGGGTAATGATGGGTTAATAAACAAAAAATTTTTGTTAATCCATTTCAGTTTTCAAATAATAATTGGACTATGACAGCACACCATGAACTATTTGCTAAAAAATTAAAATAATATATTCTACGATTATCATTATTATTATAATTTTTTATTTAACAGCCATTACATTTTTAATTAATTTTTAATTGATAGTTGAATTTACTTTCTAAATGTTCCCAGAAAGAAAGAAAATCCAATTTATAAAGTATTATTTTCTGCTTTTCGAAGTTAAAACATCAGAGACAAACCAAATGACCTTGATTTTATAAAATAACTGAGGGAGGATGCAATGTGTCCCAATTATAGACCGTAAAACTGAACAGTTTTTCTGAAAATTAACAGCAACAATTGATTAACAATTTTACATAAAATTAGTGAATGTTAGTGAACAGACGATTGAGTTCTCTTACCTTTTAATATTTTCAACAATGAATTATAAATTGAACAATCAATTTTTTTTAATACCAGGTGTGTAAAGTTATTGATAGTGAAAAAATATCAGAATATATTTGTAATTATTATTTATTAATAAATAACTGAAATAAGAAAATCCTTAAAGTAAAAATAATTTATATTAGTTGGTACATTAATAAAAGTGTTTTACTAAAACCTGCTTTTATATAAGTGAGTTATTTCAACATAAATGGTTTTATTTTCGATGAACTACAATACATTAACACACAGTCTAAATGATAATGATTTTTTAATACATTTTGAACTTAATTCTCAGTAAAGGAAATAAAAATTAAATTATTGAAGCTTTAATTTTACTTAAAATAATTTTAAACTGTGATTTATTACTGTTTTAGTTACCTCATAATACACCGATGAAAAAAAAAGCCCCTTTTAAAATTTTATAAAATTAAAATACAAAGCAAAGGCATAAAACTGAAATAAAACATTTATATTCTTTTAATAAAGTAAGAAAAAACTATTTAAAAAATAGTTATTTTATTACATTTATATCTAAAGCATTTATCGTTCTTACTGAAAAAGTAGAAATACCGAAACTTAACTTTTACTTTCTTCCTGAATTGCACTCTCCTACCAAATATTCAAATACATCGTTCCGAAAGATATGAATAAAGTCAACTTAAATTTCTGATGTAAGCACGATGGGATAAAAATAGAGGGTTATTCAGAATCAAGAAAGGACCATAGGAAAAAAAAAAAACTACAGCAGACCAAAAATGTTTCCAACTTGTCACAGTCATACTACCAAGAAGATATATTTATTCTATGATATTCCTATTCGACAGAGGATAGGTCATATGTAGCCTGCAGGAAGAGGACTATTTAAAGCTTTTCCTATCCAGTAGTGAATAGTGACATTTAATATTATTTAAATCGATTGGCGCAAGAGAGAAAGTTAAAGCATCAGTTATGTAGAATCGTTCTTTGGAGAGAAACACTTTAAATACGAAAATTCACATATTGACGTGTATAAGTTAGAATATGCATCACGGTAGTGAATTTGCCAAATTGTAGAAAAAGAAAATGAAACCTTGCTTGAAAATAATTAAGGTATAAAAAATTAAATTTTCAAATTGAAATAATACAATTCGTCATCATTTTTTTCATAGACCATTTAAGTCATATTTTTACAGCAATGATCTCCATTCATAATGCTTTCTGTGAATTTAAAAAAGTTTTACTTGAATGATACATAGATATATGTAAGATTTCATATTCTTTCACCTTTTTATTTTAAAATTAATCACCTTTGGAAACCAGCTGTTTCAAAGGAAATATTGATTGAATATAATTTTAGGTAAATAGTTTTGATGTAATTTCATGTCTATGACACCATTAAAATGCTATAGAGCTCTTATTTTAAATGTCATGGGTATGTTCTGTTCCTTGCATATATGGACTTTTTAAATGGAAACTAGTCTCATTGAATCATAGCTATAATAAAAGTTAAATATCCTCTTCATCTATTTTATAAATTACGCAGTACTGTAGTTCATTTTTTAATTCATTTCATAAACTGCATAAATGATGGATTTTAAAAAAGTATTGTTTTTATGCTTTCCGGAATATGGAAGAAACTTCTGATGAAACATTTAATGAAATAAGGAGAAGAAATGGTTGTAATTCCAAAGAAGTGACTTGTTATACATTTGGAAACTAGGAATGTTTTTAGCTGTAAAAAAAACACTAGAGTTATTACGTTAAAAAAGCAAAAAGATATTTTTAAAAAATTTTTAAAAATAAAAAAAATTGATGTTTCTAATGTTTTCGAATATTATTGCGGAAGAAAACAAAAATTTTATTTTTAAATTTTAAATTAATTAAAATTTCCCAAATATCTTTATTAATTATTCACTCCCATGTTCCAAATTAAATATTCCAGAATAAAAATGAAGTTAAAAATTAAGTTACCTGTTAGATTTTAGGAGGTTTTTTGTGATTAAATTTATGAAATTTTCATGACTTGGAAGAGGATTCTCTGGTGTTAATATACAGTTATTTTTTTCAAGTTAAGGAACGGCAAAGTAAAATTTAAGCAACAGCAACAACAACAAAAAAAACACGTGTATAATTTTTTAAAAAATTGAAACGTGCACTCAAGGATATAAAGAGTTATTTAAAATCCATTTTCATTGATGTTATGATGTAAAAGAAAAAACGCTCCATTTTTAGTCGCATTTTAAAAATTTTAAATTTATGACTGGATGAAGTCGCAATTTGAATAAGGTTGAAAGCGGGAAAATGAGAATGTGGAAATGCATTCAAAATTTATAATTCAAACGAGAAATACTAGAAATTTAAATTATGAAGCATTTTGTTTCCGGCTCATGCAGATTAAGAAACGGAAAACAAAAAGACGCCTAATTCAAGAAGTTAAAATACGTTGAAGGCAATTGATTATAATGTATTAAGTTAAAAATTGCTGTAACATGTTGTAACTATTTAGCTCTGTTTATTTTTATTTTATGTATTTGTTCAATTTATGATTGTGCAATATTATTTTCAGTGTCTGAATTTAAACCTTCCACCTATAACCTAGGAATTATTTGTTTTGTTTGATTTAGCTTGTCCTGAGTGTAAACTATTAGTTTTTTTTCAATATGTTTTTTCCTTTATAAAGAGCTGTGATATAAAAACAAGGTGTTTGATGGCAATTAAGAACACTTATTTATTCACATTTCGGAATTATATCACTCCTCTGATGAGTTTTTGATTATTTGAAGGAAATGTAATTGAAAAAGCATCCGCAACGATATTGTTTACTGCCGTTGCTAGTAAAAGTGTAGAATAGTGTGCCCCTTACTGCGCCAAGGATGCCAAGTCGCCAACAAAGATGGCGGGCAAAATAAACAAACTGTTTATTACGGTTGCCGTTTCCCGCCTTTTCATTTAGAATGTTTAACTAATTATAATTATTTGTTTAATACTGCCCGGTACCTTTTACAGATGCCGAAGGCGCCGGACAGTATTTTTTAACTTTAAAAAACAACCTAGGGCTTCGCTTTCTTACGGAGAGGGAATGCAGTAGCTTCGCTGGCAAATTGAATTGATGGACGGTGTGGATTAAGGAATAGTGCATAATAATATTACAAGTAAGAATAAATGATGTTATAGGAACGAATATTGAACAGAATTTTTAATATTTAATGTACTTACTTGTTTATTTAATCTTTTCATAAATACTCAACACTTCATAACATTCTTTCCAAGCCTCATCAACTCATAAAAAATATTCTACTCACCCTTCATCCATTCAGCAGGTTCGAAATAGTGTCTACCATCCCAAATACCAGATATCCACTCCTGTACGATTGCAGATAATAATATTTCGAGGCAACCAATTTTTCGCAGTTCTCGTAATTCTTTTGGAGCACCAAAAGAATTGCGAGAATTGCGAAAAATTCCATGGCAGACTTCTTTTAATACGAAAACGCAGACGATTTGCGAATTCGTAAAGCGATAATTAAAAATGTGAAAACGAAATTTTTTTTTTGTAAATATTAACACTAGAAATGAAATAAATGTTATTTTAATTAATATTAATTTTGTTCTAAACTTTCTTTGTATAATAAATTTTAAGTTAAAATAATAAAAAAAATTTAAATCATCTGAAATCGATAGTTTAAATATTATTAAATTTATTATAAAACAGTTGTAGTTCCTGAACAACTCAACTATTGTAAAAAGTAGTAAACAAAACAAAATTAGGGTTACTGTAAGAAAGTTCCGTTGGGTTGCCATATTGGCGATAAACTCGGGGGCACACCGTGCAACACTTCAACCCCGTTGTTTACAAATGCGATAAAACTGAAATGTTAAAACTTTGAGAGCCCTAAACTGTAATTTATTTGATCACTATTTTAATACATTTTGAACATAAAGGACAAAATATATCGCCTTTCTTAAAAAAAAATCAATATTATAGTGAAATGATTACGTTTAAGAATGAAAGAAAATATCTTTAATATACTATTTTTTTCAGAAAATTTCTAGATAATAAATCTATTTTAAACTGTAAGTTGCCGTTTTCTCTATTTGAAGGATAATATGTTATGAAATTATTGTATTATATCCTTTCTAGAATACAATGGGTGATTCAATCACTTTTGATACATCATTTATCATAATGATGAATTAATAATCGATTAGTAATAAATATGTTTAGGTTTCTTCGGGGAGAAAAACAATAAAAATCTGATATCCGATTGAATGGGAAATCAATTCTCGCACACCCGGCATGTTTTTGAAAGTGAAATTAAAAGTAGTTTCTCTGAGTGAATCCATTAATCAATCCCTTTTCTGTCAAGCATTCTATTGGGTTGTTTTTTACTTTTCAAATCAATTGAATAAAACTTTTTAAATGCATATTATTTTCCGATTTAAAAAATTTATATCCGAGTTTAAAAAATAATTTATTGAAAAAGTAAACAAAAACTTAATTGAATTAGAAGTGAAATGTTTTATTTAATAGTTATAATGGATCCAATATAAGCTGAAATACATTAATAAATTTGAAAATACATCCTCATCCTTTATATAAGAATAATGAAAATATAAATGAATTTTTTGAAATATACTCTTTTATAATCTTGTATTTAAATCACAAAAGATTTATTATTTAATGTACTTTTAATTTTGTTTAACCACAAAAAAATCATAGAAGATTAAAACTCTAATATTAAAATATATAATTTCCTCCGTAAATTGGACTTTTTTTATACGTAATGTTATATTTAAATTTTTAATAAATCATTAAAAATTTTATTTTACTCTCACTATAACTTAACTTCCTTATTACTATTTTTATTCCCCAAAAATTATTTAATTTCTATACTGATTATTAAGATTTTGATTAAACTATTTTTAATTTATTAATAAATTTAATAATATACTGAAAAATAATATATTGAAAAATACTTTCTAATAATATACTGAAAAAAAATATATTGAAAAATACTTAATAATAATATACTGAAAAATAATGTATTGAAAAATACTTTCTAATAATATACTGAAAAAAAATATATTGAAAAATACTTAATAATAATATACTGAAAAATAATGTATTGAAAAATACTTAATAATAATATACTGAAAAATAATATATTGAAAAATACTTAATAATAATATACTGAAAAAAAATATATTGAAAAATACTTAATAATAATATACTGAAAAATAATGTATTGAAAAATACTTAATAATAATATACTGAAAAATAATATATTGAAAAATACTTTCTAATAATACACTGAAAAATAATATATTGAAAAATACTTTCTAATAATATACTGAAAAATAATATATTGAAAAATTTATCTTCTTAAATAATACCATAAATTAAACATTGTTATTGTTATTTTTTAAATCAGTTATAAAACTGGATAATGACTTTCATTGTAATCATTACCCAATTTTATAAGTTTTCATCCAAATAACATCAATTATGCTGAATTAAATCCAAACCGAATTAAAATTTTAATTGATACTATAGTTATGAAAATAACAGATTATATACTTATCCCTAGCGCAAAGGGATTTATTTTGAAATACTTAAAGGGAATTTAGGCCACTAGTATGCGAGACCTGAATTCCCTGTGAGTGAAAAATCCATACAAGTTCCCTCGTTTCCAAAGTTATAATAAATTATATATTTACCCCTACCTCAAAGGAATTAATTTGGGAATTTTCAAAGGGAATTCAGGGTTTTAGTACGCGATCTTGTGAGTGAAAAATCCATTACAAATTCCATCGCGGTGGACATGAAGCATGTCAAGTTAAATTGGAAATGTTTATAAACTAGTTAAATTTCTCAGCTAAGGTCACAATGAAACTTTTTAATAAATTTCATAATAAATGTTTTACTGTACATTTCATCCCGTGTAAAATTGTGAGAATTGAGCAAGAATTTGAATGCTACAGAAGTCCAAAAGTTCCACATATGAGCATTTTGAGTTTCATAGTAGACTGAAAAATATAAGGTGACATTTTATAGATGTCTTTTGTAAGAATGAAAACAAAATGTGGCCCATAATTACAATTTTAATAATACGATAACATGAAATTTCGTTTTTCTAAATCATACCAGTTTTGAATGTCACGTTTACGTACATGTAAATGCACATCAGACCGATGGTCAAGATATGATTTGTGTGATTGAAAGATTTGTCTCCAAATTTAATATCCATTTACACTATAAATACTGAACTTTTTAATGGGATATTTTTTTCTAGTCATGGTATATTAAAGTATTTTTAGGTATGAGACTGCTTTCGCTCATTAGACAAATTTGATTTGAATTATTAATAACTAAATAACTCATCAAGACATATCACTTTGGGTGAAATGAGAAACTGAAGTATCCAAAATTTTGTGAGAACTTACGCCAATCAATGTAACATCATTCAAACATTGATGAGTTTGGTTGCAAGTATGATTCGCAAGGTCCTAGAAAGGGTTTGTTTAGTTATATTAACGTCCCGTTGTAAAGCACTAAGGCTATTTTGGGATGGAACTTGTAATTTTTAACTGCAGCGAGATGGCGAGGACGACACCTGAACTGGAATTCCCCCTCTCCACACCACGCCACACCAGCGGGAGGATGTTTGTCTGACCGATTCAACGTGCAAGAGATCCCCCTCACACGACGGTGTTTTGGTGGAATCGAGTCCCGAACCTGCAACCCTCCGATTTCGAAATCGAGACCTTACCACCAGGCCACCAGGGCCCGGATAAGGCATAAAACATAACGAGATATACTTTTTAAGTACGAGTTAAGTATACGAGTCAAACTCAAAAAAGGGGAGATATTGTGTGATTGAAAGATTTGTCTCCAAATTTAATAAGCATCTACACTATAAATATTGAACTTTTTAATTTTGATTTTATGGTTTCATGTTTTTTCTGGTTTGCTGTAATTTTGACATATCTTTGTTTAAAATTTGATGTCTTTTCTTTTATGATACTAATTTTATCTCCAAAACCTCAATATTCTGGGATTTTCGGGTCACGAGGAGTCAATGTCTTGACGAAAGTCAGACCCTACACAGAAAAAATCCCTGGTTTGAATCCCTGTCTGAGGGTGACCCTTGATTCTTTATTAACTTGATTCCTAGGCTGTAATTGTTTCAATTCTACTAACATTTATTCTAAAGTTGAACTTTTTAATGGAATATTTTTTTCTAGTCATGGTATATTAAAGTATTTTTAGGAATGAGACTGCTTTAGCTCATTAGACAAATTTGAGTTGAATAATTAATAACTAAAGAACTCATCAAGACAAATCATTTTGGGTGAAATAAGAAACTGAAGTATTCAAAATTTTGTCTTATTGAAAAATTTGTGAGAACTTATTAATGCCAATTATATATTATTAATGCTTATTAACTTATGCCAATCATTGTAACATCATTCAAACATTGATGAGTTTGGTTGCAAGTATGATTCGCAAGGTCCTAGAAAGGGTTTGTTTAGTTTAGTTATATTAACGTCTCGTTATAAAGCAACACTAGGGCTATTTTGGGAGGGACCTTGTAATTTTTAACTGCAGTGAGATGACGAGGACGACACCTGAACTGGGATTCCCCCTCTCTACACTATACCACACCAGGGGGAGGATTAATTTTTTTCTACCGAATCAAAGTTCAGTATTTAAAAACGCATTTGTTTTGAGTATACGAGTCAAACTCAAAAAAGGGGATTTTTATTGATACGTCTTCTCACAACAAACATATGCTCAAGCTCAAAGGCCAAGCTTCAACGAAATTGGAAAACGAGAAAATGTAGGCTTAGAAAGGGATAAACTTTATATCAAGTTTAAGGTATCCGACTACGTTCGGAGGAAAATTTTTTATTTGATTTTCTAGAAAAGAATTAAAACTATGGTTTTCTAATATATTGAAAATTATAATACAAAATGCAGTAAATACAATAAAATAACTTGAAAATATAATATATTATGGGAAATCGGAAAATGTGTAGTAAATTTTAAAGAAATTGAACCAAAACGGTTAACCCTCTACACAAAATGGTAATGCAGCAATCATGTTTTTCTTTGTATACATTTTATAGAATACAATGGTGAATAAAATGAACCAACATCTGAGGAAAATTTTGCGATGCAAAAAAGTTATGAGTAAAAATATACGTATATATACCTTTTTTCCATAAATTCACAATTAAATTTTTCTAAAATCACCTATAAATGAAAAAGTATTTCACCAACACTAAATCTTTTGGTTCATTTTATTGCTTATATTATTTAAAACACACGCTGAAATTTTTATGTGAATACCTCTATTAGTTTTTGAGGTAACATGTTAACAGTGGAGAATTTTTATGAAAATTAAAGTTTTAAGAATATTAAAGACAAATTTTAGACGAAAAAATAATTGACCCTGGAAGGCAGGTCATGCCTTCCTTTTCCTAGAAAAGGTAAACTGTTTTGGGAAGAGGAATGTCTAAACTAAAAGAAATAACATTAAAAAAACATTCGCCAATGTGATCGATAATCAGTGTTTTGAACGTAGTCGGATACCTTAAGCTATCTAGTATGTAGCATTTTTCAATTCTTATGTTTACATACACTTAGACAAACAAATTTCTAGTGAATGGATATCGATCAAGATTTGTCATCTATGTACAAAATTTGTACTTACCAAATACCATTTCCCTAAATCAAAACATTGTTATATCATCAAGTTCAGAAACATAAAAAAAATTACAAAAATCTGCTTTCCAGGTTTTTGTTTGAAACTCTGCAATTCGTCACTTTTGACTATCATGACATATTTTTTTTTCATATTCCGTAGACGAAAAGGCAATAAAACGTGCAGTCATATGCAAGATTACTGCTCAAGTTTTGCTCAAAAACAGGTTTTTTGCCCGCGAATCGTCTCCATTTGGAATATTATTCCATCGATAATCATAAAAATTCTTCGCTTCCACAAAAAAGCATTCGGGGTATAGAAATATTCCTCCACTTCTAGTAATACTAGAGAAATATGTTTATTCAAGTAACAGGATTGATTTTTCTATGCTCTTTCGTGAGAAAAAAAAAACTTCAAAACCTCGGAATGTATCAAACCGAAGAGCAGCAAACCTAAAACAATTGTTTGTGGGTCTTTCTCTTCAGCCGTCTTCACACGCATCGATCTTGAGGCAAAAAGAAGGCGCGATCGATTCCTCCTTGAGGAAGGCAAGTTTCTTTGTGGAAATTAAATTTTCTCAAGATGCAAAACGATCCTGCCTTTTTGCTGGAAGGGGATGGGAAATTATTTCCGTTCCATAAGTTCGGCCGTCATGACTTGGAGAAGCAGTTTCCGCTCTTTCTGGAGCCATTCGCCCGATCATATTGAAAACAGAATGGAACTTGGAGTCGTTTAAGTATTTTCCTGTTCGGTTCGCTGTTACTTTTATCTTGCATTTTTGGGTAATGTGTTCGAATATATAAGTTTCATACTACCCTGTTTTTATTTATGTTTTATTAAGAATATGACGCTTTTTAATTTCTTGAAAAAGAAAAATATTTCGAAGGGTGATCAAAAAAAATGTTTACAATCAGCAGTATTCGGAAAGTAGAAATTGTGTATGAGAATATTGTTACCCATAGTAGAGACATATGACTTTAGTTATCTTAGGCTTCTTGGTCTTGCATACAGCCGACCACCCCGCCACCACTGAACGTAGCAGTATCGACAGGATTTGTTATAGTCGACTGCTGAATATTGTCCAGCACTTCATTGACCGATCAGTCAAACTAGCATTCTTTTCGGGGCAGTAAATGACTGTCTTCCTCCCCATCTGCACTCCCTCAAACAGTTGGAATGAAACTGTCAATCTTAAACATCATATCCTTCAGGGTTTTGAGATTACCTGGTAACAGCAGTACTGTACTTAAATCCTTATTGTCAATCTTCAGGTCCTTCCTTAACTCTGATATTTCCCTACATTCTCTTAAATAGCGGTAAAGTGTACCAAAGTTGTCTTAGGCTGGTCGTTCGAGCAGATACTGAGACCTGAAACAGAGACAGTAATAACAAGATGTATATGGAAATGGTGTTGTTGTTGTTATCTAATGCCACTTGGTCATGCCAAGCCCGAATGAGCAGAGCTCGAATGAAGACAGAAGTGTGCGCCTTTCGTTGTTAACGAGCACCGTTAAGGTGAAAGTATGACTTTTCACGAACACACATGACACTACGCTTTTTAGGAGGTGGTCGAACTCATTCATGCATCTGCAAGTCAGAATTTAGATCCAAATCAGAGACCGACTCATCCCTGATTCAGTACCCCCAGAGGTATCGTTTTGTTATGGGAACTTGGTGGACTTTGCAGTCGCGACATATTTAACATGCCCCAACTGTCATTAGTCAACACGGCGGGCTTTGGCCTAGACGAGGACAGAACTCGGGACCTTTTGGTTTCGACACTGGTGCTCTACTAACCAGGCTACAGCGGCCTTAAAGAAATGGTCTCACACAGAGGTGCAAGCTGCAATACGATTTCTATAGGCCAAGAATGTGTTCTAATCGGACATTCACAGACAAATGGCTGAGGTGTACGGTGAGAATGCAGTGAATAGAAAACAGAAGACAAAATAGTTTCGTTCTTTTGACGTGAGTGGAGAGAATGCTGGAAACGTTTAGGTGGGAGGTATGTAGGCTCGCTCCCATTCAACCCCGATTCCGCTGTCAGTGACTATATCCTTTTCCCAGCATTAAATAAACTCTTATCCGGAACCAGGCTCAATAACAGACGGGAATGATTAAAAAGTTGCCCTGGCCTCAATAGCCAGGGACCTGATTATTATTAACACAGGTTAAACAAATTGGTCCAGAGGTGACAATAGTTTGGTGATTATGTGGAGAAGTGACCATCACATACACTGAAGTGACAAAAGTCATGGGATAGCAATATGCAAATATACAGATGGCAGTAGTATCGCAGCGAAAAAGTATAAATTCGCAGTTCATTTTCCAGAGCTTTCATTTGTGTTCAAGTTATTCATGTGAACAGGCTTTTCGCGATTTATGGCGGCACGACGAGAATTAACAGACTTTGAACATGGAATGTTAGTTGGAGCTAGACGCATGGGTCATTCCATAGCGGATATCCTTAGTGAATTCAACATTCCGAGATCCACAGTATCAAGAGTGTGCCGAGAGTATGAAATTTCAGGCATCCCATCCCATCATGGACAGCGCAGTGGGCGACCACCTGCACTTAACGACCGAGACCGCCGACGTCTGTGTAGAATGGTCAATGTTAATAGACACGCAACACTTTGTCAAATAACTACAGGAATCAATGTGGGACGTACGAGGGACGTGTCCGACAGGACTGTGCGGCGAAATTTGTCTTCCTTGGTCTATGACAGCAGAATACCGGCTCGAGTGCCTTTACTGATAGCACGACATCTCCTGCAGCGACTCTCCTGGGCTCGTGAGCGTATCGACTGGTCCCTAGACCAGTGGAAAACCGTGGCGTGGTCAGATGAGTCACGATTTCCGTTGTTACGAGCTGATGGTAGAGTTCGAGTGTGGCGCAGACCCCACGAAGCCATGGACCCAAACTGTCAGCAAGGCACTGTTCAAGCTGATGGTGGCTGCATAATGGTGTGGGCTGTTTTTACATGGCATGGACTCGGTCCTCTGGTGCAACTGAACCGATCACTGACTGGAAATGGTTATGTTCATCTGCTTGCAGATCACTTACAGCCATTCATGGACTTCACGTACCCACACAATGATGGGATTTTTATGGATGACAATGCGCCATGTCACCGGGCCAGAACTGTTCGCGATTGGTTTGAAGAACATTCCGGACAATTCCAGCGCATGATTTGGCCACCAAAGCGCCCGATATGAATCCCATCGAGCATTTATGGGACATCATCGAAAGGTCCGTTCGTGCCCAAACTCCTGCACCATCTACACTTTCACAATTATGAACGTCTATACAGACAGCATGGCTCAATATTCCTGCAGAGGACTTCCAACGACTTGTGGACTCCATGACACGTCGAGTTGTTGCACTTCGCCGGGCAAAAGGAGGACCGACACGATATTAACAGTCATTCCATGACTTTTGTCACTTCAGTGTATGTCTCTTAATTACCATTTGTATCCTCTGCCTATTGTTAATAAAAATATTTTCATTTGCCTGGTAAACGTTTTTGGATTACTACTTCGAAAGTTCTTCCATAAGTTTCTTTTCTATTTCTAATATGAAATGAATACATAATATTTACTGTTTAAGATTTTATTTATTTTGTTATATAAGAACCTGTTTGCTTTATTACCTTATTCTATCTTTCAGGAAGTCTTATTAAGATCTATTTTCAAAATTGTTGTGTATTGGACAAGAAATAATCCTTGAGGTGAGCTTTTATTTCTCCAATGGATTGAAAGCGCTTATCGTGAATTTATTTTTTTAAGGACAGAAAGAAGTAATAATCAGGTGGAGAAAGATATGGAGAGTATGGAGGATGCGATAACATATCCTAAACAAACTGAAAGGGTATCTATTTTACGACTAATGCAATATGTGGTTTCGTATTGCCATGATGAAAAACAAAGCCCTGTCGGTTCTTTAATTCTGGCTTTTTTTTAATGACCACTTTCAATTGATCCAGTTAATGGCAGTATTTCTTAAAATTTATTGTTTCACCTTGAGGAAGCAACTAGAAGAAAATTATTACTTTCCGAATGAATAAAAGATAGAATATTGTTTAGGAATAAATAAATAAAAGAGCTTTTTTCGGGTATAGTAGAGCTGTAGTACGTTTGAAATCAATAACATAGACAACTAATAGAAAAGCCTGCATGTTTGCTCAAGAAGAGTAAAATAATATCCACTTTTGGGATATCCTAATGTAATGATAAAATATTGTAATTATCAAAAAATTAGACTTGACAAATCTCAAGTTTGAAAGAAGTTTCGCCTTTTCAGACCTCACAAATTCGGGTATTATAATATTTTTTAGGGGAATCGTTTAGTCTATTTTGGGTCTCTAGTAGCACACTAATATTGTATAACAATGATCTATGTTGGCAATATTGTTTAATACTGTAGAATATTTTTTAATATAAAATAATATCGCACAATATTGTTCAATATTGTGAAACAAGCTATGCTACCTGGGGTATTATCGATGAGCAAAAAGTAGTCGTGGCCTGAAGTTGTTACACTGGCTATTTGACTTGACATAGAAAAAGACAGTAAAAGTCAAAAAGACGGGATGTTTTATTGTTTAGTTATCTATAAATAACTCCTCAGTCAGATGCATACCATTTTTTAAACATCTTTGTTACTAGTAAGTATTTCTAATTGAAAGAGCAGACACAAATTCAGAAGTTTTCATCTCTCCTATTACGGAGAAAAGTTAATCTGGTGGTGGTGGGACTAATCCCCATCTGGTCTAGTGGAACTAGACCAGATTCATGAGGTTAAAAATTTCCAAAAAGTTCAAAAGCAGATGTGGACTTTTCATAGCCTCTTCACGTGAAATCCCAAGCAAAATGTGCTGTTGGCAAAACGGAGCACTGACGCATTTGGGACATGAAGGATATTTTCTTTCACCGTCTTCAAAATTCAAACACTTCAAGTGGCCAGTAGAGAGTCGAGACATTGTCGTCTGATATATTCTGGAGTTCTTAAATGTGGTGGCGGCTCAAGGATGTTTTTGAAAGTACCAAGGGTGAGTCGGAGGGTCAGCTCAGGTTTTAGAATTAAGTTGCTTAGCAATGGAAGAGATCTCTGATGGTGTTAGAGCCATGCAGTCCTCTAGGATCATAGGATTACCGGCTGCTGCCTTTGCAAGTTCGTCGGCCATCTCATTCCCAGGCAGACCAACATGCGAGGGGACCCACTGAAAATGGATCGGGTGTTGATCTAAAACGCTTTTCAACAGGAGTAGTATACTCCTACTGGTACCATCGCAAATGGATTGACATTTTGAAAGGAGCTGGATGGAGGATCGGCTGTCTGTAAGGATCCATATCTACGAAAATTCTTTTTGTTTATTGCTATCTAGCAAAGAAAGTCCACTCATAATGGGGATGAGTTTCGTTCTGAAGACGGAAGTTTGATCAGCATTAGTTAATCTAAAAAAGTTAAATCTAGTTCAATTGTTAGGGAGAATCATTAGGTTGAATGAAATGATGACAGTTTCAGGCTGATGTGCTAAAAGCTGAGAGACAAAGTTTTGTTCCACATTTTTGTTTTGTAAAATTATGAATGAAATCCTATTACATTACTCGTTTACAGCTATTTGTAAAATCAAATTTTATTGTAAACGCCTTAGCGAACATGACAAAAAATACACGGGTGTTCAATTCCCTAACTACTACTCCCTTTCTGTTTAATTTAGTTTTATTTAAGTCCCGTTTTAAAGCAAAACTTCTCATATAGCGGAACGGACCTCGTAATTTTGAACCACGATCAGATGATGAGGATGAAATCTGAACTGCACCCCCCTTCAAACTTCAACACCACACCAGAGGGATAGCGATGGATTTTATATGAACAACAAGCTCCTATACGATGACTTTTCGATGGAGTCGAATCTCGAACCTAAAACCCTCCGAAGGCTCGATTTTACCGCCAGGCCAGATCGGCCCATTCCATCTCTGATATGGTTATTCATAGATGGCAGTCATATACAGTCACATGCTAACAGTTAGTTATAAAAAATGGGCTATTTTATAACCACGTTTCTTTAAGAAAAATGCTTGTATAAATAAACTTAAAACTCAAAAACATATCTAAATATAAGATTTAGATATATTTGATACCATATTTGTATCAAATCATTAGACCCGTTTATTGTACACGAAATAATATATATATATATATATATATATATATATATATATATATATATATATATAGAAATGTATTTATAGTTTTTTTTAACTCTAAATGGAGACTTCATAAAATGCACTAATAATGTACATAAAATGTACAATACTAATTTTTTTTCTTTTTATTATGAGGGCTTTCTTATTTTATCAAATCGATTGATCTCGATATGTTCTAGTTACGTTGAGTTTAATGCACTTTTTAATTTCCTAAAGTCAAATCTTTCTAAATAATAGATAATATTTAATAATAATTTTCTAAAAAAATAAATAATACATACAAATAATATATCTTAATAATTTCTAATAAATAAACTTAAAATCAAAAACTTATCTAAACATAAAATTTGATCCAAATTGTTAGAGCTGAATTCGAGATACACGATATATATTTATCTTACAAACACACACACCCATCACACATACATAAATTGCTCGTTTAAAGTTATATGCTTATGACAACTTTTCTGTCTTCAAAAATATATTCAGCTTAGTTATTCCAATTTTCTATTAACTCTAAATCGTGACAATATAAAATCTACTCGTAACGACTAATCTATTTTTTGCAAATTTGATAAGATACAGTACTAATTTTTTTTCTTTTCTTTAATTATTTTTGGAGCTTGCTTATTGTTTCAAATCGGTTGATCTCGGCATGCTGTAGTTACGTTGAGTTTAATGCACTTTTTAATTTCCTAAAGTAAAATCTTTCTGGGTGGTATAAGAAGAGCCATTTAATCAAGCAAGAAAATGGGTCTCAAGCGATGTTCTGGAGTCAACTTTGGATTGAAGCCAGAAGCGAAAAGAATTGTGTAAGTCAATATGTGAAATGAATTAATCTCCATGGAAACAATGTATGAATTCTTAGGGAATAGACATATGCGTTATGATTTTTTCTGGTTTAAAAAAAAACGGAAGCAATGAGCTGCAGTTTATTAATATATTTCGTTTATTAAATATGAATCCCTAAAATTAGAGGTATGATTTTCATAGAATATAACAAATTTGACATATATTATCGAAGTATTGAATGAATGTACATGATATCAAAATAGTGTTTTCTTTAAAAGCTGATTAAAAATGAATATTTTATAAGGAAATAGATCAGAAGCAAAGAATGCAATTTAACACTGTGTATGGAAAATATATAGCTTTACTGGATACCTTTGGCGACCAGCTGGTTCGCCAATCTTATTACTCTTTAAAATGGTCAGTTAAATACTTTATGTGACTTGTCATTGTCAATTAAATACTTTATGTAACTTTCCTTTTAATAAGTACATCATCACAATATTTTTAAAGTTCAAATTTTGATAGTGATATAATTCACACATGCATTTATATATGTCCTAACCCGTAATAAGTTTCTCTAATTATCTGTCAGCTTCCGCAAAAATTTATTATTAATTTGAAGTGAACATGACTAAGTTGCAATTAATATGACATTTTCTACTGAAACTATTAATCTTTTTTTAATGTCAATATTGAAAACAGAGTCTATCAATATTGTCTTACGTGTACTACAGAATAATTTTCCTAATTTATATATATCTCTGAAATTATTCATCAATTTTTTTTCTTCAGATTTCTATCTTTTATTGCATTGTGATATTCAAATATTTACTTATCAATCAGTTAAGTTTTAGAGAATCACTTAGTTCATTAATGATTATCTCTTGATGTTTAAAATATTAGTGTTTTAAAAAAAGTTAAACTTTCTTCATTTATTAAAGCATTTATAAACTCATCTTACATACTATGTAATTATATGCTTTATTTAGATCCTCTTTATAGATGTATATCTATTATTAAGGTTTGACAAATTAGCCGTTGGGCCTTGATTTGAAAAGATATATATTAAACCACATTTGTCTTAAATAAAGCTGATTTATTCAATTAATAATAATGTAAAAATCAAAGTTTTCTTTACATTTCCTTTTTATAAAAAATATATTTCATATTTATTTCATTTCATATAGACACGTGCTAAAAATTACATTTTTCTATGTTCATTGTGCAAGAATAATTTATTTTTTAATTTGAATTTTTGTCAGTCCGGTAGTAACATATTGATAACAGATAATTTTTTCCTTTCACTCTTAACGCCTGCGTGAAGCTTAAGCCTTATTTTTATTGTTGAAAAATTTAATTAAATTATTTTTATAAGAATTCATTTAAAATAAGAAATTAAATTTGTTGATAAAATATTAGTAACATTAAAAGGTAATTTTTTAATCTTTGATATGATGTAAAATTTAATTTTGTGCTATTATATTTTTGAAAGTTATAGCGGAAAACGTCGAAATTCTACTTAATTTTAATTAATTCAAATTATAATAAAAAAATTCGAAAAAATTTCTCCAAGGTGCACCTTCTCGACCCCGAAAGTATACATGTGCCAAATTTGGTAGCTGTAGGTCAAACGCTTTGATCTGCAGAGCACCAAAACACAAACATATTGAGCTTTATTATAAGATTATATTTATATTTTAATATTTAAAAACTAAAATATATACCAATACCACTCGAAAGAGTTAGTTTGAGACCATGCATTAAAGTTAGGAAATATTCTTGCACCCGATTTGAGATCGAATTTTTTCAAATTAAAAAATAAGGCGACGTCTAAAAGTATGAATTTAGGATTAATTTTAGATGCATAGATCTCCTAAAATTTTGAATTAATTATGTATCTTGCATTTTCTACAAGTAATGCTAAGATAAAAAAAATGCTTTTTGAAATAAATGTTTCTTTGTTGCATTTTATTTTAGTCGATTACACATATATTAGATCTTAATGTAATTAATTATTTGGGTTTTTAATACTTCTTATATTTGTATTCTTTCTTATTTATATATAAAATTTTCTTGTCTTTTTTTCAGAGTTATTATTATTTGCATTGCTATCAATTGTATTCGGCAATACAATGACTAGTTCTAATGTGAATGGAAATGAAAATTTTTTAGACATAATAATATAATAAATTGAGACTATCAGAACTCTATCTTGAGTTATTTTTTAAATTTACAATGCAAATGAAAGTATCTGTAGGAAAAACTTTTGTATCTGGAACAGAATATACAGCATTAAGTAGGCTTAAAAGTATATATTTTGAATTTTACAATCTATGCTTAATAACTGAGTCTTTAAAAGGAAACTTGTTTATATTTTTGGGGAGTAAAGATTGCTTTTATCTTTTTAATTAATCAAAAACCGCACAATAAAGCATTTCACACGATTTGCTGATTTGAATTGAAGGGAACATCCAGTTAAGATTCTCAACCTTCGAAAATAAAAGATGAATAGAGTAAAGATAGGGCAATGAGTTCCTTTAATCTAAAAGTTTGGATAAAAGAATATAATAATGCAAGATTTTAAAGGATCGGTAAATGACCTAATGAAGCCACACCTTTGGCAGAAACTAGTGTTGCTACCTCCTGCCACGGGACAGTCAGTCCCGTGACGCTTATCTTAGTTGATATGCATATGCATGAAGTGCCATACAGTACATACTTGTGTTTGTTGATGTTCACTGAAAACCGTACATTATGATTTTTCATATCAATATCATATCAAATGAATAGAAATGATTTCAAATTTTCTATTCATATAAACATTGTATTATTAAAAATACAGAATTGAACATAATTTGTACTATCATTCAGGTTATACTGATCCGAAAGTTAAGAAAGCTTGGCAGAAAAATTTATTACCGTGGAAGCCCAATGAGGATAGCAGTATCCGCAAAAAAACCCTATTTATTAAAGTAGAAGTCACTAGGTCTCGGAGCAAAAAATAATAGGATGAATTGTAAATAAAGTTAACTTCACCAAACTTTGGAGTACAACCTTTAAAACTGATTCGACCCCCAATGTTTCAATTTAAAAATTTGACAAATCATCTTAAATTGGCTGAGCAGCAGATCAACCTCATAGTCTAATATCTCTTCACTGCTCTCTTAAAGATCTTCAACGTACACGTATTTACACGATTCGAGCTCTCAAAATTTGTGCAGTAAATACTGCTAAGAGCAAATAACCTAATTAACTTTGAAAGGTCGGGTACGAATCCTGTTTATGGGTTGTTTCTTGAGATAATGAGTTGAAGTGAAAAAACAACACAAGGACTGAATCAAAACGTTCAGATCCAAATATCTTGTGCATGGATTTGACAAATTAACAATTTGTTTGAGAAACTTCAAGTATTTCTATTTACCTTAGAATTAAATTAAATTAATGTCACCTTTTTTATTTAGTGCGTAGGTTTTAGTAGTAAAAGTTATGGAAATAGCAATCTTTTTTTTGTATAATTTTCTATTAATACTAGTGAGTAATCAATTAATACTACTAATAGTTTCAATTAATATTATAATACTGTACTAATTTCAATTAATACTACTATAACTTTCAATTAATACTACTAATTACTTACTAGTGTGACAAAACAAAACAATTTATTTTGCAGTCAAAGTTTTCAATAATATTTAAACATTTACAGAAATAAGACAGAAAAAACATCGAAGCTATAATTGATGAAGCAAACATCCAACTTCTCGCTATCCTCTAATGGATTTATCTCTTCTGCGACCAACTTTTTTTTCTGTCACTTCGAGAACACCGTCCCTGGAAGGACTTTCTCATGTGCGCTAAATTAATCTGTCCAGGTCCTCCCCCTAACTATAATTCTACAGAAAATATTCCGGTCAGGAATCGGGAACGCAATTTATCTGCGTTAATCATCGGTTTAGTGGCACGACGCTCGTCCCTACTTTACCCACCCCCGCAGAATTTTCTCCCTCTTTTTTTTTGCCCCTCTCTTCCTCATCGTTCCCGGGGCCATGTTTCCGCTCTTTTCGCTTTTCGAGGGTCCACTCATCCCTAATAATCCCTTTATCCCGTCTCCCTTTCCCTTTCCACCCGATCTACTGTCCTTTTTTTCTTCAAAGGATAGTGGTTTCCTTACTTTTTTTATTCCTTTTCTGCAAGATATATTCCTCCCCTCAAAGAATCGGAAATAGCATTCCTTTCTAGAATGTCCCGTGTATCCTATACAAACTAAGAGAAAGGAAAGAATTCTGGGATTAATTGAAAGAAGGGTTGGGTTAATGTGTCCCGACTGCCTTGAAAGATTCTTGTCGGGATGGAAAACAATGCAATAAGTGATGCGAAACGTTCAGTGTTCGTTAGAAGTAAAGTGAAGTGTGACGATGAGGTATGTCGTCTGTACGTTGGTGCTTCTGGTATGATTTGAGAAAAATAATAAAAGGAATACACAATACTTTTCAAAACAGTATTGGGTTCCTATCAAATACCAAAAACAAGAGCCAGAATGGTTAAAACGGGAGTAAGAAATCTCTGAGAATCGTTGAATTTATATTATTTTACTAATTTTTGAAATTATTGTGTTTATAGTGTTAGATCATTTACCAGTAACAAATTATCTGGATCATGGGAAAGAAGTATTTATCTAGGAACTATAAGAATTCTGGGATTAATTGAAAGAAGGATTGGGTTAATGTGTCCCGAATGCCTTGAAAGATATTCTTGTCGGGATGGAAAACAATGCAATAAGTGATGCGAAACGTTCAATGTTCGTTAGAAATAAAGTGAAGTGTGACGATGAGGTCTGTCGTCTATGCGTTAGCGCTTTTGGTAAGATTTGAGAAAATAATAAGAAGAATACACAATACTTTTCAAAAACAGTATCGTTTTAACATAATAGTTAAAACGATTGTAAGGATTCTTGGAGAGTTGTTGAATTTATATTTATTTTTGAATTATGATGTTTATAGTGTTAGATCATTTAGCAGTAAAAAATTATCTGGATTATGGAAAAGAAATGTTCATCTAAAATTTTTACGTAGAATTCGCAGACATCCAAGTGACTTAAAAAGCAAAGTCTTGACTTCAGGAAATTTCAGATTCGGGTTATAAGCTTCCCCGTTTCTATAACGTCATCATAAGAAAGACTGATTTACAATCATCTCTATTGAGCGACGTCCGGGAGTCGCATCAAACATCCCAGAGATTGGCGACAAAACCTGGCGACTTCGAGAATTTTCCCAATCCGTTAATTAGTAACCCAGATACGTCCAGAATGCTTCTGATTGGTCCAGAAGCTCTTAGCACCACCTCCTGGGTACTATAAAAGGCCGGCAATTCGAAGCTAATAAGAGAAAACATCAACAGGATCAGGAAGTCAATGGCATTCAACAAAGACCACGTCTGAATTCACAAATTTATCCAACTACAGGAGATAGCCTCTGATTGAAGCAGGCTCTTCTTCAACCTTACAAATCTCAGCCTGAGCTATGGAGGTGGTCGACAGAGTAGACCTGAATTGAGAAGAATTGATCGTGGATGGGGATCTTGGAGCAACGAAAGATTGCTGAATTGCTGCGTGCAGTATTATGTCGAAGCCTGTGTCGTATTTCGTAACCCGTGGTGTCATCGTGAATGGAGAAGTCTTCAACTGAGAAATAGACACGAATTGAAGCAGTGAGTTGGCAGCGAAAGTGAGAAGAGAGAGCGGAAGTTTTAGCCTTCTGTTGAGATCGTAGAGAAAAGTTCCGAGATACTGAATCCAGTCTGGCAGCTTTGTATGCTGTGTATGTTGTCACTACCGAATTTCTGCATGTGTAGTGGGCTACTGTCTGCTATAGAGTGCTATTGTGTGCTGCCCTATGTGTTCATTTACACTGTATATAGTTGTCGTCAGTAAATATTTGTGCCTTTGTGCAGTCTTGTCTTCCATTAGTTATTAGAATATCAATAGATTCGTTGTTTTTTCAAAATCTTATATACGAAATATATAAAGAGAAAGTATTAAAATCTTTAAAAGATCTGAACTCAAAATTGTTGGGAATCTCTACGCTTTATTTATTTCTGACTCTTAAAGTCTAGCTTTGAAACAATGTTTGTTTTCTCCTTCTAACTACGATACTGATAGCATAAAAAAATGTATGGTCTATTGATTTAACGTACCAAATCTGAAGATTTTTGTTAATTTTCAACTAAAACCCGTACAAAGGAAGCCAGTATTTTTCATTTATCTGAAAACAAGTGAACAATGAAAACAATAAAACAAAGAACTAAATAGATCAATTTTCGATTATGAATTTAACCTTGTAAAAGTAGCTTTTTACCTGGTACTTTTATATTAACCCAATAACAGAGATAAATATTTAAAATTCCAACAACAAAAAACGATACATTATTTTTATCTTACACAAATGCAATTTTTTTTTTTTTTGGATAAAAATGTGATGCTGCATTGTGTAGTCAACACAATGGAATGAATATATCAAATACGAATAAAATAAAAGAGTTTCATTTGCTTTTAGAGTTTGGTTAAAATTTAAAACACCTCTATTTTTGTATTATAATATTGGAGCACATAATTGATGGACAAAAATAATTCAAACTAAGATTTTTCAACCTGAGTTCAAGGAAATTTAAAAAAACAGATATTCGTTAATACCTCGAAATCAAATTTTTTATTACTTCTATAAATCTTTTAACGAGACAGGAAAGGGAAAAAGGCATCATTATCTGTAACTTACTTGAAGATATTTAGGCTTTCTAGAAAGGATCATAGAATATATGCTTAAATATAAAAAAACACGTCTCCTTTATCATTCATTTATTAATGCTTCATTTAGAATCAACCTTACATTGTGTTTTTTCTCTAGCTTGAATGTACATAATAGCATAACGAGGCAAAATAATTGATTTTTCTGCATTCAGGTCCCTAAACCCCACACATAATCAGAGAGTTTAAGGAAAACAAAGAGAGTTCTTTTCCTGTATTCATGGAAAGACAGCATGATTGAATATGAAGAGAACACAATGTACACAGTTCCTACTCTGAATTTTTTTCTCCTCCAGTTTTCTTAGGGGCTTACTTCATTAATAACGCCGCACCAGTTGTCTGGAAAACGTTTACTTTATTTTTGGTAGTGAAAATCTTAAAAATTTTCAGCGTTGCGTTCGCTCTAAAATTAATTTCAGCAGTTTTTATATTAGTTGAAGACTTCTCTTTTTTTCGTTAGTCAATATTTGTGTTTCTTTGCTATATTTTTCTTGTGGTGGCTTTAATAATGGTATTCCCAATTTTGTGATTATTTATTTAGTAGAATGTCTTTTACTGGTATAAAGATTAGTAAGTTATTTTTTTTTAAATTACATATGTCAATACATTTATTTCCATATATTTTTTTTTCAAAGATGTAAATTGGGAAATCATCTTTGAGTTTGAAAAAATTAAAAAGTCAAATAAAATTGACATAAAAAACTCAATTTAATTCAAATAAAGATTTCTGTTTAGAATAAAGAATATCCAGGTATAATTTTATTATTTTTTTCTGAAATATAAAGTAGTGTTAGAAGTAGTAAAGTAGTAGCAGAAAGTGTGTGTTAAAAGTATGCATTGCTATTTTTAAAACTAGCATAAAAGTAATTTATTTTCAGTTAAGCATTTTTAATTAGATTTTAAGAGTAACTTAATAATTTCTTAATGTGGCTTCATATGAAAAACGGGTTCAAAAATCTATTTTAAAACAACATTATCTGAAAAAATATTTAAATGCTTAATTTTTTATGAAATCTTTTTTATTGCTAACATTATTATTGCTTTATTTGTAATTATTATTCTCCGATTTTCATTAAAAACAATTATATGATAATAAATAATTTTATTATCTATAATAAACATAAATAATTTTGCTGGATAATAATAAAAGTAAATAACAGCATGATAAGATAAATTAATAATTTCCTTTATCATTCTACGTTTTGTCTTATTGCTTGCCTTATTTAATGAAACTTTATTATTATTATATTAAAAAAGTTTAATCAATTGCTTTCTTATGCTAATTACAATTATAGTTACGATTTCTGGATTGAATTTGTTTTTTCTTTTTTACACTTCTGCTTAGCTAATTTGGGATTTTAATGACAATGGAAAATAAATTCACAAAAGCACTTGGATAAGAAAGATATATTTTAATTACATGAATGAAAATGTTAATAAAAGTAACTGGAGCCTTTAATGAGAAGAAATTACTTTTTCGATATTTATATGCAGTATTCTTAATCGATGCTCCAATTTACTTCTCATTCATCGAACATGAAATTACTGTAACAGTTTCTTTTTTTACTCGGAATAACTCAGTAATGGGAAAGAACGAGAACTGAATTGAATTTATTCATTCTCCCATGAATAAATGTTCAGCACATATTGCTTATACCATGTTAAAAAATATTATGGAATTTTTTTTTTTCAATTCTTATTAATTTTAAAATCACAGATGATTCTGTTACTAGCCAGTGCGATTGATATAACCAAAACTGTTTCGCATTCTCCCTAGAATAAGTGTTACCCTTGACTGTGCTAGGAAAGTCTAAAAATAAAGACTGGAGATCCAAAGGCTTCACGATCTTACTTAAGGTTCCCGGGTATTATGCTTGAAGATATGACCCCAGGGGGGCACCTCAAAATGAGGATGAGATGCCTCCAGTATGGTGGTTGGATCTCGCCAACCCGGTGGGTACAATAAAAAGTGGGGGCTCTGGCCCTCTAATCGATGACGGGACGTACTTCATGGGTTGTACCGTGGCCGGTGATGGCCGGTTAGAATTCAACCATAGTTCCCACCAATGTTGTTGTAGCGGCGGTCCGGTCATTCAGTCTTGCGCCGTTAATCCGTGTGCCTTAGTGGTGGGTCGGAGGTCATTGATATGACTTATGCTGAAGATACAGTGGCTTGATACTTTTCTTATGGAATTACAGAAAAGATCCAGGGAGACTTTTCCGTAATTCCATAGGAGGGGGGACTACCCTGTTAATATATTTTCAAAATTATTGGGATTTGAATTAAATTGTAATATGGTATTGAATACTTGACAAATTGCGATAGAGAATGAGTTAATTTTTGTATTCTCTGTTCTTTATTTCTTCCCTAATAAATAATACACATGTTTAGTCAGTAATTTTTTTGCCTATAGTATTTATGTATTTATATTCACCTATAATATTATTTTTTACCTTCTATGTTTCTTCTCCTGCTTGAAATTTGGTCATTCAAATCTTTCCTACCCCATCTACGCCACCTTATATCTATAAATATATTCGTGAGTATGCTTTGTGAATAAACACATAGACGACTAAAGTAAAGTAATGGTAATTTTTGACTGAGTTTAAGAAATGTATAATTTTTTCTTAGTCTTTAAATTATTTGTTTGTCAATGTTTGAGACTCTGCTAATGAATGAGCTCAAATCTTTGAGCTCTTCTAAAGAACATACACAAATGTTTGAGACTCCTCTAAAAAACCTACACAAAAGTTTGAGACTCTCTAATATAATCACTGCGAACTAAATGTTAAAACTGAAACTCGAAAGTTTCTTATTTTTAAATATAATAAATATTATGTATAAATATTCTTATTTTTAAATATTCTTCTATTTTAAATATTTTTAAAAAGACTTGCTTCAAAAGTATCGTGAGTAGTTATGTTGCTTATAATGGCTTACTACAAATTTGCAAAGATAGCATTTTGAAATCGATTATTTTTTTCACTTCCTTATGCTTTTTTAAAACTGAACAATCAGCTAATAGATTAATTTAAATAAATTTTGAATTCGTACTGAGGGGGGTTCTTAGCAGTAAATTTGAGAAAAAAGAAACCTGTAGAACTATTACCTCAGAGAAAGACTTATATTGCATTTACGTACGATAACTAGAAAATACTAACGTCTAGCTTGAACTTAGCACCCTTACTGAATCTGTTATGTCTCCTGGCGTGGCTATTTGGTGGTTAAGCCATGGTTAGTAGATACGGTAAACAGATCCAAAAATATTCTGTATTCTTTAGATGATTGTTTTATTACTATAACAGCTTAAGCGCAAGAAATATGTTGTCGAAGTTTTTTAAGAATCGGATGAGCGATGCAGCAGAGCATAAGAGACACACAGACAAACATTCATTTTCATTAATATAGATAAATAAAAATCATTTGTTAAAATTTTTTGAACTAATTAAATTTTTTATTTAATTGTATTCCGCATATAAAATTAATCCTTAAGTCTTTCACTCTTCATCGAAATTGATGATGGGCGCTAATCCGAGATTATACCGCTGCGACACCTCTACCAACTGCAATTACTCAGTACCTGTTCCCTTCAGTGGTGTGATGGCCTTTTCTTGAACAGCTTGACCACCGCCTCCGATTCCGATCGCTCGCAAGTGGGTCGGCCATTCATCACTTGACCGATCACGTGAGGTGTCGCCCTTTCGCGATGCGACAATCATTATTTACACACTCACTCTCAGATCAGAGCGAGAACTTTTTCCCCACGCCAGATGGGGCCTGCGAGAAATTAATGATGGTGCCCTCCTTCGGGGGGCGAGGGAAAAAAATCATAACGACATTTAAGAGAAGGAATTCTGCTTTATGATGTATTTGACTTGTTTTGCTCGGTCCCCTTTTTTGTTTTTATTCCTTTCAAGAGTGGGAAGAGGGGTTGATAAAGCTGTGAATGTTCGGAGTGTTCTGCCTCCCTTGTTGCTTGTTGGAGAATCATCAGTGAGGGCCTTAAAAAGTGCCTTTGGTGCTTGGTAATGATAAGAGGGGACATGTCAGATGTTAAAGCATGTTTGTCTGCAATGAAGTGGGGAAAGAGGTGAAGGGGGTAGATAAAACAAATGGGTTTGGAGAAATTTGTTACAAAAACAGTGATGAAATCTCAATGAAACATTAGGGAATTTTCAGAAAGGGAATTCGGAGAGGTATAAAAAGAGTGTCTCATTGATATATCTTGCAAAATGGGTATGAATGGAAATGCATGGTGTAATTTTTGAAAGGAAAAATGTTGAGCACAGAAGAGTGAATTTGTTTATCAAAAAAGTTTTTTAAAATCTGTCACAATTTGTTTTCACATTTTTTCCCCTTTCTCTCATGTATGTTATTAATGCTTAATGATAGAGTGATGTTAAGTATAAAGAGTACTGCCTTTTTTTTAAAAAAATTCGCATAGACACACAGTTTTGAAAAGAATGAATGAATAAAATTGCATATAAGAAAGACAGGATTTCAAATTTTACATTAAAAGATGTATTATGAATATTAAACTTTTTATGTGTAACACTTTTAGCAGAATAAATATAATAAATATTAAACTTATATTGAAAGTATGTACATTAACTATAGTTAGTTGTGTTAAGTACAAGACAATTTGTACAACAATTCAGTGTGCAAGTTACAATTTGTTGAGCCCGAAAAAACAAGAGCATTTTTAAATGTCACGAAATATTTTCTGTAACATAATTTTTGCGCCTTGCTCCTTCCTTTCGCTTTGAATTTATTAAATCAAATATCTTCTTTATTGATTTTTATTTTAAATTTTTCACAAAAACTTTTCAGCAGCAAATTTTGACAATTAATTATAAAGAAAATGCTGAATTTTGAGATATTTCCAACAGAGTCAATTATCTCACTTGTCAAATTGTTACTTAAAAAGTATTTTTTAAGAAAAGGTGACTTTTTTTTATTATCTAAAAACTAATTATTGAATCATTCCATTTTTTAAACAAAATTATAAAACAACCAATATATATCTAATAGAACTTGCATCGTATTGCAATGGAACGTAATGTAAAATGAATGTAATTTGAAATTTTGTTAGAACAATATTCCAAAATGATATATTATTATTCTGAAAAATGAGTGACATTTGTACGATAAAACAACAAGAATAAATTACTCTTGAGTATAAAACTAAGAGACTTTGACATCTTTGTCATAATAAAGTTGAAGTGGTTACTCTTTCTCTTTAACAGCTGTCTGTTTAAAAAATATTTCAACGAATCATTAATCAAATCGGTGGTCTTAACCCTCTGAAACTTTCAGGGCATTCTCCAATCATTTTTTTTATTTCTCTCGTTCAGCAAAAATTGAAGACATTGATAAAATCGCTAATACCTTACTTAGTATTAGCGGCGTCTACGAATTACAGAGATATGGTGCGAATCTAACAATTTTAATAAATTCCAATCAAATATCACATCTTTATATTGTTAGAATACATAATAGAACAGAATACGGCGTTCTGACATAGAAGTAGCGCGTCTTCCCGTGATCTGAGTGTCCTACGTTCGAGTCCCGGTTAGGTACTGTTGTTCTTCCTCTGTTCTGTGAGATGTATGAATGTCCCTCCTGTAAAAAGGGGTTGTGCAAGCGACTGAAAGATGTGTGAGTGGCAAAGTCGTACTCTTAGCCCTTGTTGGCGCCACTAAAACAAGAGACGCACCCTGTCTTAAAAAGCTGTCTTCGTAACAACGGGCTTGTCCAATGACAAGTGCCATAAGAAACAGCACAAAAGATAACATGATTTGTGGCTTCAGTGGTTGATATCCAAATTTTATAGTTGTAGTCATGATATAACATATATAATTTTTGAAGTTATTGCGATTTGAATTATTGTGTTTTAATATGCATACAAAAATACAAGGCTCTAAACGGTCAATCATTTGATAAATTTGATTCAATATTTGATAAAGTTCTATATTTTAGATTTTAAACTTGTATGCCAAATTTTATTTATTCAGCTTTCTGTTCTTTGTATCTATTGAGTTTGTTTGCATTTAGACAACCTGGAAAAACAGACTTCTTAAAAATGAATTTTGTCTTAAATTTGACAAAAATGTAGTCTGAAAATAAAGCAAGTATATATATATCAAATTTTATCCGTTCTAAGCCAAAATGTTTTTCGGTTGTTGTATTCACAGACATAATTGCAAAAATGTCTTTTACCAGCTAAGGGGAGGTATAAAAGTAAAGGGAGGGATCTAAAATGTGGAGATAGATAAAAATCTCGAGTTCGAATGTTTTATGAAGAGTCAATCTACTTTATTTATTTAGCTCTTTGTGTTTTGTATTTATTGAGTTTATTTGCACTTGGATAGTCTGGAAAAACAGCTTTCTAATAAATGAGATTTTCGACTTAAATTTGACAAAAATCTATTTTGAAAAAAAAAAAAGTCAATAACCAAATTTTATCCGTCTATGTCAAAATATTTTTCAGTTATTGTATTCACAGACAAAATTACTAAAAAGTCTTTTACCAGCTAAGGGAGGAGTATAAAAGTAAAGGTATGTCTAAAATGTGTAGATAAATCAAAACTCGAGATTGTATACTTTGATGACAATAAAATTTATACTTCACATGCGAGGTGGAAAGGCATAACAATGCATAACCACACGAGAACGGTTCTTTTTACAGTCACATCAGTGAGAGGGAGAGAGAGAGAAGCATGAGAGACTTATTCTCTCAATGGACATAACACAGACGTAATGGATCATTAAGAAATAACATGAATGATTTGAATTAATTTGGTTTTATGACAATTTTCAAGACCTTCAATTAAATGTCTTACAAATTTCTAAAATGTTTTGTTTATCACTGTATACGCCGGGTTAACTCTCCAAATATTTTGTGAATTCCTCGAGACATTTCCCTCCAATGAATTGAAAGTTTAACGCCAAGTCTTATCTCTATTTATAACCGACAGCAAAAATAGAGAAAAAAGGATAGAAGGAGAAAATAACCCTTATTTGTATACTTGTCTCGACAACCTGACGGTAACTAATGTTCCAATAAATTCCCCGCAAACAAGACACAGACATTTGCAAATATCCCAAGGCTAATCTAGTGCTCTCATATTTTCGGACAACCTATGGATTGATTTAACGAAGCGTTTATAGAATACAGGATACTGAATATTTTGGTACGATCCATTTAGTTTTAGAATGAGATTGCAATAAAATGATTGAATTAATTTACTTTAATAATTTATAGCAATTTGTGACAATTCCAGGGGCCTGTAAAGCAAACAAATATAGAAAGTTTATAGAAAACGTCATGCAAAATATTAAAATGTTCTATTGTTTACAAACATATAACGTTGCTGTGTATTTAATTTTTTATTTTCTTGTATACGAAATATACTAACAAAAAATATTTAAATCATCAAAAACTTCGAACCTGACATATTTCTGCATTTAAGACTTCTCTAATCACAAATAAATAAATTGAGACCATATTTATCTATTTGTGAATGCGATAACTCAAAAGACCATTGAGCAAGTTAAATGAAATTTAATATCTAGAATTTATACCAAATTTATAAATTCCTATGAGATTTTAAACAGAATTATCCAAATGAAGTGCTGTCTGACATTTTTGTAGAGATTACTATGACTACAAAACTAAAAGAGCTTTACAGAAAAATTTTTTTTTGCTCAGACTAGCGGTATATTATGTATGTAATAAAAGTAAAGTTGAAATCGAATCTTTCCATGCATGTAAATACAATAATCAAAACGCATTGATTTAAGTATATGAATGACTCGTCTCCGTGTAGGACGACGTATTTCACTCACAAACACCTAATTTTGTGGCGAAACTGCGCCTGTGTGCAATAGCTGTCAAGTTCAATTTACTGTTCATCATTTTTTAATTGACTGCCCTGTCTTTAATACTTATCGTTCTCGTTTCTTTACCACGTCTTCAACACTACAAGACTTGGTGGGTGAACAAAACCACCCAAATGTTTTTAAATTCCTAAGAGCTATTCGATTTTTTACTTACATTTAGTTTCTTTTTTTAACCTTGTATGTGTTAAGCATTGTTAATTAAATTCTTGTTTTTTAGTCATTATATAAAAGTATGACTCATAGATTTAAATTTCAAGATACTAAAAACATTTTACACATCAATTTCATGGTTTTTATCTCATAACATCTGTGCTATTCTATCACAAATGAGTTAAAAAATATCTTTTATACTTTTACCTTTTGATTGGCCAAACATGGCTCTTGCGCCACATACCACATAAACCACATACAACTCAGCTCAACATAAGTATATGAAATTTAGTATGTCATCTTGTGACAATAATCGTTCTTCTATGCCAAATTTTGGGTCGAAAAAAATGCTTCAAAAATATATATTTGGCATTGTTTTAACTAAATCACTGATATTCTTCGACAAAGACCACTTGCTAACAAACTGTCTTCATCATTATTCGCTATTAGCATTAGGTTAAATAATAAGGAAATTCATTTATTCGACAGTATGAGAGAAAATTTAAAAGGTATCACAAACATTGGTTTTAGTTTTCTTGCCATCTATTAAGAATTTATTGGAAAAAATAGAATGTAAATTCAGAATATTAATTGTTTGAGTGAAGGCTATAAAAGGTATAAAACTCCTCATCAAAATTTGGAAATGTTTTTTCAAAGCCTTGAAAATAGCAATTATAATGCATATCTCCTTTATGCAATTTTACAT
Source organism: Argiope trifasciata (assembly GCA_026543055.1). Lineage (NCBI taxonomy): Eukaryota > Metazoa > Arthropoda > Arachnida > Araneae > Araneidae > Argiope > Argiope trifasciata. Next base: position 684,725 of record JAPMOQ010036844.1, on the reverse strand, counting down.
TTACGAAGAATAAGGATGACGTTTTGTGACGATAGAAACAAAGCTATATTAATGAATATAATTTCGACCTCTGATATCTTAAATACTAATTTTTTGAAAGAAATTTTGTTTGATTTACTAACAAAAAAAACATCATATATGAAACTAATTTAGATGTAATTTTAATTAAACAAAAGGTTTCGAAAATACATTATAAACTAATAAGAAGGATAGCACAATAAAATCCATTTATGCTGATATAATGAATGTAAATAATTCGGGTCGCTCACGAATTTGGATTTACTATTCACTTCGCATTTGATGTCCTAAGAAAAAATTCTTTTATTGGTTAAGATAAATGTGTAGTTTTAGGTTTCATTTTTTTTTGTCAATTTTCTAATCACATATTTTCATTTCGTATAAAAGAATTTAAGCTATGTTTTTAAAATCTTTAATTACATTTTATCTTTTTAAATTATTTAATATCGTTTTCTATTTATATAGAATCACCAACAATCATTATTAAAGTAAAGCTAATCAACATAAGTTAATTTTTTAAAGTTAGTTAAATATGTAATGATTTTTATTTCATCCTCATTGTTGCCACCAAAAAGCTAAATAGATGTTAATATATCCGCTGATCCCACTCATAGGTTGTTTAAATTCTTTTAACATATAATGCAATTGTTTTGATTAACAACTAATATTAAGAGAAACAAAAATGTATATATTGTTTGAATAAAAATAGTATTATAATTGTTACAAAGTTAATATATACATGCAATACACTGCTGAACGTTAAATTAGATAATATTTTTCATTGATTTCTCAATTGAAGCAATGAATTAAAACATTATTCTACATTAATTGGATTGATTTCAGTATTTTAAAACTAATCAACTGATGTGACTAAAAATTCAGGAAAAATCTCGAAATATTTATGCCATGAATAGGGCAACTCTTCTATTTGTAGTTCACTATCAATTTTTTACGCGGAAATGATTTGACACAATTATCTACACTTATTTGAATATACTTTATACCAAAAACAACACAATTTGGCCCAACACTTAATTAAATAAACACCAGTTCCGTTTCATTGGGACACTGTTTAAAGAACCCCAGTGAAATAAATTTGGATCTCTGAAGCGAAATCTTCCAAGCATATAGTCCAATTTGCCCTTCTTCATAGCTTTTGTCCATTAAAAATAAGTACATATTAAATAAATGCATTCAAGGACTCATTTGATAAAAAATAAGAAATTCATTTGAAAATGTTTTAACTTTAATTTGAATTCAGTGGGGATCTAACTAAATTACGTAGGAGCAAAATTGTTAGAAAAAATGCAAGTTTGATCATTAAATATAAGAAATACTCAGGGATGAAATTTAAACTCACAAAAAATGTGTTTTGCCTTTTCTCATTTTCACACTTTTGAAAGTTACCGATATTATTTCATTCTAAATTGAACATTCATAAAAGAAACTGATAAATCAAAGCTTTAAGAAACCATTTTATTTCTAGATTGGTATAATTTCTCGGTTTTATTCTTTCTTTGTTAACTTATAAAAAGTTGTTAAAAGCCGAAAACAGCTTTTACTCGAGTGAATTCGATGAGTTTGCTTCTGAGAATAAAATCCAGCTAAAGTAGAATTTAAAAAAATTCCAAATAAAATGGCATCTTTTAGGTAGTTTGCACTGAAATGATAAAATGCGTTTTGATTCGGAGAGAAGATATTTAATTCCCTGTTCTTTAATCCAGAGAAAGAAAAAAAAAACAATTTTTCAACAGAACTAATTTATTTAAAAGGAAATGTTCAGGTTGGAAATTAAACAGCACAGAATAAGAAGAAGATCGTTTTTAAAAGCTTACATTAAAAATAATTTATTTGAATCCTTCGAATCATAAAATTTATTTCTTAACCTCTGGCAGCAAACGTGCTTCTTTTTTTACATTTCTCCAACGGTAAATATTTTATTCCCCGCGATTGCTTTTATTAATAAATGGCTGAAGACAAAAATCCGAACGCATTAAGAAGCAGGTCTGTTTCCAGAAGACGAAGATATTGATCCGGAAGTAATTAAGTTTATCTTTTTTTTAGCCCGGAAAACATCCATAAAAAGGATATTACAGCGAGGAATTTCTTCGGATTTTATTGATTAGCGATGAATTTAATTAAAATGTTAAAAATATTTTATGATCATTAATTAGATGTATTCATGATAATGCATCCAGATGTAATGATGCATTTCCTGATTGCTTAAAGAATATGGATTTGAATAGTTGTATGGATTTAAGAGATTAAATGGTTTTAATCTATTTATAAGCATCATTGATTTATTTCTGAAAAAAGAAAATAAAAGTATTTTGGAAACGTTTTTAATGTTTGGAACATAAAATATGTCAGCAAAAATTAGTGTAGGCATAAATATTTTAACCACTTTGTTCTCATTTTATCAAAATATTAACGATCACAAAAATTTTTAGTCTGTTAATTTTATAATAATTGGAAATGTTTTATATTTTTAGAAATAAATATTCAGATGACAGTAAAGACAACAGAAGCATAACAAATATTTTCTTTCAAGGAATTAAATTCATTTATAAGATTCAAAATTAAATCTTTGTATAAACAATGTACTGATTTTTTTAGTAGTAAAAATTTTATTTGGGTGAGGAATTCAAATAATATTATAAAAGTTTTAATTTTAATTAGTTACTAAGGTATTTTGATGTATATAAACCTCTATTTCAGAACTTTTTCCTTTTGTGAGAGAAAAGTTAATAAAAGATTTCTTATATACTTCTAAATAGTTTAGTTTTAATTTAGTTAGTTAGTTATATATATATTAGTTTAGTTATATATATTTCTAAATAACTCTGCGAAGCATTTAGCAGCACTTGAATTCGGATATTTTAATTAGAATTTTACTTAGAAACAATATTATTAAGTACAAATGTTTTTCAACTGAAATCTGAAAAAAAATTAGAAAAAAAATCCTCAAAAATATAGAAACGCATACACGCGCACATCCTTAAAAATTGTAATAAATACCGTCATCAAAATACACACATACACAAAATTCATTTTAGGATCCACAATCTGTTTGGAATATGTATGATTAAAACACGATAAAAATTAAAATAGTATACTCTTCATCACACTATACTGAACAGAAAGTTTCTAGCATTTTCAGAAGCTTTAAATTTCACGAATCGTTTTTCATTACTTACAATTACTCGAGTCAATGCCCTCTATCTTATACTGTAATACGAGGAATGGTTGCCAAGTCGAAAATCGCCCCAAAATTAATAAACTCCGGTAAACTTGGGGGTCTGAGGTTTTTGACCACGAGGAATCGATTGGCGCCAGTTTTGAAGCGCTACGGTAAAGCAGTTCAAAGTTACAGATAGGATATTTTCAAACTTTATTAGTTCGCCATAATGGCTAATAGGTTTCAAGCGGTAACGTGCTGCCATCTATAGCCAATACGGCGAAATAATAAAGTTTCCAGAAGATGATTCGGAACTGATCTCGAAATGGATGATCCATAACCCGTGTGGTGATATGAACCCAAGCGCTCCGTGTATGGTCAGCAAACATGGAAGAGACCAGTGCAGATGGGGATTTCCAATGGAACATCAAGACATGACATCGCTGGTGGACAATGAAAAGCCGAGGTTTAACCGGTTATCTTTTCACCAATGGTTTCACAAATTTTCTTATGGCATGTATTGTTTTGATAAATCACAATTGAAAATTTAAATCTTCGAGTTAGCTTCGATTCCTGTTTTCTCCGAGCGGAGCTCGGTCACCAGCTGGTATTTTATAAAACAAACTTTGAAATCTTTTATCAAATAATCTTCAATTTCCATAGCATTAATAAATAAAAATTAGGAATCAGAACCTCTTGTCAGAAACATTGAATTCTTAAAATGTTCTAGGATTGAATTTTAAATTTTTATTCTTAACAGCTCTGCAAAAATAACGAACTCGAAGTAATAGTATTTAATATCGTTGTAATGCAAGAATGCAGGAAACTTCTAACTAAAAAAGGAAAAGTATAAAAAAAGTTGTAAAATATAATTAAAAAGAAAATTTGATTATTACTTTCTTCATTTTTTTGAAGTAAGGGAAAAAGAGCTTAAAATTCTGACCATTATTAAAAATAAGAACTTTTTTAAGAAAATAAAATTTAACACATTTTTATTTTAACTTTAAAGTGATGTAAAATTGGATTTTATCTAATACTATATATCGAAATTAACAAACGAAAATGCTATAATTTCAATAAGTTTGTAATTAGAATTCATATCAAATTTTTGTAACACTTCTTAATGATTTCCTCTATTTAAATAATATAATTATATCTGGTAAAACGAAACGTTTTAGATTGTTTTTAAAATTTCATGATGCAATTTTATTTGACAAGCTATAAGTATTGATATGCTAAAAATTTGTACTTAAACGCATTACCCTGCATAATTTAATGTGTGTAGATAAATAAAAATTGATATACAATGCTTTCTAACTTAAATTGGAAAATAAAACGTAAGAAATCCACTTACATTTCAGCTTCGTAGATTATTCAGACGAAAATAGAATTCTTCATTACGTATGAAAGATTGCTTGCTTTCTTTTTTAACAGTGGCTGTTCTAAAATTTTCTTTTTTAAATTACGTAAATAAATTTTTACAGTACAGCCTAAGTAGATTTCTTCACAAACTATTTACGAAACTGTTGGAATTATTTTGCTTTGATTCATTTCTTACATTAGATTATCCAAAAATGTGTCTTCTGAATGTGTAAAAACATTTTTTGTCGAAAACCTGCTTTCACTAATTCTTCCTTTTTAATTAGTTTCGTGCATTAGCTTCGAACTAAAGGATTCTAACATATGCAAAATAATGTGATTATTTATACTGCTTTCTTTTTAACATTTGAGATTTTAAAATCCTAAACAGCACATTAAAAAAATTACATAATCTAGTCTAATCGTATTTTTTTTTTCAAAGTTCTTAAAATTCTTTAAAAATATATATAAACTTCAATGTTGGAATGGCTTGCTCTTTTGTAAATTTTTTAATTAGATGTGCATGGTTCTAATTTTTAAAGTACCGATTTTCTGTAAAATTGAATATTATTACTGTCAAGGCGTGCATAAATTTATGCATTTCTTTTTAGCATTGAATAAATATGTCATACTGTTGGGAGAAATAGGTTTAGTTATAGCAAATAATGATTTCTCAGAAAGTAACAATCAAATGGATAGAAACATTCAAGCACGATCATTTTTTTTGCTTGATCCGTATATTTTGATAACCATAATCTTGCAATATGTATATTACATTTTCCATATAATATCAAATGTCCAGATTTTTCAAGGATTACTGTATCTACTATAAAAGTCCAAAATTATTATCTAAAAATTCTAACTTGGAAACATTACCTTCTAAAAAATATTCATTTTTACTTGCTTGTATATAAATATTGTAATGATTAAAAAATTTTCATTTAAATATTGACAAATCTCCACGTTTCATATCACTTTAAATCCCCAAAATAAATTTTTAGAGTTACGTCAGTTCATCTGTCTTTCGTTCTGTGTATCTGTCTAACACCGCGATAACTTAAAAATGCTTTTAGCTTTATAGATGCAATTAAGAGTTCTTTAAAGTTTTCAATAAAATCTATTCGTAGGTAGTATTTCTGGTCTTCCCGTACATTTTTTATATTTTGTATTTAATACACGTACATATTAAATATAAGTAGCCATATCTTATACTATAGTACGAGGAATGGTTGCCAAGTCGAAAATCACCCCAGAATTAATAAACTCCGGTAAACTTGGGGGTCTGGGGTTTTTGGCCACGAGGAATCGATTGGCGCCGGTTTTGAAGCGCTACGGTCAAGCAGTTCGGAGTTACAGATAGGATATTTTCAAACTTTATTAGTTTGCCATAATGGCTATCGATGGCAGCACGTAAATTTTCTTTGGACAACATGGAAGACTTCGCAATCGATTATTAATGTTTATTATGATTATACTGTTATAGGTTTATAATATGTTTCTTATGTATGTATATATGTTTAGTTTTTTTAAATAAATTTGTCAAAAATATTGAACTTCAACACACTTCAATCTTTACACTGCTCACTTTGTACCATTTCTTTAATTGTATAAGTTTTTGTTATCAATTACATTTTATTTCCTATGACTTTTCAAACTTTACCTTTGCATAGAATAGTTCCCTTTCCAAACTCTAACTTTGTTTAGAATAGTTTACAATGGTGCACTTTAACCGGTTATCTTTTCACCAATGGTTTCACAAATTTTCATATGGCATGTATTGTTTTGATAAATCACAATTGAAAATTTAAATCTTCGAGTTAGCTTCGATACCTGTTTTCTCCGAGCGGAACTCGGTCACCCGCTGGTAGAGCAAAATGTAGTATACGGGTTAAATATTTAAAGTTTAGATTCAAATCAAATTTCAATCTAAATTTAACGCCTAATGAGTAAAGGAATGGAATGTCTAACGGCCTGCATGAAAACGCAATGACTCGACACCCCAACGATTTAGGTAAACGAAATTTAATATGCTGCCTTAGTAACTGAGTTGTTAATCCTTGGCTAAATTTATCAAAGGGAGATCGTTTGTTGGTCGGTAAAGTCGCATACATTTAAATACAATAATTCAAAAACTCAAGAATGAAACGAGTTAACTAATTGAAGTTTGGTTATGTAATCTTATTACTAAAATTATATTTATTCATAGAAATATATATTTTTAATCGATCTAAAATGTATCTAAAAAGAGATTTTCTGAACAAAATGAAGCATACAGTATATTCAGGTGTGGGTGAAATAAAAGTTTTAACATTCCGTAATGTTTCCCTTTCCCCTTCCTGATAATTGGAGTAATGTTCCAGTGAGCTGTGTCACCACTTGTTAAAACCCTCAATTGTTAAATGCCTCCAGATTGTCTTCATCACCCGAAAGGTCATTTTACCTGATCGTAAGTGATGTCCGGCTAAAGACACACACGTGAGTTGTCAAATATCATTAAATTTTCATTACACATACAAATAATTTATATCAGGGGAGTATTTATAGGATTGAACTTCATTCATCCATTCAAAATTCTAAAATTGTAAAGCGACTTTTAAATAAAACACCGCATAAAAATTCCATTATCGCTTGAAATCTTTTTTAATTAAAAATGAGAATATTAATTCAATTAGAGAATATCAATACAATTAAATAATAATAATAATAATTGAAAAATGAAATCTACTATCACAAATTTAAGTTATTCTATTAGAACATAATTATTTTAATTTAATTAATTTAAATTATTAACCGGTTTGGAACAATCATCAGATCTCTCTCTTGGTTTCTCTCTCTCTGTATACATACACGCATACATATTATATATATATATATATATATATATATATATATATATATATATATATATATATATATAATCTATCTATATCGTTAGATAGATAGATAGATACAACTATAAAAGCAGTAAAATAACTAAAATCCATTTCCTGGTCAACAAAAATTAAAGCGAAAATAATTTGGTCGAAATCGAAATTAAAATTTAATTCGGAATTGAACGCTAAAAGTTCACAAAATAAAAAGTAAATGAAATAGAATCAATTAAAAATGCAAATCTAAATTAATATAATTAATAAAATTATGTAAAAGAAACAAAAACGACACTTATTAGGGAAACTAAACTAAAATTGGAATCGAAACTAAAAATTATTTCGGATTCAAGCAAGTTTAATAATTAAAGTTTTAAAAATCAATCGTTGTGTTTAGTGAGCGCAAATGCAGATACAACTAAAATACAAATGAATCTAAATTAATTAACAAAATAAGCCAAGCGAAAAGGAACACTGCCGAATCAAAACTATAACAAAAATAAAAAGAATCTGACCTGAAAACTTTTTTAAGGGTCACTCCCAGGCAAGGATTCAAAATAAGGGATTTTTTCTGTGAGGGCATCGGAAAAAGTAGAAAATTACTGACTCCTTGTGACCCGAAGATGACCCGAAAATTAAGGCAAAAGAGACATACAAATTTAACAGCAAAAAAAGCAAAAACAGATCAAAGCATTTAAAAACATCACCAAATGAAACAAAAGTACATAAAATGAAACAGTACAAGAATATTCAACCAAAATTAAAACGAACAACACAATTAATTACTTAAGAAAACAAAAAGAGAAAGAACTTACCAGCTACAGGAAAAATCTCACCATATTATCGAACTGCAGTTCTAATTATAATACAATGTAAATAAAGATAAATGTAGTTTATGAGCCCCATTTGTTTTACTAATATTTCATCATTTCTTTTTTTAATTAAAATATTGACATTGCAGTAGTATTTGGGAAAATCATTATTGTTTAAATTTTTAATAAAACTATTTGTTGCCTTTGTAAATGAAATTTTGTTACTACAAATTGTTTTAATTTTATTAAATGGCGGGAAATTTAAATTTTTGAAAATTTTAGAAATAAGTTTAAATTGATAATTACAGAGTTTAATTATATTAAATCTGAATTTGTCTCTTTTATCATAAATACCAACTATTGTTTTATCATTAGCAATTTCGATTCTCAAATCCAGATAAGTAGCTTCAAGATGATTTTTATTTGTTTCTGTTAAAATTAATTGTTTAAGACAGCAGTTAGTAACAATATTGGTATTATCTAAGTTAATCAAAATTAAATCATCAATAAATCTCCATCCGTTTATTAAGAAATTATTAATTATTCTTTTCTCGTAATAGTGTATGAAAATGTTGGTTAAAGCACTTGAGAAAGCTGTACCCGTTGAAATACTCTTAATTTGTTTGTAAAAATTAACACCATTGAAAACATAATTTTCGGTAATATTAAAATTGCATAAAACCATCCAATTATTTTTATTAAGTATATCTTCATTTAAATATTCGTCATATATAAGAGTTAGGCATTTATTAATTTCTCATGGGGATGGTTGGTACATAAATTTTCAAAGTCAAAAATATTAATTTTATAAAATTTATTATCTTTTAAAAAATCCAAAACCTTTTTTTTATTATTAATAACAAAGCAATCTTCATCTTCAATTTTACTTAGGATAATTTTTAGGTATTCGAAAAATTGTTTCCCCTTGTAGTAATTATAACTGCCTGTACTACAGGTGACGAATATAAATTTGATTGTTTTTTATGAAATTTAACAGTTGGAAACAAATAGGGTTAGTTAGTTAGTTATTTTTTTAGCGAAAGCTAACATCCTTTTGTCAAGCTTCTTTTTACTAGAATTAACCAAATTATAAGTCATATTGGAATTGTATTCATTGATTAAAATAATTGATTTAGACAGATAGATAGATATACGCTATTTACCAATGCATTTTTCAACATATTAATTTATATGGAATTTTTCCGAAAACAATATATTTGAAAACACAAACAACTATTTTCTTATTTCTGATATCATAAAACGGTTTCATTATGGGTTGATCTTAGAACAGGAGTAAAATTCTTCACTGTTTTCCACTTAAGAATGGATGAAGTGACGTTTACCCATTTGGGGAAAAAGAAAATACTTTTATCAAAATTATTATTGAACGTCAGTGAAATTGTTTTGAACCAGCGGGTGACCGAGCTCCGCTCGGAGAAAACAGGTATCGAAGCTAACTCGAAGATTTAAATTTTCAATTGTGATTTATCAAAACAATACATGCCATAAGAAAATTTGTGAAACCATTGGTGAAAAGATAACCGGTTAAACCTCGGCTTTTCATCGTCCACCAGCGATGTCATGTCTTGATGCTCCATTGGAAATCCCCATCTGCACTGGTCTCTTCCATGTTTGCTGACCATACACGGAGCGCTTGGGTTCATATCACCACACGGGTTATGGATCATCCATTTCGAGATCAGTTCCGAATCATCTTCTGGAAACTTTATTAGTTCGCCGTATTGGCTATAGATGGCAGCACGTTACCGCTTGAAACCTATTAGCCATTATGGCGAACTAATAAAGTTTGAAAATATCCTATCTGTAACTCTGAACTGCTCGACCGTAGCGCTTCAAAACCGGCGCCAATCGATTCCTCGTGGCCAAAAACCCCAGACCCCCCAAGTTTACCGGAGTTTATTAATTCTGGGGCGATTTTCAACTTGGCAACCATTCCTCGTATTATAGTATAAGATATATTATAAAAATTAAATTACTTAGTTTCCTCCAAAAAATTAAATTCCACAAAAATAACAGCTGTGAAATCATAGTTCTATTTGAACTTTTTGAAAACGCTTCTACTGTTAAAGAAACATACGTAATAAAAATGAAATACTGATAAAAGCAGGTGAACCTTTTAAAAACATATCTGCTGTCGAAGAAGCATGCATAATAATAGTGCAATACTGGTAAAAGCAGGTAAAAAAATATATGTGATTAAGAGATGTTGAGGAATATTACCATTTATACTTTATTCATTGTCGATGCTATTTCAATTTTTTGTTACCTTCAATTATTCAAAAAATCTTGTGGAAAACAGCAACCTTATCTCACATGATGAAAATACTGCTAGCTAATTTCTTTCATATTAATAAATCAAATAATTATTGATACTGATATTGCGGTTTTTAAGCTTCATCGTTAGTATTCTTCATCACTTTTTAAAATTTATTTTTAATATTCATTCTATTAATATGTTTGGCAAAAGTTTTTCGTTTGTATTCTTATTTTTCAATAAGAATAATATTATAATAAGTATTGTAGAAGTTTTATTTAAAACCATTAAAAACTCTGCCAAATATATTTTTAAATCCTTAATTAGAAATATCAGATGCAAAGGAAAAATATTTCACTTCATTGCTTAGTAACCAAATGTTTATAAAATTCCTAATTTCAAAATCGTCTGCGCTTTTGTAATTAATTATTCAATGTTACAAAGAAAATGAAAAAGCTATTTTTTAAAATTTTAATACAGTTTAAAATATTTATTGTGGAGCAATTTGCTCCAACTTTACTCATGGAAAAGACAAACGTTTAGTTATTAGCTGATCGATTGATTATTTAACTAACTTTGGCTCTTGGAAAGATTCACAGTATACATTTTAAAATTTTGTTATAAATAGGAAGCATGCAAACTTTGATTGAATTCGGCTCAGTTGCCTATGAGTTATAATAAATTTTATTTGTATTAAGATTCTTCTAAAACTATGAAAATTACTGTGAATTTTATTTAAAAGCTACATCATCATTTATATATTTTTTCCTTAATTATGAAGAATAAAAGGCTAATTTAAAATTCTGATTTTAATTTTATGCATTTGCTAGTTTTCGGCATGATATACTGATACATATGCTTAATTTTTTTTTACAGCGAAAGCTGCGACCTTTAAGAAAGCTTCACTTTTTGATAAAAATATTTTCAGAGAAAGAAATGCAAATTTTATTACAATATAATGAAAAAAATATATAAAGAAATAAAAATAAACAAAACAATAATGAAATTTCTTGAAATTTTGTGCGAAATAAATTCGTTTTAGTCATTATGGAAATTTATGTAAGAATATTATTTCTTATTTTTCAGAAAAACTCATGCTTTCAGAGTACCTTTATGCATTTGCCAGTAAAGTAAACTCAATTATTCATTTTTCAGGCATTTTAGAAATGCTTTAAAATTCTATACTTTATTCTATAATAATAAGGCAATAGAAAAAAAATTAGGAATTTCTTTAGGGAGAAATAGACCTGATTTCTTTACTGGGATATTAAAGTAAAGAAAATAATTATATTTACGTTTTATAAGGTGTGTGTCTTATTTCTTTGCAGTTTAAAAGCTTTTCTTAAAAGCAAGTTCGTTAGATATCTGCATTATCGGAGATTATTGTTCTTTTTTTGGAATTATATAAAATGTCATTTTTTGAGGGAAAAAATTTTAAAAAAATTATTATAATCGATTCACCCACTTACCCACCCACACTCACACCCACACCCACACACACACACACACACACACACACACACACACACACACACACGCATACACACACACACACACACACACGCACGCACACACGCACACACACACAGTATATACATACAGTAAAAGCTCCATATTCGCGTTTTCACGATTCATGGATTAAAAAAATGTGACCTAATTCCTATACCTTCAAAAGGACTGATAAAAATAGTAAGATAGATCTTATTACAACTTTGTCTCAAGTATGTTGTTAAATGCAAACTGCAAATATAGCCGAAATCGCGAGTGGAAATGGACGAGATGGGTTCGAACAGATAGAATCAAGTGACATTCTGGAATTGCTTGAATCGAAAGATGAAGATCTGATTGAAACTGACTTGGAGGAAATGTTAAATTCACAGCCCATTGAAGAAGAGACTTCAACAAGCACTGGAAACGTGACATTTAATATGAAAAATCTTAGCGAAGGTTTAAGAATGGCAAATGAGCTTTGGGATTTCTTTATGAACTTTGATCCGTCTATGGAACGAAGTCTTACTTTTAGGAGGTAAACTGCTAATACGACTGCTGTATATCAGTCTGAATGGAAGGAGCTTTTAAAAACTGCCAAACAAGAGAAAATTACAAAAATCTTCAAACCATTGTCTAAGCCTTAAGATAATTAATCAAAATATTCAAACACTTCAAGTAAATTAATATATATATATATATACACATGAATTGCAGGGCTGAGACCTAAAAGGCCATCACAGGCCACAGTACAACCTTTCCCTAAGGAAGTATGTCCCGTCATGGATAGAAGGCAATGAATCCTCACCTTTTCGTATACCCACAAGGGGGTCGGAATTAACCACCATGTCGGTAGTTTCTCATCCTCAATTACAAGGTGCTTCCCTACCCTCTTGGGTCAAGGAAAGGTGGTTATAAATTATAAAGCAAAATTTGAACCAGTGGTTGGCAACTGCTTAATAACCGGTCAAGAGTGGAAATTTAATGTGAACTGCAAATGGAATTAAAACATTTTCTACAAATGAATGTAACTGAAAAAACATTGCTCTCAAACGTAATTCTAATAATGGACCAATATTGAAAGTTGTAAAATCTACTGTTGGTTTCAGGGATTAGCAATTTCTGTTAATTATAGTCTGACCAGGGTTAGTACGCAGAAAGAAGTGTGGTTAGTACGCCTCTTAATTTTTCAAATAATCAAAATTTATACTTTTTCTGAGTGTCCTCTCAAACCTTTTTTTTTTTTTTTTTTGAAGAAATAAATGTCTTTTGACGCATGCGTAAAAAGACGCAAAGTTTTAGAATCCGTAAATGAACTGTATGATAAGCGGAGGTAAAATATAAGTTTATTAATAGAAGAGTACATAATAGACCAAGATAAATAAAGTAGGGATATATGTTGGATATGGATCAATATAAATACCATTTATACCTTTTAAGTACTTTTCTGTTTTATTTCGATCGGATTTTGATGTTCACTTACTTTTTCTTTCATTTTTGATGTTGCAGTTTTAAGTTTTACTTTTGCCTGTGCATTATTTTAAATGGATATATAAGTCTGCTGTAATTAATCTTCCTTATGGACCAGAATGGCATGAAATTTCAAACACAGACATATCACAAATTAAGCAAAAATTTAATATAAAAATAGGAGATGCTGCAGGATCATATTATGTAACCGTTATAATGACATAGAATTTAGATTGACTCTATGAATCATGTGTTCGATGTTTGAAAGACCGATAGTTTAAGGTACCGGGCTACCAAAAAGGTTAGGTGGTGCTCCAATGTTACAGAAGATCCGTATTATCTGCAAAAAACATACTATACAAGTAAAAAAATTATTATCTGCTCTCAATTATGGAAAAATCTATACATAGAAAAAATGAAATCTCCTGAAAGCGTCTGTTTATTTGAACCATAAAAATTCGAGAAATAGTAAACGGATATGGGATATATTTATATCCTTTTGTGGAACATTTATCTGGAAAGGTTTTATTGCATTAAAGTCATATCATATATTAAAAGGAGTCTTAAAATTGCTATTTTAATTATTTCGAGCTCGTGCAAAAACTTCAAGCTGTACATGTGCATATAGCAAGAGCTATGGTATGTATATGCGATATATTTCTTTGTTTTCATGTGATTTCAAACAGGGATTCAAGTCCCATTATACATAAAAGAAAAGAAATCAGCTTTGGCAAAAATATATTAAATGCCAAAAATCTCGTTCATTGTGCGATAAGGAAGATTAGTTTAGTTATATTAACGTCCCGTTTAAAGCAACACGAGGGCTATTTTGGGACGGACCTCGTCATTTTGAACCACGATCAGATGACGAAGACGACACCTGAACTGGCACCCCCCTCTCCACATCACGCCACACCAGCGGGAAGGCATTTGGCCTGACAGATTTAATGTGCAACAGACCCCCTCACACGACGGTTCTTCGGTGGAATCGAGTTTTGAACCTGAAACGGTTCCGAAGCCGAGACTTTACCACCGGGCCATCGCGGCCCCATACAGAGGGAAGAATCATTCAGTTAGCAAATATCAGAGAAATAATTTTCTTGGGGAAGGAGAATTTCTGTTGAGCGAAGTAACCATATCTCTTTAAAATCTCATGAGGAATGCGAATTATTATTGTATCAAATTATACAGAGGTGATAAACAAATTTGGAACAGAGGGTACACTGACTTATTGATATATTTTAAAGTATTAAAACAACTTTTATATTGTATAGTTTCTGTGGATGGATTTAATTACGGATATGTCCTTTTTACCTTTTTAACAGTATAAATAGTTTTGAATGAGTACTATAAAATTTTTTTGAAGCTATTTGTGATAATTTCTGAATATATTTTAATTTTTGTTTGATGTTGCATAACATGCTCATGTCATATCGGATGGAGGCTAGACTTAAATTTAAAGCTAATTTTTTTCGTGGATGCTTTACTGTTACTTCACAATTTTTTTTCTTGGATATCACGGTTAACGCCGAGGGAGTACTGCTAGTATATAATAATAATATTTCACTGATAAGTAGTTTTTTTAACACGGATTGATAGTGAGATGAAAAAATAGAATATCTTCGCAACTTATATCGATGACAAGCTTTATAAAAGTGCTAATCAAAAAATAATACGCAGATGACTCCATTCAATTTGCTGTTACGTCATGCTGACGCTATAAGGTAAAAGTGTAAATAGTGAAACTGTTTTGCCACTCTGATGTGAACTGCATTAAGAGCATATCGTCTAATGAATAAGATCACCGTAGACCAATATCACATTTTACTTTACTTTATAAAATCAAATCGACTGGCGGATAGATAATCTACTAGATAGGGGACGACATGCTATAGACTCTGAACACATAAAGCATGTGAACTTGACTGTCGTCCATCCAACCGAACTCTACAGATTTAATCAGTTTGAAATTATTAATCAATCTGTGTTATTTGGTGTAATTGAGAAATTAACTGCATTACATTTGTTATAACGTAACGTTTAACTATAAAACATACGTTTTCAGAATGGAAAGAGTTATGGAAAACCATGGCTTCATATATAACATCATTGGAGCTTTTTTAAAATTTCACAGCTTGATCTGTCGGGAAATTTTGCACTAATTTTTTTTATTAAAAAGTCTCGAGCGCATGATCTTAAGTGTTTGTGGTTGAAATTTCATGATTTTTTTCCAAGTTGCTTGAGGAACAGGCTGGACATAGAATTGCTTTGAAAAGTATCGAAATTCTCTCACCCTCAATTACTGATAAAGGCGAATTGTAAAATGTTTCCTTATTAATTTAACATTGTCATAACTATATTTTCAGCAGCTCCAATTCGTTGTTTTGCCCGATGACGCTGTTATTTTTTTCTAACTCACATTCACTGTTAAAATATTCTTTTTTTTTCAGGTTACTTTAAAGAAAATGAATAGTTTTTAACACATTAGTTATTATTCGAATTATAAATCAGGAACTGAAAAAATACATAGTTATAATTTTCTGAGACCTAATTCAAATAGTTATAGTTGTAAAATTCGATTATTTAAAATTTCTTTAATGTTATAGTTCAGTTGCCTTTAATTGAGAAATGAATTTGCAATGCTGTTTCCATAAGCAATAAGCAATAATAAATAAATAAATACATATCTATGTATATATAATATGCTTGCAGAATTAATTCTGATATTTTCATTTGAGCAAAAATAAAAATAAAAATTTCTTGTTGATATGTGATGTCTTTTTATCTAGTAAATCGTTAATGATAAAATAACTTTTGAAATAGATCTTGTAGAATTTTCGGAAAGATATAAAAAGTGATTTCACATCACATTTATTTTTATGTAAAATGATCTTCCAACATTCGTTACTTTTTAATCCAATTAATTAACCCGGGAGTCTTAATATTCTACTGACGTAATTTGTATTCTTTTAATATTTATGTTTTCTCTTCTTTCGCATAATTTCATTTAATAATAATGGGCTTTGTAAGGGTTAAGTATTTGCTAAGGTAATATACTTTGAAATAAAGTAAAATCTATTTTTAATAAAGTTAGGGAATTACTAATGATAAACAAGGGCAAATTTTCTAGAGACGTTTTTTATGAAATGTGTGGCGCTTATTCCATCTGAAATAAAAATGTAAAAAACAGTTTCAAAATGTAGAAGTCCCTTGCTTACATTTCCACTCAACAAATATTTACTTTGAAAATCTAATTCTTCTATAATATGTGGTTTAAGCAAGCATTTTAGCTGTAAACAAAATTATGCTTCTTATTTTTATGTATGAAAGAAATGTTTGTTTTTATAATTTAGCTAAGTTTTGCTTAATTAAATTAATTTATTATTAATTAATTTTTTCCTGTAATCATGCTTTTGAAATTTTTCTTTAAATCTTTTATGTTTCTGCTTGTTCCTTAATTTTTCTTGAATACCCTTTCACTGAAGACTTTTGTCTTTGGTTATAATTTTTTTCTTTTTCTTCTTAAATTTTAGAACACAGAAATCGCTTTTCTTTTGGATGGAAAGAAAGGGGAAGAAATAAGCAAAATTCCTTAATTTTCTTTTATTGATGTAGAATAAATGCTTCGTTTGCTCTTGAGATACTCGAAATATACTTGACTTCCCAAAAACAATTTTACCCTCTTTGATGTGGGATTTAAAGAACACCATTCATATAATTGAATTAATTATTTTTTTCTTTTAATCTATATTAAATACACAAATAAAAATGATTTTGAAAAATATGCTTGACAAAGTTTGAGACCAATAAAGCTGTGTTAGTCTTATTTAGAAAGTAATCAAAAACTTAAAAAAAAAAGGCTTGATTATTTTATGTTTGTATAGCAATTTTCTTTCTTTTTTCTATTTGACTGCTATTTGATGATATATTTACTGTTAAATAAATTTTTGCTGACATATTATTTTCATTTTTTTTCTGACTTTAAATGCTTAGAAAAACAACATTTTGCGGCATTTTATTGTCCACAAAAGAAATTCAAATGTTACAAAATATTATATAAACAAATCTGGGTGAGTAAAAACTTGAATGCTCATTTTACTTCATTTACTGAGAAAAACTCTAGAATATAGAATGCTGGAGATATACAGTAACCTTTCATATAATGGAATGTGAACTAAGGATGGAGAATCTTAAAACTTGGCTGAAAAATGATTTAATATGGGTTTGAAAACGTTACGTAAACGTCTTATCTTTGGTACTTAGATTGGTGAAATCTTAGTGAGATTTCTTCAGATTGAACTGGAATAATGTTAACTAACATGCATGTACTTTAATCTTTTGAAATTTATTATCTATACTTATAATAAAGCTCAATGTGTGTGTGTGTGTGTGTGTGTGTGTGTGTGTGTGTGTTGGCGCTCTACAGGCCAGACCGTTGGACCTACAGCTACCAAATTTGGTACATGTATACCTTGGAGGTCTGGAATGTGCACCTCGGAGCCCTTTTTTCGAATTTTTAATTAGAATTAGAATTAATTAAAATTTAAGCGAAATTTCGACGTTTTTTCGCTATAACTTCCGAAAATATGATCGCATAAACATGATTTTTGCATCAATTTAAAGATTAATAAATTAGCCTTCTAATGGTATCAGTGTTTTAATGTATAACTCAAGCTTCGATTTTTAACGAATTTTTAAAAAAATATTTTAACCATGTTTTTTTTAGCACGTAACTGGATAAAATAAAAGAATGCCGGAAGTTCAAATAAAAAAAATCATCATCGCAAAATAAATCTGAAGAAATGCAACTTTCAGCACGTGACTGGATAAAATAAAAGAAATATAAAATGTGATATTTTCTTTAAAAATAAATGCAAGCAAAGGTTTATATAATCTTTTGCAATATCTAAACAATTAATTCAACAAATCTTCTGTATTTACGGTAAACCTGATTGAATTTAGACAGAATATGCATTGAAATCCCGACTTAATGGCATATTTCTATAATCGTTTGCAACATCTGTATCATTAATTCAATCATTTTTTTTCATTGTGATAGTTTCTAAAAAAATAAATGCAAAGAAGAGGTTTCTATAATCGTTTGCGACATCTAAATCATTTATTCAATTATTTTTTTCCCTTTTTCGCTTTGTTTGAGAAAACATTTTTAATATTTTGGCAACATCACCGAAATTTTTTTTTTTAATATTTTGGAAGCATAACCGATAAGTTATTAGAGCATTAAACTCAAAAAGTTTTTCAGAATAAAGCTGCCGGCTCTTTAACTACTAATAACTGAATCTTTTAACTTTAACTATTTCTTAAATGTTGGCTAATGAATATGTGATTTAACTGAAAATGTTAGAACGCATTACTCATGACGAACCAGCTGGTCGCCAAAGGCAGCTAGTTGTATATAATTTAAAACTGGATTGTATGGTTATAATTACTTGTTATTAATTAAAGAATTTTATTTGCAGTAGTCAAATATTAAATTAGTTTTGACGACGAATTATGGGTATAATTATTTGGCGAAAACTCTGCAAATGGATAACTGGTGGACCATAGGTAAAGGGTGAAAATGAAATAAACACAAGATGAGAGGATCAAACGTCGTTTGGCGACATTTGAACCTTAAAGGAAATTTGTATGCACTTTAGGGAACCCTTTTTTTCCAATAAGAGTTTAAATCTGGGCCTTATTGTTGGAGAGATTGCTTTGTGGGAGAGCATTGTATACATCCATATAGCCTCCACTAGGCAGAGATTGGTGTATCTTTATTTCATTCAGTTCCTTCCAAGAAGTCTTTCTTACTCTTTTACTTCTCAAGCATAGAGATGAAAATTTCTGTTATGGTGCCTGAATCTACTTACTTTATTTCACTTCATTGGTTTCTCACCAGAAATCTCAATGCTTTCTCATTTCACAGTCCCTCTAATACAATAATAATCCCAAGTAGGCACAGTAATGATAAGGTAGGCACAATAATGATGTAGACAGGGTTGCATGTCTCCAATGACAGTTTGTACATCTGTATGAGAATATGATTCAGAGGCACATTCGTAAAGGGCGTTCGTAATACGTTCACCTCAGTGCACATTTTAATTTTCCTGTCGATTCGATGATTCAATACACCGAAGAAGTCAGGAAGGAAGTACCATCTTTCCACAACATTATCTCCTCTAGGCCAGTGTTTGGGCAAATGGCGATCACTATGGATGCAAATTTTGTAACGAAAATTAATTTCAAATAAGATGAATCTGAAGAGAAAAAGAGTTTTATTTCATTCATGATGACTATTTCAAGTGCTGAAAGAACTGATATTTCGTGATCAATGACATCAATTTCGAAGGAGCAGTATTGTTGGTCATTCTCATTCTCTTTCTTCTGTTGAAGTTACACTTGTCTTTTTATTCGTTTAACTTGCTTTAAAAGAATTAATTTCTGTTTAGGATTAATTGTATTTTTCCGTAGAAATGGACTTTTTTTGGTAAATTTCATTATGTCTTCTGTATTATTAAAAAAACAATAATTATTTACACATATACAATTAAATTCAAATTTAAGATCGTTTCTCAAGTTTCCAATAGCATCCCTACCAACACACACTCACCGGTATCAGCTACACAATCCCCGTCTCCCTCACTCTCTCTTCACTTCATCTCTTTCCAACCAGAACAAATACATGAAGATTAGAGACATGACATATTTCATTATTTGAAATACGTTATAATGAGGTTCTCTAATGGAGAGGTTCTAAATTCGGATACATTTTATAAGATATATGTTCAATTTTCAAAGAGGTTAAAATCATATCCTCATAAAACTGTAGACAATATTACAGAGCTTTAGTCCGTGAAAGTTAGGGGAAAACTTTAAAAATTCTGCTTCAACAATTATTCACTTCTTAAAGTTTAGAATTACAGAATTCACAATTAAAAGTGTAGGTTCAGCTCTAAATATATCTGAAGTCTTGAATATACTCGGAAATGTAACATAAAAGGCCTATTTATTGGAACTGATGACATAGACAATTTGCTATACGACAATATGATAAGAATATAACATACTATTGGGTTGTTACTGATAAAATAATAACAGTACTCATAATAATGATACACCGATAATTATGTCTACTTTAAAGATTTGGTTTGGTAGTATTTATTGGCGTAAAAGCCATATATGGCCATACTGTGCCATAAGTATGGTTTAAATAGAAGACATTGAGGAACCCTTATATTAAGTTCTTTCTCCATGAAAGGAAGGGGTAGTTTCTAAGAAAATGTCTTTAATTTCTCAATTTTCAAGAATATTATTGTATATATAAGTTATTGCGTTAACACGTGACAGAGTTACAAACTGATAGAAGGTCAATCATTTATGAAATTTGATTCAAAATTTGGGAAGAACCTACATCTCAAATAAAAAACTTGTGAACCCCCTTTTATCCATATAACAATTTACTGTGTGGAGTTTTCAAGCTTTCATTTGAACAAACACATTTTGTCTGATGTATTTCGCTTAAAATTTAATAAAAATATATGAATTTGATTTTTATACATTAAATTAAATCCTTCCAAATCAAAATATATTTATTGAATTCACAGACATGCAGACAAATGGACGAATAAATATACCAAAATAATCCAAAAGTGTAATAATCTCATTTAATAGAGGTCTTAAACATAGAAATCAATCAAAATCTGTTAGAATTTTCTTCACGATTACAATGTTTTTTTTTATACATTACCTACAAGAAAGTAAAAACGAAAGTTAATAAGCTAACATATGATGAGGTTAAATGATTTAAAATGAATACAAGAAAATAGCAACTTTAATTTTCAGCAGTTGATATAAGCAAACAAATACATGAGTCGTCTTCAGTTGCATAACTTTTGATACATGGAGGCTTCAAAAATTTTGATCATACTTTGGATATTATTATTCCCCAAAGTGACCGTAACGAACTATCAATATAGGGTAATAAATATTTCAAGTATAAAACTGCTTAGACAGATTTTGATAAATTATACATCAGGCAATGGTTCGAAAAAGTGCTTTTATTGCAATTTGTGAGGTTTAAAAGAAGCAGCGTTACCTTATACTAGGTGTCACTCCAACATATTAGAAGAGTATATTGGGGAAAACTTTTTGGCGTAACTTCTTAAAAATGCATAAGAGTGGAAAAGGAGTTCTGTAATAGAAAAATGATAAGGCAGAATGGAAAATAAATCCTCCACATGAATAATTTACAAGTCTTAAAAGAATATATTAGGGAAGAAATGCGGGTACTTAGGGGAAAATGTCTAAAGTCAACGCTCGAAGGGAAAATATTTTCATGGGGAAGGGAAAATACCATAAATATGAAACATATCGGCTTAAAATGCATACGAAAGTAGGAGCATAGTTAAAAATGAGCAATTTTGTTTATAGATGGAAAAATCTTACAAATAGATATCTTTTAAAGCGACCTAGTAGACTTACCACAGTGAATACTAAAAAAGAGTGCATTGTAAGATGTGAAATCAATGAATTTTTCAAAGAGCTTGCCAAAAGTACTTATTTTATCTTCAAGAAATTCATTGAGTATAAGAAATGTTGGATGAAGTTGAATGAATGCATTATACCGCTGGTGAAATGGAGCTAGAATAAAAGGAAAAATTGTACAAAATAATTCATTGAATATAAGAAATGCTGGATGAAGTTGAATGAATGCATTATATAGATAGTGAAATAAAGCTAGAATAAATGGAAAATTGTACAAAATTTTACCTAAAAGAAATTTCTGGATTATGAAGGACAATTCAATGTCGTATCATCATAGATGAAATGGTTACATCGATCCCTTTTATAATTTACTGAAATCGTAAAATAAAATAAAACTTTTTGTTCTTTAGGAATATGAACAGTTAAAAAATAAAAGGACAAAATAAAGGAATGCATTTATTAGAAATGTAATTTTTTAAAGTAATGTTATTGGTTTAACTACATTTTCTAAATTTGTATGCAATAAAAATACAAGTAGCGCAATGTTTCATTGAAAAAAATGATCTATAACATGAAGGACAAACCAAAGTCAAATTAAGATGTGAATTTTGAAGAAGCATTCATATCTTAAGGGGAATTAAAATGGAATTAAGGCAAAAAAAGTTCTTGAAAAAGTAAAATGAAAAAAGAATTTTAAAAAAGCTTTTTAATGTTCTGTCGATAAACATTTTAAAATTTTTTAAGTTTTTGTTTCAAAATTTGTGAATTATCAAATAAAAGATTCATATTTTGAATATAATTAAATACCATCTGAATAATATTTCTTCAATACATGTGTACACGAGTCCATAAAAATCACTCTATTTCATTCCAAAAATTTTGAAAAAAGTTGAAGCTGTATTCATCATACCTTTATAATTTTGTATTTGAAAAAGTCATATACCATTTTAAAGTTATACAAAGTATGTTTAAACTAATCACTAATCAAATGATGTTTTCAAAATATATCCCCTGTACAAACATAATTTTGCTTTTGGTGGCAGATTCATCAAACACCAAGTCAATGTATATGGTGATAATTCGGTGATTTATTTTAAATTATTATGTCATTAAAAATTCACACAAAAGAAATTTTTATTGCATGCATTGTATAATGTTATTTTCTACGGGCATTATATTCAGGTGAGAAGTTAGCATTTGCTAAACCATTGAAGAAAAACAAAGAAATATTGTTTCATTTGCTTAATTTCAGATCTCCTAACGATTTTTTCTGTTTTTATTCCTGCTGTTTTTTTTTCAAAATAAGAAAAAATAATATCGAATACAAAATTTAAAAAAAATCGAACAATTCTCAAAATTTTAAGAATTATTTCCACTTTTAATGCAAGATTCTTTTCATTTATTATTTCGTTTCATCCGTTATAAGAAATATTTTATAAGATTTCGTTATATAAACATTTTCTCGTTTCTTTCGTTATTCCATTGTTTTCATTCCTAATAAAAGAAATAGAATTGTGGTGGTATCTTAATAAGCCAGTAACAGCCATTTTATATTTTCTAGCTTAAGGTCGCGAGTTTGATAATTGGCGGAATTCAATCTTCACCTTGGCGAGACACCACAATCCAATCCACCACTGAACTTATATTAATTATTCTACTTTTTCTTTAAAAGCATTCTTCATCTTTCCCTTTCATTGATGAATTCTCTTCTTTTTTGGCTTCAATAACTAATGATTCGATTTTTTTGCCTTTTCTTTTATGTCATCACTCCTCTTTTTTTATTCCATTATTACTGGTCTATGGTAAGTCTGGTTAAAACCAATGAGTTCAAGCCTTGGTGGAATTCTTTGATTTCTTTTGCAAAAATTAAAGGCAAAAAATTGAGTTGAAGCCAAGAAAAGAAGAGAATTCATTAATGCAAGGAAAAGTGAAGACAGCTTTTAAAGAAAATCTGAATAATTAATAGAGGATTCTGTTGTATGGTGCCAATGTGATGTTGTTTTCTTTGATTTCTTTTATATTTTATTAATGAATTCACTTCTCTTTTTACTTCTCTTGCTTCAACTCATATTTTTTTGCCTTTCCTTTGATGCCTTCATTCCACATTTTCTTATCCCAACCTTTAGATAATCACTGCTGTTACTCAGCTACCGGAAAGCACACGGAAAGATTCACCGTTAAAGGTCAGTCACTTCCTTATTATTTATTATTTTTGCTGTAATTTATGTTGAAGTCATTGAAATATATAAAGTAATTCGATTACAAATCCATCATTGCTGGTCTATAATAATTCTGGTTAATTCAAATGAGTTCAAGCCTTGGTTAAATTCAATCTTCACCTTGGCGCTACACTACAATCCAATCCACCACATAATCTTATATTAATTATTCTAGGTTTTCTTTAAAAGCAGTCTTCATAGTCATTCTTTTCTTTAAAAGCAGTCATTCATGAATTCTTTTCTTTTTCGGCTTCAATAAATTATGATTCGATATTTTTCCCTTTTCTTTGATGTCTTCATTCCACAATTTTTTATTCCAACTTTTAGATCATTACTGCTGTTACTCAGTTTCACCCTGTGGCACGTAGAAAGATCTGAATGCCGAAAATTCCCTGAAATCTCGGGAATAACTATGTTTGAGTACTAAGGGTCATCATAGGCTATAGCAGGGCTTCTTAAACTGTGGGTCGCGACCCCCCTAGGGGTCGCGAGACTACTGAAAGGGGGTCGCAAAGATCTGATACTTTTCAATCATTATAAATAAAATTTTAAAATTAGTATACACACTACGTACAAATATAAATACAAATAAAAATCATACAAAATACTATTGTAGTTTTATTATAACTATTTTTTGAAAAAAATGGCAATGCAAAGCTGTTATGTAGGGCCTATAAATGAAAATATGGAAGTAGCATTTAAAATAATAAATACAACGCGCTCCTCGATTTTCAACTGAACGTTCGACATTGATGTCTGGCCGCCGGCGTCAGTGTTTGCAAGATAACTTAGTGATTATAAGTGCCCAGACGCCGCGTCGCCTTACAGCTTACACATACAATACGGAAGCATAATCAAGCTAGGCTAGGCGAATCGGCGTATTGTTTTTATAAAAGAATAATAAAAAAAAATTAAATGAAAGCTTCTTTTTCGCCGTCTTTGTGATACGGTGCCTTTGTGCGCTGCACACTTTGAACACGCCATGCGTCGGGGTTGATCTGATCGTAATTTGTTGTCATTGCACTGGTAAAGATTCGAGTGTAGTTATTTTTCTGTTTGTACTTCAGTTTGGACTCAGCTTTGTCTTCGTAGTGACATGTGTGTATTTACTGTGTAATTTTCAGTTGGTGTTTTTAATTCTTACGTTAAAGTTCAACTACATTTTGTTTAATTATTTATTATTATTTAACCATCATGGATAAATGGCTAATTAAAATTCCAACTAATAAGTCTGCCACGCCGTCACAACCAAGTTGCAGTGCTTCAAATCCGACTTCTAGCAAAACAAAAAAAAGAAAATATGACGAATCATATTTGCAGTATGGCTTCACATGCTCTTCTCACAACAATGAAGAACAACCAGTGTGCTTAATTTGCAAAGAAGTTTTGGCTGCAGAAAGCAGGAAACCGTCAAAACTGCAACGACATTTGAATACTAAACATGCAACGTTATCAAAAAAGCCAATAGAATATTTTGAGCGTCTTTTGCAAACATCAAATAAAGAAAAGAACACTTTGGAGAAGTATGTTACTTTGAATGATAAATATCTATTGGCATCGTATGAAGTTTCGTATTTGATAGCAAAAACGAAAAAGCCTTTTACTATTGGAGAGCAACTTTTACTACCTGCAGCTATAAGAATGTCTGAAATTGTTCATGGAAAACAGTATGCTGCTGAAATTAGTAAAATTCCATTATCAAATAACACTGTGTCCAAAAGAATTTCAGACATTAGCAATGATCAATTTCAACAGCTTCTTATGAGGCTTAAAGACAGCTCAAAGTTTGCAATACAACTGGACGAGTCGACAGACATTTCAAAAATAGCACAGTTGTTACTTTTTGTAAGATAGATTTATGAGGGAAGCATTCATGAAGATATACTGTTTTGTCGTCCTCTGGAAGGTCATACTCGTGGAAAAGATATATATAAAAAAGTAAATGAGTTTTTTGAAAAAGAAGGATTAAATTGGAAAAATTGTGTTGGTGTGTGCACGGACGGTGCTGCAGCAATGACCGGACAAGATCTTGGTTTTACAGCATTTGTTAAAGCTGGAAATGATCATATTACATTTACACATTGTATGATTCACCGAGAGGCACTTGTTGTTAAAAAATTGCACCAGAATCAAACACTGTGTTTTTTGATGCAATCAAAATCATTAACTTTATTAAAAGTCGAGCACTTAATAGTCGATTGTTTAAAAATTTGTGCATTGATATGGATTCGGATTATACAAGTTTATTGCTACATGCTGAAGTTAGGTGGCTATCAAGAGGTCGAAGTTTGAAACGATTATTAACTTTAAAAGATGAAGTTCTTATATTTCTAACAGAGCAAAATTCTAATTTGGCCGATTATTTTCACGATAATTTATGGCTTCTCAAGCTGTGCTATTTGGCAGATATTTTTGATAAAATCAATGATATGAATTTATCAATGCAGGGAGTCTGCGTTAATATGTTTATGTTAAAAAATAAACTTGAGGCCTTTGTTAAAAAATTCTTATATGGAAGAACAGAGTGGAAAGTGGATCGCTCGAAATGTTTCCATTTACTGACGAGTATATAATTAGTAACAATATTTCAAAAAAAGATACTCCTATAACAAAAATTATGGTTAATCATTTGAAGGATATGGAAGTTTACATGCATAGGTATTTTCCCAATGATATCGATACACAACAATGGATTTGCAATCCATTTTCAATTGAAATGGAAGAAATTAATTTTTTAAACTTCAAAGCACAAGAAGAATTTGCCGAATTAACAAGTGATACTACCTTGCGACTCAGATTTTCTCAAGTGCCTGTGCATGAATTTTGGATAGAAATCAAATCAGAATATCCCCTACTATCGGAAATAGCAATGAACAAATTACTGCCATTTTTTACAACATATTTATGTGAATCAGCCTTTTCCACATTAACTTACATAAAATCAAAATACCGTTCAACTTTAATAAACGTTGAAAATTTATTACGATCTGCAATAACTCAAATTGAGCCTAGATTTAATTATTTGTGTAAAAATAAACAATCACATCCGTCACATTAATATTGTTTGATGTTAATAATATGTTTTTATTAAAAAAATTGTTACAAAAGTTTATTTTTTCTATTGAATAAATATATATATAGTTTTATGTCATTCTATTTATTGTGTTTTATTACGACCGATATTCCGTCAACGTTTCCAATTATATATATGTGAAATGAATGGGTACGTATTCTTTAATCCTTATTTTATTTACATTGTAAAATAGTGCGATATTACATCTACATCTACGGTTAATATATATTTCATTATATGGAGGAGGGGGTCGTTTAAAATTTCCTAAGCTTGAAGGGGGTCGCTATATAAAATAGTTTAAGAAGCCCTGGGCTATAGTACAATCCTTCAGCTAGAAGTTATGTTATTTCACCGTTAGAGGTCAGTCACTCCTCCACCATTTTTGGAGTTGTCGTTATTTATGTTGTGGTAGTTGAAAGTATGAAATCCAATTTTACAAATCCATTGTTACTGGTCTATGGTAAGTCTGGTTAAATCAAATGGACATAAAACAGCATGATTTTATAATTATATTCTAATATTTACAACTACTTACAGATACGTTGCGAAACACAATTCATAAGAGTGTGATTGAACCCATAAAAGTGCGGTTATAATGCATAATGTTTTTCAAATACATATATGTTGCATATTACTAGTATATGATAACTAAAATGTTTAAATTTTTTTTTGAAAATTCTAATTATATTAAATTCACGTGATACTTTGGGGCTCGAAATACATTAATTAAAAGTAAGAAACCGTATGATAAATTAGTAGCGTCATCTGTAGACTTGATTAATTAAATGCATGAAACTAAAAGATAAATTAGTAGGGATGTTTGAAAGTGACTTCAATTCTTAGAAATGCCGAACAGTACTGATTAGCGATAAAGAAAGCCCCAAACTAAAAGCTTCTTAACCACAAATCTAAGTTGGCTGGGAGGGAGAGGGATTCTATCTTTACATATACACAATTTAGCTACTTCAGTCCTCGTAACTAAGTCATGCGGATAAAATGTGAAGATGAGACCATCGACGGAAACTAAAAAAGAGTCATCACCATTCACGGTACAGCCCTTCTTATGAAATGCTCGTTCCATCATCGACAGGAGGTAGCCGACTCTAACCATTCCTTCACCCACTAGGGTGGCGAGAACCACCCAACATGCCAAAAACTTTTCATCCTAATATCTAAGCACCCCTCTCCCAGTTGGAGTCATCCTTTGCAGAAGAAAATTAAAGAAGTATTAGGGTTATTTTAATTATGAAAGAAAACTCATCTTTAATATAATCAGTTTTAATTAAATAGATTATCTACAATTAAGTTATTAAAAAATTTTAAATCAACTATATCTCACCTACCATTTGTGGAGGTATCTTAATAGGCCAGTAACAGCCTCTAAACATTAGTGATCACTTTTGTCAAGCGGCCATGTCAAAGGCCTAGAGATTCTAAGGTCACGAGTTCGATCCTTGAAGAAATTCAACCTCCACATTGGCTAGACTCCACAATATAAACCACCTCGGACAATGAACACACCCTTCGTTCCCTATAACGCTTGGTGCTACTAAAAGTAGTCAGATTCACTTGACGCAACAGTTCACGCTTGCCATAACGCTTGGCTCTCCGCAGACCCACTGAGGGGTTATTATGGAGGTATCTTAATAAGCCAGTAACAGTCTCTAAAAATTGGTGATCACTTTTGTCAATCGGATATACAATGCTACTGCAAATCGTAAGGTCACGAGTTCAATCCTTGGCCCGAGCTCAATCTTTACATTGGTCTCCCAATCCCAATAAAAACCCTCCACATTCATGGCCTCCTACAATGAACACGCTCTTCGCTCGCCATAATGCTTGGCGCTATAACTTGTTCGCCTCTCTGCAGACTCACTGGTAGGCAAGTGTTGTGGAGGTATCATAATACGCCACGAATAGCCACTAAAAATTGGTGCTCACTTTTTTCTAGTGGATATATTACCCGACGGCAAATCATAAGGTCGCGAGTTCTATCCTTGGTGAAATTATGTCTCCCTATTTGTGTGACACCAAAATATAAAAGCCACCAGACGTCTATTAAATTCTACCTTATGAGTGAAAAAAAATGCGTACCAAGAATTATCGCTATATACATCTTTTCATGACGGTGCAATTCTTTAAGAAGGTCGCCAACTACAAATACTAGTATTTTTAGAAGAAGATCACCTACTTCTAAAAATATCCGTATTTTTAAAATTTCCTAAAAACAAATCCAGGGAACAAGACAATATTACCCCAGAGGGGTATAAAAAGAATATCCTCTAATGCGCACTTAAAACTAGCCCTCTAAGTATCCAGGTGGATCCGGTCGGCGAAGGCACAGCAATCCGTTCTTTTAACACTTTAAGCTGTTAAAAAAAGTTAATCTCTCTTCCTCCACAGAGGATTTTTTTGTCCCTGTTATCACCTTTAGAGGAGGCTTTTAGGCCATAAAGAGCAGCCGCGAAGTCCAGTTCAAACATAAGCCAGGTAATGGTTATTGTCACAGTTTTACTGCCGGGTGGGAGAATCAAGATACATGGCAGTTGCTTAGTCCAGGAAATGCCAGAGGTACCTCGCCAAATTGGACCGAAAGAGGAAAGACTGTTTGATTTGTTGTAGTGGTAGTGCGATCAATACCGGAGATTATATGGCCAATCGTAGATAAGAGTTGAATGAATATAGCTAAATTTATCGTTAAAGATATGTAGTATGATATTAAAAAACTTGGCCAGACAAGTAATGAAATTTGGTAATTATGATCAGCGTTAAATGCATACACTAATAATGTACTGGAAATGTGGCTTTTATAAAAGATTCCTTTATTTTCAAAACGCTATATATTCAAAAATATGATAAACATGAGTGATGTATGAAAATAGTCGCAAACTCGCCAAGTTTGTTTTGTGTGTGCTGTATTTGGCGTTTTGGCGATGAAGTTGCATACCATTCATCCGGTAACAGGAATCATATGAATGTGTGTCATTCTAGGTCGTTGTAAATCCATGTGTAAATGTAAAAATTGAAAAAAAAAATGCCAACGATTATTTAACTGTGCATTTGTCTATTTGGTGATGAATCTGCATGCAATTTAATCGGTAACAGGAATCATAAGAATGTGTGTGAATCTAGGTTGTTAAAAAATGTGAAAATTGAAAAAAAAAAACCCACCAAAGATTATTTATTCACTGAAGTTTAAACAACCGTTCTTCTCTTTTGAGAAAATTGTAATTGGTGCAAGTTAACAATGTAGCAGAATGGTGCTTTCGACATCAGCTTGATGATTTCAGAGTTTTTGTCTTTGAATACGATGGGGTTCCTTCTCGTTGGAACAATACAAATTCATAGATACTTGATCAACTAAATTCCACAGTGCTTGATGAAGCAAGAGTTACGGTACAGTTGGCATTCCTTTATTTTCTTGCCTACCTCCCTAAGACTACCTGATTTAATGTCTTGGGAGATCTTCCTCTTATAGACGTTGTTTATATGTCTCCAATGCCAAAAGCATCAGAAGAGCGCAGGTAATGGAGCAATGCAGCAGCAGGGATCGTTGGTGATAGGAAGGCGCTGCAGAATATAGAGTACTGGTTCATTTTCAACTTGAACAGCTGTCTTATATCCAGAAGGTGCATATAAAAATTTATTAGAGTGCACTTAAAACTTGGAGAACTTAAGGTTATTTTTACTTATAATTGATAGTGTAACTTATAACTTAGTGTAACATTTTCAAATGTATACCATTAAAAAAATGAAATTCTGTTTCATTTGTTATAGTGGTAATACAATAGTGATCTCGGGCATTATATGGAAAGCTATTGATGAATGTTGAATGAATGTACTTAAATTTATCCTTAAAGTTAAGAAGCAATATATTAACAAATTAACTAGCCCCCCAAAAGTAACCCTTCAGCTGGCGTCCTGGCTTAGTGGTAGAGCGTCTTCACCATTTTCTGTGTGTCCCAGTTGCGAGTCCTGGTTTGGGCATGGTTGCTTTTCCCTTCTGTTCTATCTGTGAGGTGTGTAATGAGCCATCCTATAGAAAGAGATTCTGCAAGCAAATGTAGGTGTATATAATCTTTCTTTAAGCTAGAAGTCAGACTTCTGCTTTCGGATGCTCAAAGGTCTTCACCCTCAGAAGCTGCTGCATCCGCTTTCCGTGTTAACACGGACACGACATCATCATCAGTAACCCTGCGTGTAAATAATTTTATACACTCACATACTTTTTCAAGAGTCATAACTTTCTTCGTTTTTTAAGAAAGTTATTTATATTCTGTATTTAAAAATTATTATTTCTTTTATATTACAAAATACAGCATTCTCGCTTTGCACTCTCTAAAAGCATGCAAAACTCTGAAGATTTGTCAATACCGTTTATCATTTCCATTGATTTTATATTTAACAGAGCTAACTTATTAGAAATTTTATACTTTTCCTGTCATTTTAGCCACTTAACGGTGGCATAATTTTGAAGAAAATGTCATGAAAGTGCCTATTTTTTACTCAAGAAAATTTTACAAAACTGAGTGTATGCACAATGTTTGCATTCAGTTTTAATTTTTTTAGTTAATTTTTAGCTTGTAATTTAAGAAAAAAATAATCGGAAAAGCCAACATTCAGGTTTATTGTGACTGAATGTTAGCTTTCCAACAAAGAGAAAAAAATATGTGTTTTAAGCATTCAAACATAATTTTATTGCATTTGCACATGATGTAAATAAATACTAGTCATTTTTTCTTGTGTGAAAAATTTTAAAGCATGAGATGCATAGGCCAATCAGGACAATAGTACCGAGTTTCCTTTCTGCTGACATCTAGTTTAAAATAAATTAACTATCTCTAAAAACATAACAAATAGTCTAGGGCATCCATCTGGTGTATATATTGAGAAATAAACACGATTCTGGGTATAAGAAATAGATTGTTTTAATATTTTTGTCTCATTACTTTTGAATAAACCAGCCGGGAAGTATCACGGGCTCGAGAAATAGAGGTAGAAATTTCACCCCGTCATTTTCACGGGAGCGCGAAGGAAGGAGTTAAAAGATGTTATGATACTGTTTTCATTTCTGTGTATTTGTTCACAGATTCTACGATTTTTTAATTACATTTAGTATATTACCATAGCATTTTATAAACGAATAAAACATCAAAATGCTTTTTAGACGTTAAGAACAATGAGATTCTAGACTCCACTCGACATTTTCTTTCTTTTCTTCTTGCAAAATCTTAAATAAAATCCTACCATGTTGGCTTTTTTAAAGTTATAATTGAAATCTAATTGAATTGCAAACACGGGAGGGAACATGAGAAAATATTCATGAGAATCCAAAGCCCTGGCCACTACTACATCTCTGATACGCTTGTAAAGTCATGTATAGTCACATATCAATATTTAGTAATAAAAACTGTTTTTTTTGTGTGTGTGTAAAAGGTTTGTTTTTTCAGAAAAGACATCAATTTTATGCAATTAAAAGGGAATCCCTTATCTAAATATAAAATTTAATCCAAATTATTTTTATGTTTCAAAACATGATGAAAAAATACTTGAACATAAATTGTGGCATAATACAAATCACATTTTCTCTGAAAAAAAATTAATGTGGATGACAAATATCACATTTTCTTATAGTAAAGAGAAAGGAATTAAATATATCTACGAAAATTGTATCTTCCCATTTAAAAACATGATTCCGGAATTTAATATATTATACCAGTTTTGATGCAATATTCTTTTTTTCTAAATTTAAGGTTTTTGGCTGATATCATTATTTACCATTAGAGTTTCTTATAAAATTATACAATTTGAAATTATCCTTCCAAAGATGATTCGGACCGCTGTGGTCTGGTGGTAAGGTCTCGGCTTCGGAACCGGAGGGTTTCAGGTTCGAGACGTGATTCTACCGATGAACCGTCGTATGAGGGGGGCTCCTGCACGTTAAATCTGCCAGGCCAATCGTCCTGAAGTTGGTGTGGTGTTTTGTGGAGAGGGAGGTGCCAGTTCAGGTACCATCCTCGTCATTTGACCGTGGTTCAAAATTACGAGGTCCATCCTAAAATAGCCCTAGTGTTGCTTTTAATATAGCTAAACTAAATCCAAAGGTGATTCAGAGCAAGTAAATTTGTTAAAATACATAAAATTATTCATATTGATTTTAAGAGCTAGTTACAACACTTTATGAAAGTTTTAAATTTACCTGTTAAAAATATATATTTATTATCATTTAATTGTTTAAAAGTAGTATCAAAAGTATGAACTGTAAAATAACTTTTTACATTGAGAAATGTAAGATTATTTTTGGATTTATCCTCATATTTATATACAAAATAACAAATGCATATACAAAACTTAAATGAATGATTACTTTCAAAAATATGATTCAATATTATATTTTTTAATTTTTCAAGCATAGTTTTAAATCATATTTTCATTTGCTAATTGAAAAAAGAAATTATCGAGTGCCAAATATGGTAGTTATTATTTAATAGCTTAACTAGCGACAGACATTTGCTAGCTGAATGAATGATGGAGCTTTGCAAAAGTCATTGTTACACCTAAAAAGATTGTTTTTCTACCTGATAATCCATTAATCATCCCTCCTGATTATATCAAATGATCTACCACTTCCATTTCATGGTCATTGACTCCTTAGACTCGAGTTGAGTATCCGTAGCAACTGAAAAGGATTAATTATTAATTAGAGGCATTGCACGGAAAATTTTAGTATCCCTGATAGTAAAATTATTGGTAAGAAGGAAATTAATAAAATAATAAAAAACTGTCATAAAAACAATCATGCAGTAACGGAGAAGTATTTAAGGTAAGATTCTTTTAAATCTTAAAATCCATCACCAAAAATTGGAATTAAAATAAAAATTTACAAACTATGCATTCATAGATTTTAAAAATCTAAATTCAAAAGTATACTTTTTAAATATTGATTAATACTCATAAGAATAATGAAATTTTAATTATTAATTAGAGACATTGCACGGAAAATTTTAGTATCCCTGATGATGAAATTTCTATAATAATTCCTAGAGTTAAAATTATTGGTAAGAAGGAAATTAATAAAATAATAACAAACTGACATAAAAACAATCATACAGTAATGTAGAAATTATTTAGGTCAGATTCTTTTGAATCTTAAAGTTTATTACCAAAAATTGGAATAAAAATAAAAATTTACCAACTGTGCATTTATAGATTTTAAAAATTAAAACTCAAAAGTATATTTTTTAAATATTGATTAATACTCATAAGAATAATGACATTTTAATTATTAATTAGAGGCATTGCATGGAAAATTTTAGTATCCCTGATAATAATGTATCTAAAATTTAGTATCCCTGATGAAATTTCTATAATAATTACTAGAGTTAAAATTATATGTAAGGAAGAAATTAATAAAATAATAACAAACTGTCATAAAAACAATCATACAGTAATGTAAAAATTATTTAGGTCAGATTCTTTTGAATCTTAAAATTTATTACCAAAAATTGGAATTAAAATAAAAATTTAAAAACTATACATTTATAGAGTTTAAATTTTCAAGCTCAAGAGTATATTTTTTAAATACTTATTGATACTCATAAGAATAATGAAATTTTTAATTCTGAAGGAAAAAAGAAAATTTTTTAAAAATTTTACCAAATTATTAAAAAAAATACACATATGATGAAATTTGATAAAAAAAAGGTATTATTCAAGATTATAATTTATATTTTTATATGACTAGAAAAAAATATTATTCATTCTTTAATAAATTATTTAAAATAAAATTCAATAAAAGACTTCAAGATTTAAATATTGAACAAAAATAATAAAATTAATTGCTATTATTTTATAATTTTTATTCATATTAATTTAATCATTTTCAAATAATTGAATTGACTTAATATGCTTTTTAAAATAATATATTATATGACTAAGTGAATATTAGCTGAAATAAAATACGGGAATCGAAATATTCACTTTACAATATCAAGGACTTTTCACAATGTCTCTAGATATGCCTGCTATATGCATTGAATTATCTGACTTTAAAATTGAAATTACATTATTTAGCTACATTATTATTCAACGAATAAATTAATTAAACAATAAAAACAATCTTAATTCTTCTCGTTCCTTAAGTAAAGGGAGGACAAAAAGTGTATACAAAAATACAATTTTAAGAAAAACAAAATTATAAGAAAAATATTCTTTTCAAAAGGGAAATCAGATTCTTTAAGAAAGATATTTCTCAAATTGTATAAAATAACAGTAATAGAAACAAAGCGGTTTAAATGTACTATAAAGTAAGCTGAAAAGATAAAAATGATAATTTAAATAGGATTTATCCGTAATAAATTAGTTCCATTCTCTAAGGATTACAATAAAGTGAAAAATTATTTGATATTTAAATTACCATTCCTGGGTTTAGAATCACTAGTGTATTCCTTTTGACAGCATTGTTAAGCTGCATCATGCTTATTTGTTTTAGTAAAAATTAATCAGATAAAAACTTTGAATGGCTGCCTTTTCATTCTCTAATGATATAGAATTAATTGCTAGAATTATAAATTACTAGCCGCCTTTGGCGACCAGCTGGTTCGCCATGTGTAAAGCGTTCTAAAATTTTCAATTAAATCACATATTCATTAGCCTTGAAGTAAATCCGGGCATTGATTGACCTGAAATTAATATTTTCTTTGAGATTGTGGACGGAAAGTTCTAAAAGTACACCTTTTCCTAATAATATTCTTTAATTTTATAAATCAGTCAGTTTTAACCATCGGTTATGCTTCCAAAATATTTAAAAAAAAAATTCGATGATGTTGCCAAAATATTAAATGTGTTTTTTAAAGAAAGCGAGAAAGGGAAAAAAAAGTATTAAATTAATGATACAGATATTGCAAACGATTACATAAATATGCCATTAAGTCGGGATTTCAATGCATATCCTGTCTAAATTCAATCAGGTTTACTGTAAATAAAGATAATTTATGGAATAAATGATTTAGATATTGCAAACGATTAAAGAAACCTTTGCTTTGCATTTATTTATTTTTTTTAAAGAAAATATCACATTTTATGTTTTTTTTATTTTATCCAGTCACGTGCTTATAGTTGTATTGCTTTAATTTTATTTGCGATGATAATTTTTTTTATTTGAACTTCCAGCATTCTTTTATTTTATCTAGTCACGTGCTAAAAAACATGGTTAAAATATTTCTTTAAAAATTATTTAAAAATAGAAGCTTACGTTTTAAATTTAAAAAACTGATACCGTTAGAAAGCTAATTTTTTACTCTTTAAATTGATGTAAAAATCATGCTTATGCGATCATATTTTCGGAGGTTATGGCGGAAAAACGTCGAAATTTCGCTTAAATTTTAATTAATTCAAATTCTAATTAAAAATTCGAAAAAGGGCTCCGAGGTGCACATTCTGGACCTCCAAGGTATACATGTACCAAATTTGGTAGCTGTAGGTCCAACGGTCTGGCCTGTAGAGCGTCAACACACACACACGCACACACACACACACACACATTGAGCTTTATTATAAGTATAGAAAAAGAATATCCAAAAGAAATTGAAGACTGTTAATTATGAAATTTATTTCATTTTCAGAAGGATTCCACTGATTTATTGTTGCTATGATACTTTTAAGAGTATAATATTTGAAGATGCTGAACAAAATTTTGAAAGCAGATATTATATGTATATAGTAATATCTGTGTTATTACTGTGCATATATTATATCATGTATGTACACAGATATATATGTATATATATATCAGTGTTATTATAGTAAGATCTGTGTTTTATGTATAAAGTGTGTTATATTATATGTGTGTGGTATAATATGTATAAAGGGAATCTTTTTCACTTTTCCTGGTTGAAAAGAAACATTCCTTTTCTGACAGATGACGACATTAATTACCACGAATATGTCAAATATATCAACGAGACGAACTCGGAAAACACACAATAACACATTACAACAAATTTTAATTTAACTTGAATAACTTTAATTAACAAATTTTAATCGGTAGTAATAAAGGCCACAATCGGTAGTAATAACGACCACGTAGACAAACGCGGCCAGACAGAATTCAGCAAAAGGAGGGAATCTACGCAGTTTATTTCTACAATCTCTCTTCATACGTCAGCAAATCTCCACTTTCTTCTCGCTTTTGCTGTATCCAACTGCCGACACTCTATAACATGACTGGCTACTCCTTACTGGACTCGATGGTGCTTCCACAATAAGCAACAGAGCTCAACACACAGTTCAGTCTGGCAATTGCTTGATATCCACACAACACTTGCTCTTCACTGGACTATTCTGCCATTATTTCCTTACCTTCTCTATGATTAGATACTTGACTACGAATGACTATGATTGAAACTGCCGGCCTTTTATATTTCCCGGTAGGTGGACAGAGAAGGTTATGGACCGAGTAGGCGTATTTCGGTTCCTATTGGATGAATGGCTAAAACTCCTCAAGTTTCTAGTAGTATCTATTTTGTCTATAAGGTCGGTAAATTCTTCATTATGTCGCCAAACTTCATTATATGCCAACTTTGTGGTTAATCTCTGAGGTCAGTGACACGACACTCGATCAGCACCTAACACAACTGATCATTAAATGGTTGTCTAGTGATTGAACTAACCGTGTTGAGAAGAAATATTACAGGTTTGTTATAATATACTCAAGAATGATAGTTTTTGAGCATTTGCATAGTAATCAAACACTTATAATTATAAAAAGTTATCTAACTCTTACAGCTGTAATTACAACGACTAAAATCTCAACATTTTCAAATGGTAACAGCTGCCTTTTCATGGAAATAGGATCCTCATAATAAAACATATAAGGTTAAAATGGTATTTTTAGAAAAAAAGGGGGAGGGCTTAAACTAAGATAACCATGGCATATGAAAATAACAACTGCGATGTTCAACTAGATCAGGAATGATTTTCTCATATTATGGCTTTACAATTAATAATTTGTATTTTATTCTGAATTTAGTCAACTGAATATATCTCCAAAATTATAAGAAACTAAGAAAATGCAGATATTCCATTCGAAAATAAGATTCTATCATGACTGTCGTCATTGTCCAATGCGAAGAGAAAACATTATGATTTTAATCTTGCTTTCTTATCCCTTGACTTAATCTGTACATCTCTATATCGCTTAATCTGTACATTTATAAATTTTCGATACGTTTCACTTTAAAATGTTATTGTAGATGTTTTGATCTTTATTCTTTAGTTCCTGGTGTTAACATGTTCATTCGAAGTTTCTTTCAGTTCCTATCGACAATATTTTGAAAATGGAACAGACTTATTGGCCACATTTTACTTTTAATTGCTCCGTTTAATGATAAATAACGAAATGAGTTATTTTAAACGAATATAATATATTGAAGGTTAAAAGGATATTTTATGGAAAGAAAATGAAATAAATATTCAATAAATATGCTGCAAACGTGAAGTTTCACTCAGTTTTAACGACAATAATTTGATAACGGGACCTCACTTATCTATTAAGTCTTATTTTTAATGCTTCTGTATAATGCTAAATAAAGAAATGTGTTATTTAAAATGAGTTTAGTATGATATGATATTAGGTATTAAAATGTAGTATCATAAAGTAGCAAAGAAATAAATATTTTTAAAAATATATGTTACCATTAAAAAATTGATGAAAAAATTAAAATTAAAATGATATTGCATTTTTAGGCATTTAAGTCGATTGATTTATAGCATTTTGAAGGAATAATATCATTACAAAAAGTAAATCTGTCACTACAGTTTAATGGTATAAGATTCTGTAAACCTTAAGAGAAAATAGCGTTTCATTTAAAAGGAGGAAAAATTACGTTTCTACCAACACAAATTCATTAGAAAGTAGAACATTAAAGACAGAATCTATTTAGAAGTTGAAGTAAAAGACATTGACGAACACTGTCAAGACAAATGTGGCCTGATGCTAAGGTGAATTGTACCTTATGAGAAAACAGCGTTTCGTTTAAAAGGATGAAGTATCACTTTTCTACCAATACAAATTCATTAGAAAGCAGAACATTAAGGACCAAATCTGTTTAGAAGTTGAAGTAAAAGACATTGATTAACTCTGTCAAGACAGCTGACACCTGACACTAAGGTGAATCATATCCGCTTCTGTAGGAGATCTCAGGCGAAAAAGAAATGTATCTTTACTCCCTTTTCCGTTTTGAGGTCCGTGCTCATCACGGTGGGGAGAGGAAGTGAAATAAAAGGGGGGGGACAGAACGCGAGTGAAGGGTGTCCAGAATCTTGGAGACTTCCGCCAAAATCTTCCTTCTAAGATCTCGGCGTAAGTGACACTAATGAAATCTTTTCCGATCTCAGCATCTGTCCCAAGCAGAAAGATGTCTCCTTAAAGGTCACGCGATGTTTCCTCCAGGCATATCTCGCCACATGATTGCAGGATTATTGATTTGCTGTATTTTTAGCTCGATTGGCCTTCATTGATGGGAAGTGATATCTAGATTCCCAAAGCATCAGCCACAGGAAAATGGAATCTGTTGATTTATGGTTTTATATTGCCGAATCTTAACATCTCCTTAGCAAGGACTTTCACATAATTCAAAATTGTATTCATACATAAAGTGATAGTGCTAAATTTCAGAGAATCCCAATGGCTTATAATCTTTAAATCAGAAGAGAACTTGTGAAATTTTCTCTTCCTTGGAAATGTCTTTAAAAATCCTTAAACTTTAAATTTCAAACAATTCTGTTCTACAAAATTTTAAATTAAGTCCATTAGTTACAAATTTCTCTAAGCTGTTTTCTTTTTTGGAACATATTGATTGTCATATGTTCCAAAACAACAAATTTTATATAAATTAGTTGAAAAATAGGTTCTGATTTTTGTTTCAGAGTTTTTCTATGACGATATAAAAACATAATTAGCATTTTATCCTTTTGGTATATATTTTAAAACGAAGTTTAATGTTTTTCTCTCAGGGTCACTGTTGTCCTTTATAAACTTTTTCATGACTTAAAAACTCTTTTTGCTCAACTCATCTTACTTGGTGCACTATGTTTTCACTGAGTTGAGTAGTTTCAATTTTATGCAAAGTTCACAGATGTGATATCACAGCCAATAAAAATTGACTATTATATCATCTATACTTATAATAAAGCTCAATGTGTGTGTGTGTGTGTGTTGGCGCTCTACAGGCCAGACCGTTGGACATACAGCTACCAAATTTGGTACACGTATACCTTGGATGTCGGGAATGTGCACCTCGGAGCCCTTTTTTCGAATTTTTAATTAGAATTTGAACTAATTAAAATTTAAGCGAAATTTCGACGTTTTTCGGCTATAACTTCCGAAAATATGATCGCATAAACATGATTTTTACATCCATTTAAAGATTAAAAAATTATCTTTCTAATGGTATCAGTGTTTTAAAGTATAACTTAAGCTTCTATTTTTAACGAATTTTTAAAGAAATATTTTAACCGTTTTTTTTCATCATGTGACTGGATAAAATAAAAGAAAACAATGACGGAAGTTCAAATAAAAACAAAACTTTCATCGCAAATCAAGTCTAAAGAAATGATACTTTTAGCACGTGACTGGATAAAATAAAAGAAACATAAAATGTGATATTTTCTACAAAAATAAATGCAAAGCAGAGGTTTCTATAATCTTCTGCAATATCTAAATCATTTATTCAACAAATCTTCTTCATTTATGGTAAACCTGATTGAATTTAGACAGGATATGCATTAAACTCCCGACTATGGCATATTATATAATCTTTTGCAATATCTGTATCATTAATTCCATAATTTTTTTCCATTATAAAATGTGATAGTTTCTAAAAAAATAAATGCAAAGCCAAGTTTTCTATAATCGTTTGCAACATCTAAATCATTAATTCAATGTTTTTTTTTCTTTCCTTTTTCGCTTTTTAAAAAAAAACACATTTAATATTTTGGCAAAACCACGGAAAAAAACATTTTTAATTTCTGGCCAATCAGTGCCCGGCATTACTTCAAGGCTAATGAATATGTGATTCAATTGAAATTTTTAGAACGCATTACTCATGGCGAACCAGCTGGTCGCCAAAGGCGGCTAGTGACTAATAAAGTTTACTTACATGTTCTTAACAATTTTATATAAGTAGAATGTCAACATTTTATGTATGGCAGAAGCAGAAGAACCATAAATGGAGATAATAATGTTATTTTTGTTGTCTTCTTATTTCAAGTTGAAATAAACTGTTTTTATGCCAGACAAAGTAGTCAATTTTGCAGACATTACGAGCAGTCCCTTTTCAGAATAGTCATCAGTGACATTTAGTCGGTCACAATAAATCCTAACGATACTGCTTCGTTCATTGGTGGCGAGTGGTCTACCGTACATAAGATGAAAAATAATTTTACAACAAATGAACCATTAAAATAATATTCTCAAGCTAAATGAGTACAAAAAGACCAAGTAAGTTAGTTTATATGGAAAAATATACAAACTGTGTGACCAAAGGAGCTGAATGTTAAGTTTATCTATTTGCAACCACCTATGACAACCATGTCACTATTGAAATAATATTGATAACACCTATAGTGACTTCTACCTTAAATAGGGTCCTTTAAGGTAATTTCAAGGTTCCAAAAACTGAAATCTACGAAAGTTCTTCGCCTATTTCTTGGAAACTTTGGCATAAGTTGCATGCTTTTATGTTTTAATTACATAGATTTCATGCCTGTTATATTCAAAAAAATTATTTAAAAAACAGCTTCACTTTTGGGATTTAAATGCAATTCATTTTCATATTATACTAATTATTTAACAGTTCCATTTCAATGTTTCAGATTTTTAATTTTGTGATTTGACATATTTATGGGAGGAATTAAGACATTTTGACCTCTGAAAGGTCCTATCAAGATTATTCTTCTACGATGTTGTTCATTAATATTTTTAAAACAAGATGCCTGGCATTCCAAGCTTTGGTAGGTTTATATTTCGTAGCAAGATAACTGACCCGCCAATTTTCAATTGCAGCAAAGGCTGTGCTATCCCAGATAGATCAAGGAATTAAAAAAAATTTTGGATAATTAAATTTCCAATTACTACCAGGATAGTATCTATAGACCAATGTCCAAAAAAGGAAGAGTCATTTTTGACTTTATTCCTAATAAGGAAATTAAAATAAGAAGATACCATCCACTTATAATCCAAACAATATCTGGACATGGGAGATTTCCTGCATATTTCCAAAGATTTGGAATAACACAAGAAAATAAATGCATTTGTGGGGAAATTGGTACAGTTTATCCCTAATTAATTAAATGTATGGAGATCTCAGAGTTAAGGAAGAACCTGAAGATTGGCAATAATGATTTGAGTACAGTACTGATGGTACCAGGTAATCTGAAAATCCTGAAGGATATGACGTTAAATATTGACAGTTTCATTCCAACTGTTTGAGAGAGTGCAGATGGGGAGGAAGACAGTCATTTACTACCCCGAAAGGAACGCTAGTTTGACTGATCGGTTAATGTAAGGCTGGAGAATACTTATTCAGCAGTTGACCACAACAAATCCTGTCGATACTGCTACGTTCAATGGTGGCGAGGCGGTCGGCTATATGCAAGAAGAAGAAGAAGAAGTATTTATAGACTTGTGAGTAGTATCTCACTTTGAATGTTAGATTAAATAATAATTTTAGTGTTAATTCAATAATAAGCAAGACTTTGCCATTGGTCCCAAGAATAGCTTGCCTACTCAGGCAAATGGGGTTCTTATAAATGCTTTGAATATTTGAAAATACTTTTTAAACCAATTTTCCTTTTGACGTCTTAAATTGCAGAGGTTATGATGCATCCAAAAATAAGCATGCCAAATTAATGTCTAATTTTATCCAAAGCACAATTAAGAAAACATGTGTAAATTTTCTCAAAATAGTAAAAACTGTATAAATATCAAAATTTGAGATTTAAAAATATTTTTTACAGAAACTATTAAGACAGAGTTGTACACAATGGAATTTTATTAATTTTATTTCTATAATTAAATTATTTATATAATAATTCTAATAAACTAGTAACTTGCCAAAGATG
Organism: Argiope trifasciata; assembly: GCA_026543055.1. Classification (NCBI taxonomy): domain Eukaryota; kingdom Metazoa; phylum Arthropoda; class Arachnida; order Araneae; family Araneidae; genus Argiope; species Argiope trifasciata. The sequence continues at coordinate 641,357 of JAPMOQ010036844.1, read as the reverse complement.
GCAAGTATTTTTTATAAATATATACAACATGCTTACAAATGGAATTTAAATAAATCGATATTATAAATGATGCTTAACAGTTGAGAAATTTGTTCTATAAAATTTTCTTCGATACAAGGTTTATTTTCAGAAAAATTATAATAACATGTTAATTTATTTATTATTAACACTAGATTTACCAGCCATTTAAATATATCTATTTCTACCATTGCACGACCAGTCAAAATGAGTGGTCTGGTAAATCTAGTGTTAATATTTTAATAATTTTCAAAACCCAGATTAAAAAATGTATGTTTTTAATGATGAAAAGTATTTTTTCTTCATTAAGTAATTTACAAACTGAATCACAAAGAATTAAATATCATTAGTTCCAGAAATGAGCCACCATGATTGTAATTGTTACCAAATTTTAAAAAAGGAATTAAAACATGTTATGAAAAATGTTGTATTTTGTTTTTACAAAAATAATTATAATCATTTTTATATAAAGCAAATAATTTGCAATATCATAACTAATGTTAAATTAAATATAATTTTAAAATATGATAACATGCAATATATAATTCTATAAAATGCAAATTATTCTACCATAGGAAATGTTTATTTCTTCCTTAATTTCATTCCAGTCAATACGAAGCTCCCTTGAATAAATTGCTAGGGTTATATATTCAGTTATTTGAGACATGAAAATTCTTTTAGAAGTATGTCAGTTATTTCAGCCATAAAATATCTTCAATTCAAGGGAATTCAAATATTTTGTTATATATATTGCAGTTTATATTTTTGCAAAAAGAATATGATAAATATTTTATACTAAGAAAATATGTTTCAAAATAGTAGTCCCTTTAAAACTGATAGGGAATATTATTTTATAATGCATGCATAGATTAATTCAGCACCTAGACAAAATATTTCACAGCGGCCATTGTTTATTCATAGCTTAACTTCAATTTAGTCAATTCGAATAATGAATATTCCTGTGAACAAAATGCACGGATTATGCGCCAGCTACTTCAGCCATGAAATTCCTCAGCAAACTCTTTGCTATTAGCAGTAATAAATAGTGTTTCAGTTAATGACCTCGTTAACTTGTGATCCATACAAAATTACTGTTCCATTAAAATTAAATTTATAACGAATTCATTCTGCTTAACCTCCAGTAATCTTTGTGAAGAACATCACGTGATTGTTTCACGCTGTTCCTGTTGTTATAGCCAGGTCTAGACAAGGGAGATTTATCTGCGGCGGCGCTATAGACATCGCACGGAATTAATTTAGTACCAACTTAATTAGTTGTGCAAAAGTTAGACACTTTAATCCCTTCTGCTATTTAATATACGACAGGAGCGACGGATGAATTTCAGCAGATTCGTAAACAAATGCTTCGCCATTCTAACCACCCGTGCAATTAAATGCATTGTGTGGTCTACATAATGGCTTTTGTGTAATGTCTGGGATGAAAACGCGGAATGATACACTTTTTGAACTACATTGATAAACGAATGTAACATGAAATCAGTTATTTAGGAATATAGTTATTCGAATAAATCTAAATAACTGGAACTGAATAATTTAACGATTAAATTCATAGATGCAGAAGAAATCCTTGGCATAAAACATTAACGCTTTAATTAAAATACTTTACTGACAGACCACTTTCAATCTCTTTTAACGAAATTCTTTTCCCCCAATATCGTTTGGTTACAGTCGAATTCTTTTCATCGCATTCATTAAATGAAATTAAATAATTTATTTCTTGGTAATTGCAATGGTTTTATGGTGAATGATTATGGTGCGATTCTAATTTAATGAAACACAGACATTTCTCATACACTGTTTAAATTTTGACTAACGCATATTTTAAGTGTTCTTTTATGAAATGGTATTTCGGTCTTGGATTGCTATTTGATAATAAATTTCATGAAATATCAGTGGCAACACTGTTTTTGCTATATCAGGAAATATATGAGAATTCCGCTGGGTTCTATCGCGATTTATTGGCCGAAAAAGTAACGCAGTCCTTCAGAAACAAAAGACGACTACTTTTATTTATCACGAAGATACTAATAAAAATACTATAAATATATATCCTCGACGTACACAAACAACACACAGCAGTATACTACAACAAGCAGTAATTTCCACTCTACGGTCTCTCCAAACCTCTGCAATTTACCCCTGTCTCTTCGCTTTAGCTGTATCCAAATATCGACTCACAATTACAAGACTCCCCAAACGGGTAGATGTTGCATCCTCAATAACCTCCGAGACTTTGCACACAGCTCAATTCAATAATTGTTTGAGCTTCACACAAGGTTTGCTCTTTGTTGGGCTGATCCACCTATTCAGCCATTGCTTTGCTATCTTCTCAATTAATCGTTATAAGACTCGTTTCATGATTCTGCAAAAAAAAATCTCTGACATCAGTTTGTGACTGCCGGTCTTTTACGATTCCTGGGAGGCGATCAAAGAAGATTTTGAACAATTAGACACATAAGCTAACTTAGCTAAGACATATCTAAATTTCTGGAACTTTCCAGGAATATATATTTTGTCGCCAAAGTCTTTGATTTTGACGTCAAGTCGCTAAATGATCGTCAAGCTCTAAGATAACTGAGTCGTACCCCATCAGCATCTTACAAGACAGATCGTAAAACGATTTTTCGAATAATTGAACCAACCGCCCTAAGAAACAATATTACAAGTTTGTAATAAAATGCATTTTATATTAAAATCAATAGATTATGGAGATTAAAAGGATTATTTTATTTTTTCTCATACTAAGAACAATGTACCATTTTAAACAACTTTTCATAGTCTTGTTTACCTAAAATATAACCTCAATACAGACATATGAAAAGTACGAAGAAAAGAAAACCTTTCAGAGGTTTTATGGAATCAGTTGGGGATTGTCTGAAATTTAGATGAAATAACATTCAGTTTAGAATGCATTATTTATGAAAACTGCGAGATACAAGAAAGTTTGACTCAGAAGTAAAATTAGAGTTCAAATAGTAAAAAAATAATTCATTTTAAGAATGAGGTAATACTGAAATCACCACACACACATAAAAAGTTTTAAATTTCAAATGTATGGAGTTTAATTACATTTTAGATATTTTTACTTTTAAAATATTATTTTCATTTAAAGCCATTTTTGTCAATTTAGGTTTTTATCTGTTAAAAAATCTATTGAATGGTTAGAACAGAACTTTATTTTCCTAGATAGTTTTACTTTGTATGAAGATAAATGATCACTCTTTCCGACTTCTATTCCTCATTTTAATTAATAAAAATTAAACTATGAAAATGAAAGATTATGGAAGAAAATATGCGAATTCTTAACGGAACTTTCAGACAATGTGTCAAACATTTATTATAAGAAGCAATCAAAGCTGAGGGATAAAGGACGGTGATCAAAATTCATTTATATTTTGAACTTCAAAACTATTACAATAATCGAAATTTTTTCACCACAAATTTGTCTAGATTAAACAGTAATTCGAATACATTGTATTATCATTCCATCTTCAATATTAATGGAGTTAGGGGGAAAATTTTCCATTTTCTCTATTTTTCATATCTTTTAAGTTGAATAAATGATTAAGGAATTGAATTCAAGATTTTTTTTCTCTTCCAACAATATATTTCTCACTTGCTCAATTTCAATAATATCACTTGTGTCTAGTTTCTTAACAAATTAATCAGGGTTAATACGTATGCATACATGAAAGCAACAAATATAATTTATCCTAATTTTCCAAATTCAAATTTGAACAAAATTCTACCATGTAATTCTACCATTTTAATTTTTCCAACTTCTCTTAAAAACTAATTTTTCTAAAATTAGTTATGATAATACGTGCTATAAAAATCCTCTAAATTAAATAAATTCTACCTTTATGATAAAGTCAATAAATAAATATGTGCATTAAAGGGAGTGCTGGTGTATATAAGAAAGAGAAAAACTTCTATTTTTCGAAATATTATCATGTACTGCTGTAAGGAATGTACTTCAAAGCAGACGATGGGTATTAACATATTCCAGACATCTGAAAAGAAGAAACAGAAAATCAAAGTTCAATAGCCGACTCTACAAAAGGTAAGTCTTTTACATAGTGAAATCAGATCTAGCCTTGTTGTTCGTGCTTTGATGCTAAATTATCCGGACTGAACGTGTTGAAACTGGTATGATTAGAACGCACGAAAATGTAGAAAGTTGGTCAATCGTCTAGATCAGAGGTGTCCAAACTTTTCGCGGCACGGGCCGGATCGAAATTAGATCCATGTTATACGGGCCACATGTACATACAAATTGAAAAATATCATTATGAGTAAAGTAGCATTAAATACTATTAATTAATACTATTTTATTGTAACTTGAAAATACAAAATACTAAACAAACAAAGTATAATTATATAATTATTTTATGTAAATTGAAATATTTTCATGCAACTTCTAATGCGAATGATGAAACTGATTTTTTTTTTTGTTGAAGAATGTCTTTATAGTTGGGATCAAAATTTGTTAAACCAATCATAAGCAATGACTACAAATGATCATCAGATAAATTTGCTCTATATTTTGAGTTGAGATACTTCATTCGAGAAAAAGTTTGTTCGCACACGTAAGTAGTCCCAAACATTGAAATGAATTTAAGAGCAAATTTCTTCAAATTTGGAAACTCTTTTGCATTTAAATATTTATAAAAATCTATTAAGTTTCCTTCCTTGTATTTGTCCTTGATTTGTTCGTTTGCTTGAAGATCAATAATTTCTATTTGAAGCTGGCTTGAAATTTCAGCAACGTTGCAATCAAATGGATTTTGGAATAGCCGAATTTCTTTTGAATTCATATCCAAATCAGAAAATCGCTTTTGAAATTTTTCTTTTAAATCGGTGATGATCTTTACTGCAAATGCAATTGGAAATTGTTCTTCAGTTTTTTAGTACAACAAGTACAACAACTCCGTTTTGTTGGCCACGTAGTTTTTCGATATACCTTTATGAAAATGAAAAGGTTTGGGCGAAAACGTCATTATGTTTTAAAACCCTCCGCGGGCCGGATAAAATCACTTGGCGGGCCGGGTTTGGCCCGCGGGCCGTAGTTTGGACACCTCTGGTCTAGATATATTCTAAACGTAGAAACAAAATTCAAAATGACTCTCTTTAAATACTTCAAAGTTAACTTTAAAAATATTAAATTACAATTTAAACAAACTTTGCAATTAATGCAAGAGTAAATTCTTTACGCCTTGATCATTTCTTTTTTAGAAAACATAGTCAAATGCTTTTATACAACTTCACATCCAAAAATATCATTAAATAAATCTAAAAATATAAGAAAAATGCATAAAACAACCTGAAATGTTATTTTTTCCTTGAATACCGATTAAGTTAGTGAACGTGATGCGAATGATTTAAATTACTCGAATAGCACTTAAACCCAAACGTGATGCAAATACACAATTCTTCTAATTCGAACTCGGTAACAACGTATATATTATTTTTTTCTTACAGAACCTTGAGCCATTAGTTTTTGAAGGGAAAGAACATATACGGTAACAATACACTCGGGAACTTTTGCGACAAAATTGCAGGAAGCTGTTTTCCTGCAATTTCGTCACGAATTTCTAGCATTTGTTACGCGAGTAAAATGCCAAATGGAAGAAAAAGCAAAATCAAAAATCTGGAATGTTAATCGCATTTCAATAGTTCTGACTTTCAACGTAAGAATTATATAAGAAATACAATCAAAATTAGGACTATACTCATTCATATTTTAATTAGAATCTGTCTTTTGCATGTATAAACATTTATAAAGAATCAGTTACAAAGACCAATTCCTATTCTAATGAAGACTTCTAAAAATTTATTTAATGTATTTATTTAATGCGCTGTATAAAAATACAAATAAGTTTTTGCGCATTAATTCTTGTTTGATAATATGAGGGTTGCATAAATTTAACTAATTCTTTGAGGTATACATTTTTAAGGAAAATAAAATCCCTATTTGCGCCCTAGATAAAAAGATAAAATCCCTAGATAAAAAGTAAGTAAAGCAATAATATTGGTTATTTAACATAAAATATTACACAAAATAAGAAAAATGTTTTTATTTATATTTATGATAATTTTTTTACTTATACTACTTTTTGAGGGGAACATGTCTGAAAGAAAGGGAAACCTATTTTCAAAGAGCTTTTTTTTATTTAGAAAAACAGCAAAAAATATTATTTCGATTATTTATTATAAAGCATTATACACAATAAAAATAATAATTATTCAATTTAGAAAAGTCCTTTTTTATAGGGTTGGACAGATGCAATTCCACTACTTAGGTGCAACAAATATATTATAAAATATCGACATATTTTTATATTTTAAAGCAACTTATTCTCTCATAATACAATCGATACCATTATAATCGATAAAGATTCACAGCATCAAATACCACACTTACCTTAATTACAGCTATACACACAATTAATAGACGCGTCTTGATTTATATATCTTTTTTCAATTCCTACCGTTAGTTCACATTCTCCCTATATACATATCTTCAAATTTTCAATCGTTAACAAAATACTTTTTATTCATCCATTCAAGTCCAAATATATTTTTGAAACTTGTAGTGGATGACATTTGATGTCAATACAGTTTGTTTTTTTCAAATATTATATCATTAATTAAATTAATTTTCAATACTTTTAATAGAATTTTAGAAGTTTGCAATGAAAATTGAAGTTATCAAGCAGTAGTTAAATCTATAAAATGCAAGGACTTCAATTCTTTTCATGTGAAACTGAAGAATGCGAGTTCAGTTCTGAAGAAAATCAATAATTTTTTTGGTACTTAATAATTTTTTGATAAATATTTAATAAAAAGTAAATAAAATACAAAATTTTCTTTGTTGACCTAAACCGGAACTAAATCAATTTGTTTTATATTATTTGTTTCACTTTTTATTGCGTTTGCCATCTGTCCATAGGATTGCAAATGAAAGAAAAACATTAAATAAAATATTAAACTGTATGATAATGAGTTTCAACTTTCTGAGGTGGGTTAAAATATATTTCACTTTAATTAAAATGAAAACTAAGAAAAGGCTAAAGCAGGTTTTAACCCAGCTGGCCCTAAAGATTTAATACATCAATCTGACCTCATCGTATAAGCGTAAAACAAAAAAAATAATATCCACTTTAACAATTCTCCAAAATATTTTGATTAATTGAAGAAACACAGTAACATCCTTTTAAATTTACGACTGTTTGATAAAAAAAAATTTGAAATAAGAAAAACTAAATAAAAACTAAAAGTAAACTTCCGTCATTCTACCCCAAAATCCCATTTTGCTCAAGGTTTGAGAAAACTTACAATATTCCATCTCTTTGCAAGTTTCGACTGTCATTGACATTGTTCTTTCAACTAAGATACCATCTGCCTCGGTATTGTCTTCCATTTTTGTCTTTATGTTTTGTCACTCATTTAGTTTTCATTAGCAACACAAAATTTCACAGAGAAAAACGTTTAGTAATTGCAAACATAAGCAGTAACGAGACTTGATTGTCGTCTTGCAAACAATGTTTTTGAAACTGTTACGCATGATTTTAGTTAAAAACAATATATTTTTCAATCTTGTCTCTCATAGTAAGTTTCTGACAACAAATATAAATGATACCCATTAATCTTCTCTATTCTGTCTGTTTTATACATGAAGTTTACAAAATGAGAAATGTTTTTTTTGTTGAGAAATTTTAACGATCTATTTCATTAACTTAAGGTTTGTACACTGTAAAGTCTAGAAAATTCTGTCTCGTGCGACTGAGGATTCAGGAATGATGTTTCTTTTACCAACAATTATACTGTCTTTTTCAAAATATTTGACGATAAAAACATTGGTTATCGACCACATTGGGGATTTTTTAAAAATTCTTATTATTTCTTGTGATTCAGACTTTTCTTTTCCCAAAACAGTTTATCTTTTCTAAGAAAAGAAAGACCTGCCCAATCTTCCAGGGTCACATGTTTTTCAACTAAAATTTGTCTTTAGCTTCCATTTTCTCAAAACTTTAATTTTCATAAAAATTCTCCACCGCTAATATGATATCCCCAAAACTAATAGAAGCATTAAAATAAAAATTTCAACATGCGTTTTGAATAATATGGACAATGAAATGAACCAAAAGTTTTATTGTTGGTGAGATAAATTTTCTAAAAACACCTGTGAATGAAAAAGTAAGTAGAGAATTTATGGAAAAAGTGCACATATACGTATATTTCTACCCATAAATCTTTTGCATCTCGACAATTTTCTTAGATTTCTACTTAGATTTTTCATCATTATATTCTACAACTTGTGTTTAAAGAACAGTAGGATTGCTGCATTTCAATTTTGTGTAGAGTATTAACCGTTTTAGTTAAATTTCATTAAAATTTGCTACAAATTTTCCCATTCCTCAAAATATGTTTTCACATTATTGTTTTGCATTTATAGTGTTTATTATTAACAATGCATTTAAAAACCATAAAGATTTTCTAAAAACTCAGATAACCTTAAATAATTCTTTTCTTTTGCAGAAGTTTTCTTTAGCTTTGCATTTCTACAGTCAAAAAAGTAGGATTATCTCCTGTGGCCCCCTTAAAATGATGATCGAAGACAGAATCTCCATTTTGAAATTCACATTATATTTATCATTAATATTTGGGAAGTTATATAACTGACTCTCCGATTCGAATAAGGCGCAAGAATGAAGAAAAGTGAATAACCGGAGAACCGTATCAGAAACATTGGTGGGAACTGTGTTTGTGCTCTAAGGGCCATCACCGGCCACGGGACAACCCTTTCCGAAGGAAGTATGTCTCGTCATGGAAGAGAGGAGACAGATTTCCCACCTATTTATACACCCTCCAGGGTAGCGAGATCCAACCACCATATACGAGGCATCTCATTCTTATTTCAAGGAGCTCATGGAAATTCTACAGGATGTTTTTGTAGTTCTACAGGATTTTTTTGAATTCCTACCTGAATTTCAAGCTTGGTGGGAAAGTAAAAAAATATATCAAAGGAACAAAGAAAAAGAAATTACTCAATAGATAAAAGAATGCATAGAACTTCATCACGTACGCATAAAACAGCAAAATAATTAGAAGCATCAGAAGTGGTGTTAGCCTATCGATATTCATGTACGATTGATACCTACTCTGTATAAATTAACAAGCATTTTCAAAAAGAGAATATTGTCAAATGCCGCCTTAGTGGTTGGTTGATTGTTTGGTTTTTATGGCGCAAAAGCCATATTTGGCCATACTGCGCCAATCAAATGGAAAAAAATCATTGCGGTTATATTAAAAGTATAGTTATATTGATGTCCTGTTGTAAGACAACACTAGGGCTATTTTGGGACTGACCTCGTAATTTTGAACCAAGGTCAAATGACGAGGACTACACCTGAACTGGCAACCCTCTCTCTACACCACATCAGCTGGAGGATGTCTGGCCTGCCAGATTTAACGTGCAAGAGATCCTCACACGACAGTTCTTCGTTGGAACCGAGTCTCGAACCTGAAACCTTCCGGTTTCAAAGCCAAAGCCTTAGCACCAGACCAAGCCTCAACGGTTATATTAAAAAGTTATTCCTATTTGAAATATTTTTTAATATCACCGAAATGAAATCGCCTTAATGAAACAATTCAGAATCCTTTCACCCAGGTGCTAGCAAGATCATGAACATTACGAATACTTGAAATTCCCCAAATGAGTATTTTGTGTTTTGTAATATTATGAATAAAATCGAATATATATTTCTGCTTTTCCAACAGGTTGAAGCCAAAATTTAAAACCTAACTACAATTTTTGTAATAAGATCACATGTCAAATTTAAGTTATGGTATATTGAAAGTTAGGAATATGTTGAGACGGTGAGTCCTTTTACAGACTTGTAACTTACGCATTAAATGTTAAGTCTATGCACCAAATTTCCTTTCAATAACTTGTTGCATTTTTCATTTTGTTTTTGGGTTGTAATTAAGGGAAAATGCAGGCCAACGCACAGACAACGTGATAAATTTGCTTTAAAGTTTGACAAGAATCTACAATTTGGAGTTTTAAATTGTAAATTTTTATCACCCTATCTCTATGTTTTTGTAGTATTTTTTTCTTCTTTTTTCTTATTTTTACTCTGGTGACTAGATTTTTTTAAAAATTAATTTCATTCGATGGATAAAAATTTACAAATTCAATGCAAAGATCACATCCTAAACTTCATTCATGTAGGTCAAAAAATTAGACATCAAATACAGTTTATTTTTTGTCTCAGGTCCAAACTAGAAGATATAGACCTTCTGAATCAATTCTGAACTTAAACTATTTTCAAATTGCTTAACTACTCGTTAACGAAAAAGTAAAAAAGGAGCCCAACATTTTGTTTTCTCGTTGAACCTTAAAATTATTAGGTGAAAACCAAATTCTATATACATATTGTTCATGAACACATTTTAAAAATTTTACTTAACAGAATAGTTTTTTTTGTTCATGAATACTTTTAAAAATCTTAAATAATAGAATTTTTTTCTCGTTTATGAACACTATTAAAAAGCTTACCTAACAGAAATTTTTTTTCATTCATGAACACCTTTAAAAGGCTTACCTAATAGAATATATTTTTTTCGTTCATGAACACATTTTAGAAAGCTTACCTAATAGAATATTTTTTTTCTTTCCTGAACATTTTTGAAAATATTTCCTGATAGAAAATTTTTTCTTTTCATGAACACTTTTTAAAAATTTACCTAAAAGAATATTTTTTCGTTCCTGAACACAATTTAAAAAGTTTTCATAAAAGAATATTTTTTCGTCCAATGACACATTTTAAAAAGCTTACCTAATAGAATTTTTTTCGTTCCTTGACACATTTTTAAAAAGCTTACCTAATATATAATTTTTTCGTTTCTGAACACACTTTTAAGAAGGTTACCTAATAAAAAAAAATTTCGTTCCTGAACACATTTTTAAAAAGCTTACCTAATAGAATATTTTTTTCGCTCATGAACAGATTTAAAATTCTTACCTAATAGAATATTTTTTATTCATGAACACTTTTAAAAAGCTTACTTAATAGAATACTTTTTCGTTCATGAACACTTTCATAAACTTATTAGACTAATTTTTTTATAATTCATTCACTGGATCCACCCTGAAGCAATGCGCAAGAGTCCGAAAGGTCAAGAGGTCTCCCCACCGAAGCGTGAACCGCTTCCCCAAGTGCAGCCTGAAAGTGAAGCTCCTCCATTCATTTCTGGGCCCAAATCCTTTAAACCCCGGCAGTGGATGCTTTTTCTGCTCCAATACGCATGCGATATGAGGGATTAGCTCTGCCTCCAGTGGACAAAAGATTGCCTCCTTCGCTTGGGAGGAGGCGATAAAAACGGCCCGGATTAAGCCCCCTGCTGCCTCGGAGAGATTCCTCAGAGCTCTATTTCCATCTTGTTGGCCACATGCGACCTCCCAATCCCCTCTTTAGAGGCCACTTTCGCATGGATGATAAAAGGGGGGAAGACTTTTCTTCTTTGCCATTATGCGAGTGAAATGACCATTCAGACAAGCTCGAAAACAATTATGTAGAGTAATATAGAACCCTGCAGCATCAGAATTGAAGTAACAAATTGCTTTTCATGGAAGCATCTTTGTCTTTATTAATTATAAAGAAGAATGGGTCTGTCTGTATTAGAACCCTAGGAACCAGATTGTTGGATCAAGAAGAAATTAATATTTCTTGATCCAACAGTCTGATTTTGATATTAGTTCGCACATATATGTTTTGGATGGTGAGAATTTGGATTTCAAAGGAAATTATAAAAAATGTCAAGCATAATTTTTATAAATAAAAAATGTAGAAAAATTTATTATTTTTATTTTCATAAACCCAAAATAATGTAGATGAAAAATTTTATATCATTCTATAAATCACAAAATTATTTTTTTTCAACTAATACTTTTTTCAACATTTAAAATAACGGATATGAATTTATTAATCAGTTTTATAAAAATACATTTTATTGCTGAATTGAAATTCAAATAACTTTTAGTGTTGCCCCTAATATTTCAGTATTGTTTTTTAACTCACAGTCGATAATCAAGATATGAATATTCAACATATTTCTCCATTCTTAATATATTTCAGTATAAGCTAAATTTTAATTAAAAAATAATTAAGTTATAACTTCAGAACTAAGCGATGGTTTTTAAAAAAACTAATTCATTTTTATGAGCTCTTGATTTTTCTTCTGTTCTTATCGAGTGTATAAATACAGCTGTAGAACATTGAGTAAATACAATGGACAAAAAAATATAAAGTGTTTAAAATATTATGAGATGTATATTTATTAAAATGTTAAGTAAAATATATTTTGCTGAGTAAGTCATAAAGACCAAGTTACACAAAAAATTAATTTGAAATTTTTAACAACTATTAATGTCTCTTAGCCATAATCGGCTATAGAATTGATAATTGCTTATGGCTAACAATTAGAGCCCTAAAGGTTATGTCGAAATATCAACTTTTTCTACATGAAATTTATGCAAATCTTTTATGGTTATGTCTAGTTCACTAATTTATATTTCAGTCAGTATCACTGGAAGTCAGTGATTACACATTTTCAAAACAATTTATTATTTAAGAGAATTTATTGTTAGAGACACAAAGGAATGCACTATATTATCATACTAGGAAGGGTGAAATATGATAAAATAGTGTATGAGAAATAGAGACTAAGACATTGCTGATGGTGAAATCTTGAAATATGTTTTTAATAAGAGGATTAATTAAAATGTATGAGGAAAATGTTTTAACCCTTCTCTTGATATAATGGGTAAAAAAATAAATATTTCCTGATATTTTATGTTGTAAATTAAATGAATGATTTTTACTTTATTCCATAAGAAGTAAAAATACTGCAACTTAAAAAAATCAAATAATTTAACGAACCTACACGTTTCAGATTAAATTTAATTATTAGAAACACATCTTTGGCATTATGTCTACATATGTGACCTGTTAAGATCAACGTCATGTGCCCCGCCCACATGAACAGCGCCACCTACTGGAAAATGTAAAACTATTGAGTAAGCTACAAGCTTTCATACTGAAAACATCAATCTCCCATTAAGCGGAGTAATCTCCCGATTAAGCGGAGCAAATTCTATAATAACTATGTCCCATAGCGGATAAATTGTAAAGGTCCCATTTAAGCGGACAACAAAATAAATAATTCTTTAAGAGGTCCGTCGTATTGATTTCATACCTCTCCATTTTGGTCCTAGCGACCGGAGAAAATCAGCAAATATGGATGCGAAATCCACTACAAAAACAGCAACCATTAAGGATTTAAATCGGGCACGAGGTGCCATCAAAACCAAACTAACGAACATCAAGAAGTTCATTGATGCGTCATCAACTTCCGATGATGAGACAAAGATTGTCCTAACTGCAAAACAAAAACTAACCAGTGTATTATCGGTGAAACAAGAACTGGAATTATTATACAGCAAGTATTTAGAACTTGATGAAGATGAACAAGCTAGTAAAAAAACAGATGAAGAAATGTTTTCTTTACAGGATGAAAGAGATGAAATAGAGGTAAGTCTTCAATGCTTACTCTCTAAATACAATAATGGTGATCTTGTAACATTTAATGAAACTAAAAAAGATCACAATGAAGATTTGAAATCGTATATTGAGCATATAGAACATAAATCTAAGTTGCCTGAAATTCCCTTACCTACCTTTTATGGAAAAATAGAAGAATTTTCGAATTTTAAAAATCAGTTCTTAAGTCTCATTAATGAAAACAAGGATCTTTCAAAGGATCAAAAGTTATTTTATTTAAAATCTGCCCTCCGTGGTGAAGCAAAATCAATTGAAACAAGTGATGACACTTTCGATTCTTTATTTTGTGCTCTCGAAGATCGTTTTGAGAATAGGAGAGCTGTTGTAGATATTCATATTGACAATATGTTAAAAATTCAGAAACTGAGTTTTGAATCATCCAAAGGTTTAAAATCTATAACAGACTCCGTTAATAAAAGTTTAAGAGCATTGAAAAGTTTGAAATTAGAGTGTAATGATCTAACTAACGCTATTCTGGTAAATATTATATTAGAGAAGCTAGATAACGAGACAAGAAAGTCGTATGAGTTATCGTTGCAATCGAAAGAAATTCCTTCTCTAAAAGAGCTCTTAAAGTTTTTAGAATCAAGAGCATTAGTTTTAGATCAGTTAGGAAAAAATCCGTCGAATAACAGATTCAAAAGGGAATTTCAAGGAACAGGAAATAAAGCGAAAAATTTATTTGTCAGTTCTAATAAAGGCAATCAATTTATGAAGAAATGTGTACTCTGTAATACTGAACATCCGTTACAAAAATGTTATGAATTCTTAAAATTGAATGTTGCTGAACGTATTAAAGTATTAGAAAATCATCATTTATGTAAAAACTGTTTAAAGTGCCATAACGCGCCATGCAAGTCTAAATATATCTGCAGAGTATGTAAAAAACAAGGCCATAACTCATTAATTCATTTAGATCAGCAAAACGAAAGTAATGTTTTGCCTAGCTCAAATAGTGTTGCGCAATCAAATGCAACTCTAAATCCGAACGCTGAGGTTTTTCACTCTTCGGGTGGATCGACCTTGAACATTCAACCGTCAGAAATAAATCATACTCTTTTGTGCACAGCAAATATTCTTATTGAAAATACTGTTGGGCAAAAAATAAAATTAAAAGCTCTCTTAGATAGCGGAAGTAGTGTAAATATATTAAGACAGGATGTTGCCGATTCTTTAATGCTAGAAAAGCAAAAAATAAATTGTAAGATCTCTGGCATTTCCGGTGATGAATTCTTAGTTAAAAATAGATTGATAGCTACTATTTCTAACGAAAGCAATGATTTTTCAAGGGATGTTTCTTTTTTGATTCTTCCTAAAATTACTGATTTAACACCTGCAAGGAAAATAAACATTAATAACATAAACTTTCCAACTGAAATAAAACTTGCAGACAGTACGTTCCATATTCCCAGTCAAATTCATGTTTTATTAGGGGCTGAATTATTCTTCGAAATATTGAAATCTGAAAAATTTAGATCTTATGATAATTCATTGCTTCTTCAAAATAGTGTGTTCGGATATCTTGTCACAGGAACACTTAAAGGGACTGAGTCTCATTTCTTTTCTGGATTAATTTCTGAAGGGGAAATTTTAGAAAACTCAGTTAAAGAATTCTTTGAAATCGAATCATTTCCGGGTGATAACACAGATAATTCAAAGACATTTGAAAGGCAGTATTGTGAAGAACATTTTCTCTCAACTTACAAGAGAGATGATTCTGGAAGATTTATTGTCAAACTGCCAATAATCGAAGACAAACGCTCAACATTAGGGGATTCAAGGGAAATGGCAGAGAGGCGATTGAATTTGCTTTGGAAAAAGTTAAATAAAAATGAAATCATGGCAGAACAATACAAGGCATTCATCGACGAATATTTCATACTTAATCATATGGAGAAAATTGTTGATTCTGTTGATTCCGAAAGTAAAAACTTTTACATTCCTCACCATGCAGTTTTTCGTCCCGAAAGTTCATCTACACCTTTACGTGTTGTTTTTGATGCTTCTGCGACTTCAAATAATGGAGTTTCTCTTAACTCTATTTTATTAAATGGGGGAACAGTGCAACAAGAGCTTTGCTCTATAATTTTAAATTTCAGAACCTACAAGTATGCATTTTGTGCTGACATAAAAAAAATGTATCGGCAAATTTTGATAGATGAATCCGATAGAAACTTGCAAAGGATCCTCTGGAAGCCTAATCAATCTGCTCCTGTGGAAACTTACAGGTTATGCACTGTTACCTATGGTACAACCTGCGCACCATTTTTAGCGACTAGAGCTTTAAAGGCGCTCGCTGAAGAGGAACAAAATAACTACCCTGAAGCAGCCGCTAAACTTATAACGAATACTTATGTAGATGATATTTTGACTGGTAGTAATAACTTGCAAGCAGCTAAAGATTTACAGTATCAATTAATTGAGCTGTTAAAGAAGGGATGCATGGAACTCCATAAGTGGGTTTCAAACGATTCCGAACTTTTGAATGATCAAAAAAATTTAGAATATTCATTTCCATCAGAGTCTGACACAGTAAAGACTCTTGGAATGCTGTGGCGCCCAACATCCGACGTTTTCACGTTTAGAGTGGCTTGCAATTTAAAGAATAATTT
Source organism: Argiope trifasciata (assembly GCA_026543055.1). Taxonomy (NCBI): domain Eukaryota; kingdom Metazoa; phylum Arthropoda; class Arachnida; order Araneae; family Araneidae; genus Argiope; species Argiope trifasciata. The sequence goes on along the minus strand of JAPMOQ010036844.1, from coordinate 625,078 downwards.
CACAAAGCGAGAAGTTCTTTCAACTATTGCCAGATTGTTTGACCCGTTGGGTCTTATTGCTCCTGTGATTACAATTGCGAAATTATTCATGCAGAGACTTTGGCTTCAAAGGCTGAGTTGGAATGATCCAATTCCACCAAATGACTTGCATGACTGGATTTATTTTTTAAAGGACTTACCGGCAGTGAACGAGCTAGAAGTTTCAAGAAATTCACTCATCAACAATTCAAGTTCCATCGAGTTACATGCATTTGCAGATGCTTCTAGCAAGGCATTTGGCGCAGTTTTGTATTTGTGCTCCAAAAATGAATTAGGTGAAGTGCAATCCAGCATTTTGTGTAGCAAGTCACGTGTGTGTCCCATCAAAGCGATGACTATACCCCGTTTAGAATTGTCTGCAACATTGCTGTTGGCTCGTCTTGTATCCAAGGTGATATCAACTATTCAAGTGCCAATTAATCACATCTACATGTGGACTGATTCAACAATTGCGATATCCTGGATAAAAACTCCACCAGAAAGGTTAAAAACTTTTGTTGCAAACAGAGTAAGGGAAATCAATTTGTTGTGCCCAAATTACGATTGGAGACATGTAAAATCAGCAGACAATCCTGCAGATCTTATTTCCAGAGGTGTGTCAGCTAAAAACCTAGTGAACAATTCATTATGGTTTAATGGACCATCTTTCATAAAATCAAATATGTGTTTACCTGTAGAAATTAATGACTCTAAAAATGATGAAGAATATCTTAAGGAAGTTAAAACTTCCAGTGAGCCAGTATTATCATGTAAAATTTCTGATGAATTTGTTACTAATATTTTGAATTTGAGTAATAATTATGCTAAAATTTGTCGTATTGTTAGTTATATTTTTAGATTTGTGTTTAATATGAAGTCTCCTACTGAAAGAAGGAAAGGTAAGTTGGAAATACAGGAGATCAAGGAAGCTTCTAATTTCTTGGTAAGAAAGGTACAATTGTCTGAATTTGCAGATGAAGTTAAAGTTTTATCTAAGAATGTTAATCTAAATCAGAGTAAAATTAAAAACTTGGCCCCATTTCTAGATGAAAATAATGTTCTTCGTGTGGGTGGCCGTTTACAAAAGAGTAAGCTACCTGTAGACGAAAGACATCCTAAGCTTCTGCCTTCCAATCACAGGCTTACAAAACTAATAATGTGCTCATTTCATTTAAAACATTTGCATGTAGGTCCCCAAACTTTACTGCACCTTGTCAGGGAGGAATTTAGCCAGAAAAATAGTTAATGAATGTGTTGTTTGTTTCAAAAACAAACCAATCAGCTGTAACCAATTGTTAGGAAACCTGCCAGCTGAGAGAGTTAATCCTAGTCCACCATTCTCAAATTGTGGGATAGATTTCTGTGGCCCTTTTTTAATTAAATATAAAGGTCAACGCAAGGGTATCTTTCAAAAGATTTATGTAGCAGTCTTTATTTGTTTTGCTACTAAAGCAATTCATCTAGAATTAGTCACCGATCTAACATCTGAAGCTTTAATTGCAACTTTAAAACGCTTCTTTGCACGACGAGGCAAATGTTCTTGTATTTTCTCAGACAATGCTGGGAACTTTGTAGGAGCAAATTCAGAGTTGAAGAGACTGCTAAAATTAGTAAGTAACCCTGATAATAATTTAGCTAACTATCTAATTTCAGAAAGTATTAATTGGAAATTTATTCCTCCAAGATCTCCAAATTTTGGAGGTTTGTGGGAATCAGGAGTCAAATCCTTCAAACATCATCTAAAAAGAGCGGCAGGTGCTGTTAAATTAACTTTTGAAGAATTTTTAACTTTGACAGCTGAAATTGAAGGAATCTTGAATAGCAGACCCATTGTTCCAATGTCTTCTGACCCTCATGATTATTCAGCCTTAACGCCAGGCCATTTTTTAATTGGTCGTCCTTTAACGTCAATTGCTGAACCATCATTAATTGAAAGGGCAGATAATTATTTGTCTAGATGGAAAAGGGTAGCTAAATTATTGCAACAAATTTGGAAAAGTTGGAAGCGGGATTATTTAAATAATCTTCATCTTAGAAACAAGTGGCAATTTACAAAGGATAATGTGAAACCTAATGATATGGTAATACTTAAGGACACTGATTTGCCTCCATATAGATGGAAATTAGGTAGAATCCAAGAAATAGTTAAGGGTTCAGATGGTTTAGTCAGAGTAGTAACCGTCAAGGTTGCAAATGGCATTGTTAAAAGAGGCATAAGCCAAATATGCTTGCTTCCCATAAATAATTGAACATTTGTAAATTACACATGATTTTAAATTGCTTTATATAATTGATCTTAATGTATCTCCAAAGGATATACAGTACATTTGAATTTCATATATGTATATATTTTATTTCTTTTTTGTAATGTATAATGTGCATATTGTTTTGTATCGAATGTTTATATGGCAATTTGTTTAATTTGTAATCGTATAATTGTATCTGTAATTGAAATTGTATAATTTCAAGGCGGGAGTATGTTAAGATCAACGTCATGTGCCCCGCCCACATGAACAGCGCCACCTACTGGAAAATGTAAAACTATTGAGTAAGCTACAAGCTTTCATACTGAAAACATCAATCTCCCATTAAGCGGAGTAATCTCCCGATTAAGCGGAGCAAATTCTATAATAACTATGTCCCATAGCGGATAAATTGTAAAGGTCCCATTTAAGCGGACAACAAAATAAATAATTCTTTAAGAGGTCCGTCGTATTGATTTCATACCTCTCCAGTGACCAACCACCTCTCTGTCTATACTATCATAACTCTAAAACACTTTGAGCAAGACGAGTGAAATTTATACATGGTTTTTACACCAAACTGCTAGATTTCTATAAACGTTTTGAGCAAAATTCATTCAAAGAAATAGCTGACTATTAAAATATAATTTAATTTGACATCTACAAAATGGAAAGAATTAAATAGATAAAATTTTGTATAAATATTTAACATATGAAATTTTTAAGGTTGATATTTTATTCGGCCTATACCTTCACAAGCATGTAAACTCGATAGTTCAAAAATGTAATTGTTTAAATACATTATATTATATAAAAAATTTAAATATATTATATATATTATATTTGGCATGAATCCAGCGTTTTTAAAGAATTTATTATGTAATCCTTAGCAATTGCTTTTAAAGATTAATACCTGACATCCGGTTAATAGTACAAAAAACAAAAACAAATTTAGATTTAGAAAGCAAATTAATATATATGAAAGGTAATGCCTGATTTTATGAATGAAAGTGTAGTTTTACTCAGATTTTAGTTTCAATCGGTTGGAAACAACGCGTCTAAATCTCAATTTGTTTTCTTTTACTATTAATCGGATGTCAGGTATTAATCTTCAAAAACAATTGCTAAGGATTACAAAACAGGTTCTTTAAAAACGCTAGATTCATGCCAAAAAAATATATTTCGTAACTATTGTTCTCCAACGCTATGCAAAGGATTCAGTGGCCTTACCCAAAGTTCATAATTTCTTTTTGAGAAAGGCAGGGAACACAGCCTTTATTAGAGATTATTCGAGGAAGTGTTGTAGAGATAACTCCTTCTAGTTTCTAATGAAATTCGTTTTCCTTCATAAAAGGGAAAGGTCACTTATCATCTGACATCTATATTGAAATTATTTACCCTTGTGTTGTGACGTCATTTCATTCATGTAGTATGGTTAATGAATTTTAAAAAAGCTGATTTGCAAATTTATCCTCCTTTAAACTCCCTCTGGTTTCTAATAAAGCTCGTTTCCTTCATAAAAGGAAAAGGTCATTTATCATCTGACATCTATATTGAAATTATTTTTCCTTGTGTTGTGACGTCATGCAATTTTTGTTTAATGTAGCATGTTTAATCAATTTTAAAAAAGATTAGTTTCAAATTTATTCTATGTCAACTAAATACGAGTTCAAGTTTTTACACGAAATTGATTAAACAAAGAAATTTATTGTATTGTAAAATCTGTCAGTGTATAATTATTTCCGAGAAACATGACATTTTTTTAATGACACATTTACATAATTTTCTTTATGTTCGTATAATCCATCTCATTCGTTGTTATAAAACAAAATTCTTCGTAATTGTTCTTTTTCACTATTAATAATCGTGCGCTTAGCTGTTAGGGAAATTTCATGTCGATTTATTGAATTATATTTTCTACAGTTTATTCAAAGTTCTCAACTCCTTTTTGAGCAAGGCATGGGACAATAGCCTGCATTAGAGATTATATGAGGAAGTATTTGGGAGATAACTCCTTCCGGTTTCTGATGAAGTTCGTTTTCTTTCACAAAAGGAAAAGATCATATATCATCTGAAATGTATATTGAAATTATTTCCCCTTTCGTTGTGACGTCAAATAAAAATTAATGAATTTTTAAAAAGCTTAATTTCAGATTTATCCTGTGTCAATATGAGTTCAAGCTTTTGCTTGACATCGATTAAATGAAGAATTTTATTTTGTTGTAAAGTCATCTGTTAGTATGTCATCATTTTAGAAAAACATGGAGTGTTATTTAAAAACTCTTTTATATAATCTGTATGGTCACCTAAAACATCGCATTTGACATTATAAAATAAAATTCGTTATTATCCAATTCCACCAGGAATGATCTTGTCTTCGAACTGTTAGAGGAATATTACATCATTTCAGTGAACTATATTTTCTAAAGTTTATTCTAATTCTTTTAATCAGTGTCCTTTTTTATTCAGAGAATTTCAAATTTCAATTATAAAGTATGTCACTAAAAAAAATTGAACCCTTTGGCAGAATCAACAAGAACCATAATCCAAAAGGTTCATTCCAAAATCAATTTCATCTACCTACCGTTCCCTAACTATTCCTCTTTCCTCATCAATAAACGTCAGCCGATAACATCCGATCCGAGAAGTTCCTCACGAAACATTCGAATATGCCGAATGTTTGGACGAACTCGGAGCACTAATATTATGATTGTCAATACACATCCAACCTTTCGAACCACCCTTTTCCTCTGCACCACCCCCTTTCAACTCCCAAAGGGTGGAGAAACTCCCGATGCTCATCATAATTACAGTTCATATTAAAATTCCATTTCTCTTGGATAAAGGGCATTCTGGAGCTTGGAGGGCTTCGGCTGTTATCGTTTTCTTGGACTTTATTAGATGGTCTCTCTCTCTTTGGAAGACTCACCGGAGAAATGAGTTAAAGAGAACTCTGTGTTTTGTTTGGGGGAAGAGGGGAGAATTCTCACAAGGGTCTCTCTCCGTTTTGGTTATGGTAATGAAAAGATTCTAGCAATGGTACGGTTCTTGCAGATCTATTAAAAGAATATCAAAATTTTCCTTTTGAAGCGTGGGATGGGAGACTCCTTTGTTATTAATTTCCAGAGAGGCCAATTTCTTTACCTTGTATATGAATTATCATTTTGTCGATAATGTCAAGGTTTCATTGCCTTGGAGGCTGCGATGTAGCTTACATGCTAATGAAAACATGCTATATTGAAGCTGTCTTATCTCAAATAGATTCAGGATGAGAGGTCATTGATAAATCATAAATGTATTGTCATATTAGACTGAAATGAAATGATGAATACATCATGAGATATTACTAAATTCTGTAAAAGTAAATTTAATTCCAGAGTGATTTTGGCAGATTTTGGCAAACTAAGTTGATGTGCAGGGTGATATTTGACGAAATCTAGATTCGAATTTATGTTTCCTTTATTACTATAATTCACTTTAGTTTGGTTTGTTAATGTTATATTAATGTCCCGTTTTAAAGTAACATTGAGGCTATTTAGGGACAGACCTCGTAGTTTTGAACCACGGTTAGATGACGAAAACGACACCTGAGCTGACAACCCCCTCTCCACATTACGCCATAACAGCTGAAGGACGTTTGGCCTTGACGGTTTAACGTGCAACAGATTTCCTTACATGGCGGCTCTTCGGCGGAATTGAGTTTCGAACTTGAAACCTTTTGGTTACGAAGCCAATACCTTACCACCAGGTCCCTGTACTATAATTCAAATCACTGCCGCCAAGGTAATTTGTGAATCATATTTAATTTAGTCGCATTGTTTTGAAGCTATTTGCTCCAGAGTATTTTCAGAATAAGTGACTGATATAATCATTTTCAACCACAATTAGATGATGAAAATAATATGAGTCATAAAAAAAATCAACAAATGGGTTGTTCTAGAGCAGAGCTAGCATGGCTGGAACATTACAGCAGACTTTACATGAATCAAGTTCATATGCACAGGAGATATTTCGTAGAATTTAAACGAGTGATTCTTTAATCTTGAGAAGCTTATGATATCACCAGATCACTGTTGCCGGAGTGCTGCGAGAATAATGTTCAATACAGTTATTCTGTCTTGAAGTTTGCTCTCGATTAGATTCAAAATAGGTGGTTGGTACAATAATTTTTAATCGAAATCAAATGATGACGATACTGAGAGTCATAAAAAAACTCTCCAAAGGAGAATTCTACAGCAAGTGAGTTTGAATTATTAAGGCAGACTTTGCAAGAGGTTAGTTAATGAAATAAGTTTATGAAATTTAAGTTGTTCATTGGTGTGCTCAATGGTTTTAGTTGGTGAAATTTGAAGTTCGATAGTTGGTGAAATTTAAATATCTGATTCCTTCAATATTGAAAATCGCAGGTCAGAATGTCATGCTCATTGCGGTCAAGATGATGGATGGCAAAAATACTTTTATGACTGAAATGCATTTCAAAATAGGCAAAATTTGCCAAAGTCTCATAAAATCATATAGGGATAGAAGACGAAACCATTTTTAGAGAATGTACGTTTATTATTTTTTAATTCAGATTGAACTTCAACAAGACCAAAGAGTGTTCGAGAGTTTCTGTAAAAAAATATAGGTATAAAATTAAAAGTCTGTTAAATTTGAACTCATACGTGGTCTACAACTGGCATGAAAAATTTAAAAATAATTTCTTATCTGATTGATTTCTCGGTATGAAAGGCAATCGAATCTTAGAAAAGTATAATCTAGTTGTCATTGAAAGGTTGTATTTTTATGACGAAAAAGACAGTCCTGCCCATTTTTCCAAATATGGTGTATTCAATTTAAACCTTTTTTTTTTTGTAAAATTCTATTACAATTATAAATGTTATTTTAAATAACAAATCCAGCTGAAGGCGAAATCAAATAAAAATTGTAAAGATTACATAATTGGAAGTAAGTCAGTCAGCAAATGTATCTTGCCATCCTTTAAAGATCATGGTTCCAATTTTGAACGAATGGCCAGAAGGGTTTAAGAGCTAGTTAACAGGAAATGACGAACATCAGGAAGAGTATCGGAGAACATCGGCGCTATTAAGTAAAATGACAAAGGGAGGTGAGTGTATATATATATATATATATATACATACATACGGAAATAAAAATAGGAATCAAAAATCAAAATTTCATATTCAAACAAGATTAAATTCTTTAACTATTAAAAATTCTAAATTATTTTTATAATTAATTCTTTAACTAGCATTGTATTTAGTGAGCGCTTTTGCTACTACTACTAAAATACAGAGGAATATAAATATATTAGTAATATAATGCAAGTAAAAAGGAACACAATATAATCAAAATTATAACAAATAGAAAAAGTCTTCAGGCCTTATTCTTTTTCTATTAGTTGTAATTTTGATTCTATTGTATTCCCCTTTA
>JAPMOQ010036844.1:572985-597384 GCA_026543055.1 Argiope trifasciata | reverse complement strand
TAATTTTTATTCATTTGCATTTTAGTTGTAGCTGCATTTGCGCTCTCTAAATACAATGATTGATTTAAAAACTTTTAATTCTTATAACTTGTTTAATCAGTAATGATTTTTAGTTCCGGTTCCGTTTCGTTGCCGTTGTTACTTCTGTTTCGTTTAAATAACTCTTTGAATATTGTATTGTGGATTTATTTCATTATTGGGTTCTTATTCATTTACTTTTCATTATTTGGTTCTTATTCATTTACCTTTCATTTTGTGAACTTTTGCGTGTAATTCTGAATTGAGTTTTAATTTCGATTTCGACCTAGTTGGTTTCATTTTAATTTTGTTGATCAAGAAATGGATTTTGATTGTTTTAATAATTTTATGATTGTATTTTTGCCTTTAGCTGGAATTAAGCAGCATTCGCGCTTTTCTTCTAACTGCAAATTTCAAATAATTTCTTAAACAATAATATTTCTATTTAATTAAAAATAATTTCTATTTAATTAAAAATAATTTCTAAAATTAAAACATTTTTTCTAAATCTATGTTTGTGGGATTATTCTTCTGGTTTACTTCTACGAGGGTTCCTTGATTTTTGGGGGTTGGGGAGATATACTTAATTATATCAAATGAATAAAATTATGCAGGAAGCTTATAAAAAGAGTAACATAGCGCATGGTCCGTCGCGCGCTCTACCAAGGGGCACTGTGGATAGTTTTGTGTCGGGAGAATCCATGGATAAAAAGCTACCGACTCAACTGTTTAGTTATAAAAAAGATAAAAATATAAAAAAATATCGTTTATGTGAAAATAAGAGGTGCAGGACCTGTCCGCTGGCAGGTAAAGAACAAATTGATAGTGAAAACACAAACTTACAAATTTTTTGTAAAAACAAAAACCTAATTTATATTAAAAATTGTATTGAATGTAATTTAAATTACATAGGTCAAACTAGCACCGAACTTAATCTAAGAATTAATAACCATAGATCTGATATTAAAAACTTTATAAAAAATAAGAATTCTGAATTTGAACTAGAACACTTTCAATGCCATAATTTTAATAATATTAACATCTATATTCTAGAAGACAATATTAATGACTTAAACAAAAGACTGGACCTTGAAAATATTTACATTTGTAATTTAAAAACTTTATTTCCTTATGGTTTGAACAGCAAATTAAATGGCGAAGGTTATGGGGATATAAACAACTCATGTATCTATAGCAAATTCAATATTTTTAAAGATTTTTTGAGAACAGAAAACGGTAATAAGAGATTTAAAAGAGGTAAAGGTAAAGGGGGTAATTTTCAAATAATATTTGAGGAACTGTTGAATTATTGTAATCTGGATCATAATGGTGAAAACATTTACAAAATTAGGAAATATATTTTTGGTCTTAGAAAAAGTAAAATTAAATGGTTAATAAATAATAAACTAGCTGATTTAAAATTCAAAAATTTTTACACCAAATGTGTTATTCTAGATCTTATTAAATTTAAGCTTAATATTGAAAAAACCGATTTATTAATAAATAATGTTAATAATTTAAACAAAGAATTCTGTGTTATAAGGTTTTTAGACATTGACTATAAAAAACTAAAATTACCCAAAATGTTGCAGATTAACAAAGATTTCTTTCCTATAAAGAATACAATAGTTTCAATTGCATTCAGCTATGCAGCAACTTTAAAGAAAAATATTTGTAACTACAATTTCTATAGCAAAAATTTAAATAAAATAAACAAAATAGACTGTCATTGTGATAAGGAAATCTATAAGGACTATGTAGATACGGAGAAAGGGCATGAAGTAACAGGGGATTTAAAAATTATAGATTCTAGCCCATTAAGGGATCTTATGGAAAAGGGAACTAAATTTAGACTTAGAGAAAGATTAAACAATAAAAAAGTGTTGATTTCTATTGGGCGCGATTTAGACATTTTTATATCTAAAATTTCTCGAAAATATAATTGGCCTCCAGAGGGATTTAATGAATGGAAAATTAGGGTCTTAGGAGAAATTAAAACTAAGTATAATATGGGTAAAATTAAAATAAAAGAACGGGGATTTTATGCTACAAAATCAATAAAAAAAGAAATAAAAAATTTAAAAGAAAAATTTATTATAACAGTTATAGACAAATCATCAAACAATTTCTGTATTATGTGTAAGCACTATTATAAAGAACTTTTAATTAGTGAATATAATTCCAATTCTACCTATAATTTGGTTAATTCTAATAAAAAAGAACTAGACAAAAGATTGTTAGCTTTCGCTAAAAAAATTAAAATTAAAACATGCTCTCTGAAGTATCCTTATTTGTTCCCCACTGTTAAATTTCACAAAAAACCAATTAAATTTAGATTTGTTACCTGTAGTACAGGCAGTTATAATTACTACATGGGGAAGCAATTTTTCAAATTCCTAAAAATTATCTTAAATAAAATTGAAGAAGAAGATTGTTTTGTCATTAATAATAACAAAAAGATTTTGGATTTCTTAAAAGATAACAAAATTTATAAAATTAATACTTTTGACTTTGAAAATTTATACACCAACCTGCCCCATGAGAAATTAATAAATGTCTGTACTCATATATATTATGAATATTTAAATGAAAATGTAATTAAGAAAAATGACTGGCTGGCTTTATGCAATTTTAATATTACCGAAAATTATATATTTAATGGTATTGATTTTTATAAACAGGTTAAAGGTATCCCAATGGGTACAGCTTTTTCAAGTGCTTAACTAACATTTTCCTTCATTATTACGAGAAAAAAATAATTAATAATTACTTAATAAATGGTTGGCGATTTATTGATGATTTAATTTTGATTAACTTAGATAATACCAATATTGTTACTAACTGCTATCCTAAAGAATTAACTTTAAAAGAAACAAATAGTGATAATCTTGAAGCTACTTATCTGGATTTAAGGATCAAAATTGCTAATGAAAAAACAATAGTCGGTATTTATGATAAAAGAGACGAATTCAAATTTAATATAATTAAACTCTGTAATTATCACTCTAATCTTAACTCTAAAATTTTCAAAAATGTACTTTTCTCACAATTTAATAAAATTAAAACAATTTGTAATAACAAAATTTCTTTTATAAAAGCAACAAATAGTTTTATTAAAAATTTAAACAATAATGATTTTCCCAAAAACTACTGTAATATCAATATTTTAATAAAAAAAGAAATAATGAAATATTAGTGAAATAGATGGCGCTAAAAAATCACATTTATGTTTAGTTGCACGGTGGTGTTGTTGTTGTTAAAGAATGGCGGATACTAGCGGACAGGTCAGGGAACTGATTTTCTTAATTTTGTCATTAATTATGATCTTTCTTATATGGTTTTACCTTTTGTATATATATTTGTTTCATTTGTTGATGTTTTGCTTCGTTTTTGTCTTTTGCTGTTGGAATTGGTATGTCTCTTTTGCTTTCATCTTCGGGGGATTTTTCGGGCCACGAGGCGTCAGTACTTTCGGCCATTGTCCATCGACGCCTCACAGAAAAAATTCCCTGTTTAAGAATCCTTGCTTGAAAGTGGCTCCTGACGAAGTTTTCAGGCCGGATTCCTTTTTTATTGACTATTTTTACTGACTATTTTTTTTCTAATGATTTTTCTATTGATTATTTTGATTAGGTTATCTTATTTTGTTAATTAATTATATATATATATGCTTTATAAGACATCAATGGAATCAAAAGCTCAATTTTCATTTTCACTATTAATATATAGAACATGCAGTACTAAACAAAAGAAAAATTACTTATCCTTTGATATATCATGTAGACAATTGGCAGATGAATCATATTTATATTGACAATGAGCAAAAAAACAAACAACACATCCAGGATTTGCAATCTTCATACGATGAACATTCAAAATATCAGTGCAGGAAATCATGTTTTCTATAGTCATGAATTTCGTCTAAAATTACCACAAAAGGAAATTCTTACAAGGCAATGGGATGTACAGCGCCTTCACATAATGTTTTAAAAACAGTTCCATCAAGGCATTTTTATCAACGCTGGATGGTGGTTGGTTCCCATAGATGACGAGAAGAAAGTACATAGATTTCAGCCGACTGACATTCAACCTGCTTCCCGACAGAGTTGTTAAAAGTCTGTATCATTTCAACTGCAAAATGGGGGAATCTTTAGCTTAAGATCTAATTGAGTTTACTTGTGTGCTTTAGCGGAAATCAATCAGATTATTAATTATTAATTAATCAATCAGCATTTCTCCATTTAGAGGTATGCAGTATGGAACAATTCAGAAATTATGATCACCACCGTAGGGTTAAAAAATAAATAAATCTATACTTATAATAAAGCTCAATGTGTGTGTGTGTGTGTGTGTTGGCGCTCTACAGGCCAGACCGTTGGACCTACAGCTACCAAATTTGGTACATGTATACCTTGGAGGTCCGGAATGTGCACCTCGGAGCCCTTTTTTCGAATTTTTAATTAGAATTTGAATTAATTAAAATTTAAGCGAAATTTCGACGTTTTTCCGCTATAACTTCCGAAAATATTATCGGACAAACATGATTTTAACATCAATTTAAAGATAAAAAAAATTAGCTTTCTAATGGTAGCATTGTTTTAATGTATAACTCAAGCTTCTATTATTAAAGAATTTTTAACGAAATATTTTAACCATGCTTTTTTAGCACGTGACTGGATAAAATAAAATAAAATAATGCCGGAAGTTCAAATAAAAAAACAACTATCATCGCAAATCAAATCTAAAGATATACAATTTTTAGCATGTGATCGGATAAAATAAAAGAAAATTTAGGTTTCTATGATTGTTTGCAATATCTATATCATTAATTCAATACATTATCTTTATTTACAGTAAACCTGATTGAATTTAGACAGGATATGCATTGAAATCCCGACTTAATGGCATGTTGCTATAATCGTTTGCAATATCTGTATCATTAATTCAATAATTTTTTCCCTTTTTCGCTTTCTTTAAAAAAACACATTTAACATTTTGGCAATATCACCGAAAAAAACATTTTTAATATTTTGGAAGCATAATCGATAAATTATTAGAGCAATAAACTCAAAAAGTTTTTCCGAATAAAGTTACCGACTCTTTAACAACTAATAACTGAATCTTTTACCTTTAACTATTTCTTAAATTTTGGCTAATGAATATATGATTTAATTGAAAATTTTAGAACTCATTACTCATGGTGAACCAGCTGGTCGTCAAAGGCGGCTAGTGAGAAATAAAATAATACTTTCTTCCTATGAGCTGTGCGCGATTTTTAATTCTACCAGACACGCAAAAATCAGTTCGAATTTCAGTTCGAATAATATTGAAAACCTAATTAACTCATAGGTCTTCAAGCAGAATTCATATTTAAGCAATTATAACTTATCAATAAAAAGTTTGTACCATTCCAAATGAAAGTGTTCAAAGGGTCAAGGTAGAATTATAATAAGCAGAAAGAATTCCGAGCTTAGACCAAAATATCTGAGGTTCAAATTAACGAGAGACTTTACTGAATGATTTCCTATAAAAAAGGAGTTTTCAGCCCAAATTGAACATAGAGATATTACTGAAGCAAAATCCATTTCCAAACTTTAGAGGAACTATTTGAGCAACGTGCAGAATGACGGATTATCAAATCATTTTCTTCTTTATATAGATCATAAAAAATTAATTTTTCTTTCACACGTTTCGAAAAACAATTTATAAACAAAATTTAAGAATTCTGATTAAAATCTTATCTGAAAATAAATTTAATAAGAAAAGATAAGAAATAAAAATAAAGTTATAAAAATGTAAGGATAGTCATTTTTATCAATTCAAGGCCAATCAATCTCAATCACAATTTTTGAATGACAATACATATTTTTTGAAGAGTTTACTGTACTCATTAATAGTACAATAAACAACCAATCATTGCAATCAAATGTGATCAGGTAATATTTTTCAGATATGATGAGATCATTTATTAGAGATTTTCTAAAGAGAAATGAAAACGTGGTACAATTTTTCTTTAAATCCCTTCGTTTCCCTATTCTTTCAATTAGTAGATTTATTTTAAATTATCAAATAGATCTCTGATGTTTCCTTTATATCATATGTGAAATTTTAACTACATAAATTGCTTTGGTGCGGATTTTTTTGTAACGCTCCGTTCACATGCACGGTTAAATGTATATAAATAATATACGCTTTGTCGGTTTTGGCTTAGAAATTGACTGAAATCTTCAGTGTTGCAAAAGAATGAAACACTAAATTCTTTTCTCCTACAAATTTATAGCTGGATAATTAGATGTTATTCCAAAAGTGATTTTTCTGAAATAAAAGGGCCTAAAAACAGAGATCCCTCAAAACCTTATAACCGACTTTTTATTTGATTGAACTATTTTTTTTTTGTCTCAATATATTGAATATAAGTTATTAAAAGGAGCTTTGTGTTACTTTTACCAGTTTTACTTTGTGTATACCAGTATTTAACAAATGAAATATTTTATTTTCTGATTCTATTTAATAGAGTTTAGTTTTTAACTTGTTTTTTGCTGTTTCAGGCAGGTGAAGAAAAAATATTTGTTTCTTAAAGAAACGAACTGAGACCCTGAAAAAAGAATCTGTAGATGCCTTCTGAAAAATCTGTCATTAAATTTTCTTAATTCAGACTTTATATATTTCTATAGCATTTTTGTCTTTATTATTAAAAGTAAACAAAACGCTGAAAATCCCAGGAAAGAAACTGCAGATCATATCATACAAATATTCAAACTAACAGGATTCATTTTATACAGAGCTTTTAATACTTTAGTCTGGCGGTGAAATATTATGAGTTTCTTGATGAGCAGAACTGTAATCAAGAAAAACAATTCTGTACATAACTTCTTCAAAATCTGGCATTGAATTTTCTTAATTCAGACAGTTATGTGCTTCTAAAAGAATCTTTTTTTTCCTTTAGTATTAAAAGTAACCAAAAAGCTCAAAATCATCAGAAAGAAACTGCAGATCATACTAATATTCAATCAACAAGATTCAGTATATAAATTGCTTCCAATACTTCAGTCAAGTCATGAAAGATTACGAGTTCCTTGATTAACCGAATTGTAATTAAAAAGAACTATGCTGTAAATGGCTTGTTAAGAATGTGGCATTGAATTTTGTTGATTCAGACAGTTACGCATTTTAAAAAAATGTTTTTTTCCTTTTATATTAAAAGAAACCAAAACACTCAAAATCACAAGAAAGACATTTCAGATCATACAAGTGTGCAGATTACAATTTCGGTGTTTTTCAATAAATGAAACAAATTTATTAATGCACTATTTTGTAGAAATTCTTCTGATTTTCCTCGTTCCTCTTGAACTTTAATATTCTTTCCTTTGATAGGTACTCTTTCATTTTTCATCAAATGCCCTTGATAGTTCTCAAGAAATAATGGTAAAAATGTATCCCTCTTTTCAAAATAACGAAGGAATTCTTGTATTCTGCCAGCCTTTATTTGACAAATTGAAAAAACAAACCTCACTTGCATCCCACCTATCAAAGAAACATCTCCAAATATCTCGCAAAACCAAAATATTTGGCGAAATATGAAGACGCGTACCTGAAAACAATTCCACAAAGGGCCTTCCTTTCTGGGGGTTGTTGGAAGGGGGGAGGAAACACTAACCCAATTCTTATTCCATCGTATCTCTCTCCAATAAATGAAACAAAACTGAGACTCACGGAACGAAAGACCCATGAAAAACGGTTTCGTTATTCCACAAACAAGCCCAGGCACGAAACACAAAAAGAACAACAGCAGCAATAGCAACAACAAAAAAGCAACCGACAAACAGAACCTCTCAAATGAAGATGATTTTTTCCGACTGGTGCCATTCTTCGAGGGTGCGGACCTGTTTGCATATGAATAAAGAAATCGCGACGAATTTTGCATTCAAAAGAATCGCGGGATTCCGTCCTTCCTGAGATGCTGACACGTGTTTTTTCGTCATAAATTATCTTCAAACACGACAAAGAGATATTCTTTAAGGATACATGTTGTGAGTCACAGATAGAATGGGAAAATTGTTGATAAATTTTGAATTTATTTTTCGTAATGAAACAAACACGCTGTGCTTTTCAATCGACTTATTAAGGAAACTAGAATTTATTATCTCGATGGTTTTTGATAAAAGAATGTTATGATGAGCATTGAGAATTTATTTATTTTTCACCATAAGTAAATTCTTTCGAATTCGCCGAGTTAATATAAAAGGAAAAGCATGGTAAGTTTTTTCTTCAATTATTCATGAAGTTAATGTATATTTTATGCGCTTTAAAATTTTATTTAAAGTTTAATACTATAATTAGAATACATACTTTTAACTTATATATTTGTGTGATTTTGTCAAGAGGACATCCCAGTTTAAGCTGCGAGCTCGTGTAAGCGGTTTCATCACGTGCTGTACAAACCAGCTGTATTTTCTTTATTTCTTTTTTAAATAACATTTTATCCGAAAGAAATACTAAGAACTTTTTGCTAGTTGATTGAATACATATATAAATCTCAAAAACAGAGAACACAGCTGGCTCGTGCATCACATGATTAATCTACTAGCACGCTGCTTAAAATGCAGCACCATTTCTATAAAAGGATTAACACCATATATTCTTAAAACTAATATAAAAATTAAAATAACCTTTTTCATAATTCTTGTCTTAAATTTAAAAAATCCTTTTTATGTATATCATTTTGTATAGCTTAAATTGTAACAAAGAAAAATGTATAGATTTATTTAAACCTTTGTTTCAATCCATGTTAATTACTTTTGCAATTTGATTGTTGTTAAAGAAACAAATGACGATGATTAATATTCGTCAATTCCAAAGATCCATATTTAAAATCTGAAAGATAATGTATTTCTTTTCCTTATATTGATTAGGTTCATATGCACCAAAGATAGCTTGCTGAAAATAAGAAAGAATCACTGGCAACATTACTTAAAAACGTTACCTTATCTGTTTTTAGAAGATCTTAAAAGTCGGTGCTTATTTTTAATGTAACTAACTATAATTTTCGAAATGAAGTTGTCATCAGTTTGTCTATACTTAATATACATTTAAAAATTCTATGTTTTTAGTAAAACAATTTTAATAATGCAATCGAAAAAAGTAGTGAAAGACGGTCCGTTGCAACAAGCCAATGAGAGAAAATTGCAACAAGAATTAGAGGGCCGCGGTGGCCTGGTGGTAAGGTCTCGGCTTCGGAACCGGAGGGTTTCAGGTTCGAGACTCGATTCCACCGAAGATCCGTCGTGTGAGAGGGTCTCTTGCACGTTAAATCTGTCAGGCCAAAGTCCTCCCGCTGGTGAGGTGTGGTGTGGAGAGGGGGTGCCACTTCAGTTGTCGTCCTCGTCATCTGACCGTGTTTCAAAATTACGAGGTCCGTCCCAAAATAGCCCTCACATTGCTTTAAATGGGCCGTTAATATAACTGAACTGAACTGAACTGCGGCAAGAATTGAATGGAAAAAGGCATTTGGAAAAGGGCAACTACTGAAGAGACTACAACTAGCTTAAGCACATGAAATTTTACGTCTTGAAGGCTAGGTATCATTGAATAGGAACAGCAACTGGCAAAAGCATGGTAACATAACTATGCTTTTTCCTTTATTTAAATGACTTATATCTGTATAACTAAACTTTATATCTAAGCTAAATGAAGTATTTCATCCTCTTAGATGGGAAAGTCAATTTGTAATTGGAGATAAGTTTTTACTTTCTCGTATACATACAGAAAGTACAATAATCATCAAAAAATCCAAACTCGAGATATTGATGAATCTTCATATATTAGATTTCTCTGAGTTTAAGAAACACATTTTTAGGAAATGTCTGTCAGTAATTCAACTATCGACTCTTTATCTGTGAAAAGATAACTAAAAAAAAAGCTTTCATCTTGACAGTTGAAATTTAGTATACCATTCATGCACGCAATTTGCCAAATGAACTCTATTGATACAAAATCAAGATACAAACCCAAAACTTACACTGACTCATACTGATTCGAAAAATCCATCGATATGTACTGATTCAAAATACATACTGATCCAAATTTCTACTGATACCTCCTGATTCAAAACTTTATCTACTGATTCAAAACTTGCACATACTGATTCAAAATTCTAAAGATACGTACTGATTCAAAATTTGTACATACTGATTCAAAATTTGTACATACTGATTCAAAATTTGTACATACTGATTCAAATTTTGTACATACTGATTCAAATTCTGTACATACTGATTCACATTTTGTACATACTGATTCAAATTTTGTACATTCTGATTCAAATTTTGTACATACTGATTCAAATTCTGTACATACTGATTCAAATTTTGTACATACTGATTCAAATTTTGTACATACTGATTCAAAATATGTACATACTGATTCAAAATATGTACATACTGATTCAAAATTCTACTAATACGTACTGATTCAAAACTTGTATATACTGATTCAAAATTTATCTATACAGATTCAAAAAACTACTGATACATTTAAAAATATCAAAACGAGAGTTGTCTTTACAGTCCTTGGTAGATTAATCCAACAAGCAATTCCAGAGCGATGCTTGGACTTAAACCACAAGTTTCGGCAGAGCGCAAAGTGGCTGCGCATAAATGTTGATGAGCAAACCAGTTTGAAATCGCCTCGTCCGTCCCTTAGCTCGTAAATAAAACTATTCCGTGAGGAAATTCCCTTCCAGACCAAACATTATTTGCGCACTCTTTTAAGAATCAACATCCAGGGCTGTGTTTCGAATGCATTTGCACAGACTGCCCACGGGTTAATAACGGTTGCCACGAAACAGACGATAAATTTCGAGTGTCGAGCTGGCGAAATTGCATCGGGAATAACCCCCGAGGTGGAATGAGGAAGGCAGAGGGATGGACCAACATCTCTCAAGTTCTACTAAAAAAGAAAATTAGATTTTTTTTCTCTCACTTTTTTTTTTCGTTCGCACCCACAGAAAACCATTTAGTAAAAATAAAATAAAAAATATATATATAACATCGAGAAAAATCTTCACTGTAACCACAAGTTGACAGGAAACGACCACTTCTTTCGAATGCAAAAAGAAAAGGCGGGAAATATCTGGGATCATAAAATGAAACAAAAATTTTTGTTGAGGGGAGGGAGGGGGGAAGAAGAATTTTCAAATAAATCCGACAAATGCAATCGAGAGTTGGGAAAAAATGATGACATTTTATTTTTTTTATTCGTATGGGTTTTGCCCGCAGGGGTGGAAATGTGTCGTCTGATTTTTTGCGAAGAACAGACGATAGGAACAGATTTGAGAGGGGAGGGGGGGAGGGAAGCTGCAGAAGATAAGATGATAGCGCCCCCGAGCAGAAATCGATGTTGCAAAGAGTTTGCAAGAAGCAAATGCTTTGTTTTTACCAAAGTCAGAAATTTTATGCTTGTTTATCCTTAAGAACATTGTTTTGGGCGGAATATGTTTTCTTTGTATTCTGGATTTTCTTTTTTTATTCCTTCTACGATATGAAATTTGCAGGCAATACTGAATTTTCTTTGTCAACCTAATTAATCAGGAGAAAAAGCAGGCTTTGAAGACAAATTCTTTCACCAATTCGCTTTTAAAAGTCTAGTGTTGGATCCTGACTGCATTCATAAGTTCTTGTTTTGAATAACAAGTTCAATGATCCTGTTTTTGAAAATGGTGTAATAAAAAATAATAACAAAATATTTTCATTTGAAATAAACATTTATTGATATATGAATTTTTTTCATAGTGTAAAGTTAATGGTGAAAGTATAACAAAAATATTTATTCTGATTTAGAAAATACAGCAAATTTCATAAAGCAATTAGAAATAGAAAGTACTCCTATATTTTGTGTAAAGATAGACATATTATAGAATTAGAGAGAAAAACGTGCGTTAAAAAATGGTGCAATCTTTTTCATGTTTTTTATCTATATCTGTATCTAAACAAATTGTAAATGAATGCTTTCTTTTTTTTAATAGTATCCGATCTCATATTGAAGAAAAAATCAAATTTCTGAAATTGACGAAAGTTTGAAGATATGTAGATTAGAAACAAAGATACAATAACTTTCTTGAATACTCATTTCCTTTCCAAGGAAACTATAAAATTACAAGGATGGAAGTTAATTAGTACTTAATTAAAAACGAATCGGAATTTGAATACAATTCTAACTACTATGTTGAGTTTAGCAGATGGTTCGAACGGAGTGAGTACTTGGGTGAAATCTCTTTTACGACTTCTCTCGAAGCTATTTATGTCCTTCTGATTCCTTATTATCACTTTGTTTGTGTGCTGATGTTTATTGTTTTGTATATGCTTTATTTTCTGAGGGTACTCAATTTTCGACCTGAATAAAACTATATTTTATATCAGCTTGCGGAGTTATTTCACCATTCACTCAGTTCACAGGAACATGATTTAAAATTAATTATCAGCAATAATATTTCTTGTAAAGAAAATATTATTAGAATATTTAAATTATTAAATTCCCAATAGTTTTATTTGAACGGTCGGTTGGCGCTACAGATTTTTGAAAATAAGAAATTACCGAACACCATATAATGCGTGCGTTATTTTTTCGAACCTCCTAACAAATTGCGCCGAAATATTTCAACACAAAACGAATGGAATTTAAGTTAATCATTTGGTAATAATTTAAACAGTCTTTTAATATTTTAACTGACTTTTAAACTGTATTAATCAAATAACAACACCTTTATAAAATTTCTAATTTGTAGCTAGAATAAATGTCATACAATGAAAGAAATGCAAATTATTTCCTCAAGAGAATTTTCATCGAAAAATTGAATATTTAGCTCATATCATTTTGGCTATAAAAATTAATAAAATCTCCCTAAATGTTCCACAATTCATCTCATTATCGAAACAATATCATATTTGTTCTTGGTGGTTCATAAAAAGAGAAAATAGTTCTTCCAATGAAATAATTCGGTCTCAACATTAACACTATTTCGATGTCAGCAAAATAATCCAGTTATTCAGAATTGGTATGTAGTCAGCTCTGATTGATGTGATTTAGATTCACCCACCGGCACTAAACAAGCACCCATTTCAATAAATAAGGCACAAGTGGACGCACATTTCAATAAACGAGCTCTTGACACATTCAACTTTAAAGACCATTACTTCCTGGAAATCCAATTCATTATTACAACCTCCCTTCCGTAGTTATTCCGCTCAAAAGCTCGACATAATCCACTCCTGGAATGCACTGTTCAAACATTTATGAATGTATTAGTTCATATTTCCCACTCAGTGTCGCCTGAACTGTTTTGAGCAGATCACTCAAGGTGCCCCGTAAAAATTTATTCCCAAATAGCGTCGAGCGAGCCAGTCCAAATGATTCGCCCGAAATTCGATTGGTGCCCGAAATGCGGGCGATTATTTATTCAAATCTGGCTGGCTGCTAATCCTTCCGGAGAAAGAGGGGTGGTGTGGAATAGAGGAAGTCCCTTAATTGCGTCGATCCTGAAGGATTAGGCGCCTGTGACCCGTTCGTGACCAGAGGCTATTTCTGCTGGATACCAAAGAGGGTCATCCGAGGACCGGAATGGATGAGCGCCTTTCCTCTGGAGGGAAGGGGGGGGGCAATAAATGGAGGAGGAATGCCGTAGATCCGTTACGGTTCCCATTCCACTGGCGTATTGATTGCACCGCTGATGCAAATCTTAATTAAACAACTTCATGCTCGAAGCTCCCGAGGTGCTTGTATTAAGGGTTTTCTCTGCTGATGCGTTTTGCGATGCAATTTCCGATTATGCCACACTTGTTGTAAAGTAGTTTTTAATATTTGTCTTTTTGTTTTTGAATGTCTGCTTTTGACATTCACAGATAAAACTACCATAAATAGGATTTGTAACAATTGATGAATATCTGAAAGAAATAAATTGACAAATGAGAGATATTTGATAAATTGTTGAACATTATCAAAATATCGAGTGTTTTTATAACATTTTTTTGTGATATTAGGAAGTTTTTAAACTACTTATTTATCACCCGGGTGGCACCTCGAAGTGATAATGGAATGCTTCCGGCATGGTGGTTAAATCTCACTAACCTGGTTTTTTTTAGTTTTAGTTATATTAACGTCCCGTTTAAAGCAACACGAGGGCTATTTTGGGACGGACCTCGTAATTTTGAACCACGGTCAGATGACGAGGACGACACCTGAAGTGACACCCCCCTCTCCACGCCACACCACACCAGCGGGAGGACTTTGGCCTGACAGATTTAACGTGCAAGAGACCCCCTCACACGACGGATCTTCGGTGGAATCGGGTCTCGAACCTGAAACCCTCCGGTACCGAAGCCGAGACTTTACCACCAGGCCACCGCGGCCCTCTCACTAACCTGGAGGAAATATTGATGGTTTGACTCTTTTCATCGATGACCGGACTTACATATTGAGATAAAGATTATACCATGACCGGTGATGGCACTTTAGTACTCCACTACAATTCCACCGGTGTTGCTGTTGAGGTGCTCCGGTTATACAGTATTTATCATCCGTGTGCCTTTGGGCAGGTCAGAGAGTCAATAATATGATTTATGCCACTGATTTTTGCTTTTAAATAAGTTATTTCCTTCATTCTTATATTCGTCTTTTGCTATTGTCTTTTGTATTTTGATTGCCTTAATTAGGTACAGTTGTGGTTGACTAATTATTATTCCAGTTAGGAAAATAATTTTAATTATTTAAAAACTTAAGAAATTAAACAATTGATCTTGACTACAAGCTGCGTCGAGGCGACTATGCGAGGGCTTTCAAGAAAAATGAGTGAATAACTTTCTAGAAGCATCGCACGTGTCAATACCCAGATGATGGGCTGCACGCCAGTTACATCACACACAGCCTTTCCAGAGCCTGCTGTTTACAGATTCATATTGATATACGATTTTTGATAGACATTCACTTCAGATGTATTTTTTCCAATTCTCTTCAATGCTGAATATTTGTATTGTATTAATCGTTGTGCTAATTTCAATTTTCGCATGTTAACTTAATATGAGTTATATTTATTTAGCTTAAGAACCATAATTGAGTAAGCTACTCCATAACTTAATTTGAGCCATACTCTCAAACATTTATCCCCATCTTGAATTGACTCTTGTTTGCTTTCTATTTCGATTTATAATTTTCAAAACGAAGTTCAAAAGCATTCATTATTTTAAATGTAGTTAATCAACATTATGTAATCTGTTATTCAATGCTATGCAACAAGCGTTTTTTTAAAGGTTAATAAACTAGAAATTTGCATTATTTCAAATTATTTATTTATGATGGGCATAAACAATAAAAGTAGTGTTTACTGTTGTAAAATGTGTGATTGTTTTCCTAATTTTTCTCAAAATAATTTTATTCTCCTGATTTGACGTATAAGCAAATTAATAAAAAAATACAACATCTATGAATCATAAAACATTAAACTAATGAATGATCACACTCCTATCAATTTCTGTTCAAAAGCTTAGTTAATAAAATATTCATACCATTGAGTATGCTTTTTTTTCCAATATAGTATATAAATGTCAATACTAGTTAGTCAGGAGTCATGAAAATGTATGTATAATAAATCACAAAGATAAAAATCTTTAATCTGATACAAATCTTTAAAAAATTCTGAAATATGAAACGAAATTAATAACTGTATGAAAAAAGATAGGAATATTATATTAATTAAATAGAAACTATATATATTGCCTAGGGTAATACTGTAGTTAAATCCTTTTTAGCTGCACCTAGCTTCTAAAGGCAGGTTACATTTTATATGGATATTATTCAGTAACCATAATTTTCAAGTTATCGGAATACATATTATTTAGCATGAAAGTAGATTAGATTCTTACAATTTTCATTATGGATTTAGGGTAGTTTGATTAGTAAATAACATTAAAATGTTCTAGATGGAAAAAAATTTACTTGCCATTTCATTTTATCTTAATTATGTGTTTCCTTTTTTATTGCATTCGTTTTATACAGTGAAAAGCATAGCAGCTACATTAATATCTACATTTCTTCGGTACTTTGAAATAGGATACTGTAGATCTAATCAATCCTTGATAAACACGAATTTCAGATATTCAACACACGATGTTTAAATGCTGTATGTCTTTTCCTTATTTTCAATTTTATGTATATTCTCCTAAAATGTTAAAATGGAATTTAAAAAAATCATTTCATTATTTTCCACTTAATTCATTCCACATGGCTTACAATACTGATATTGAATAGTAAGTAATAAAGAAAAAAAATCGAGAAAAATAAAAATTTGAAAACTAACAACCAGGGTGTATTGTACAAATTAAATAGCTTTAATAAAGGGAAAAGAATTATTCTTTTAATTCTCTAGCTATTAAAGAATAAATATCAAATTTGATTACCCGCTTCTGATTATTTATTAATTCTTATTACCAAAATAATGAGAAAATAAGTAGCCTTGGAAACAGAACCAGAAATTCTAATTCATCAATAATGAAAGATAAGAATATATTTAATTTGTTAATGAAAGAAGTTTAATTAACGTGTTAAATTACATTTAACAATTAAATCAATTATATTATACTAATGTATTTTTGTCCAGGTTTGTTTAATTCAAAATGAAAAATGCATTTAAAGCTATAATTGCCTCTATTAATTAAAGTGGGCTGATGTTTATCGTTATTGCCGTAAAAATAATCAACGTTTTAAAAAAAATAAAGGGACTTTTTCATTTTCTCATTTTCTGTTGATAGGGAAATATTGTTTTAATCGAAATAATGTCTTCTGAAATTCTTCTACTGGAATCTTTAATAAATTTCAATAATTAATAATAAATGTGATACACAAACTCTCAAATGTCAAATTAATTTTATAGAAATATAAATATGATTAGCTTATTAAGAAAACAAAGGATAACAGAAACTCATTCAGTAATATTCTGGGAATTAGCATGGAATTTCGAGTGCTTCCTATTATGTTTCCATCTAAGCATTTAGATGAGAATTATAAAAGTTACATTAAACTTAAAATGCAACTTTGTAAATTATCAAGAGATTTATAAGGTTTTTTGTAGGTGTATATAATTTTTTGAAAGTAGACGAATTTACTAAAATTGATGCTTGGTGTAACGAGTATACTTGGCAAACACAATACTAGCGATAGTCGTTTGTTGTTTACAAGTATTAATTATTTCCAGCCAATTAAACAGCCATACATGAGTATCTCCAAAAATCTACTAGCTAATATAGTTTCCTGTGGATTTTCTAGTTTCACTGCGTTGGGGTTTCAAGCCCTAATTTATTTTCCCATCACATATAACAGTAAAGGTGACGCAATAAACAACTACTTACTTTCAAATCAAAAAGTGTCCAGCGTCGATATTGACATACCTTGTACAAATGCATGTACCTCTATCATGCAATTGTCAAAGAAACTAGGTAGGACTGTTTAATTTCTTTTCCTGGAGAGTATATTGCACTTTCTGTATTGTCTTCTTGTATAAGCTGTAACATTGAATTTGAACGCTAGCTATGAAAGTACAGCATGCGTTTAATGCGAAAGAAAACTGGCTTGGACACATAATGAGGTATGTTTTATGTACATACAAATGTTATAAGTTAGAGATTACACTAAAATTCACAGTCAATCATCACGGTATATTTTTGATGGGTGCATGTAAAATTCTGAATTTCATTCTCAACTTCCAAAACGTTTGGAATACAATTACATATATAAACATACTACATATATACTGAAGTGACAAAAGTCATGGGATGACTGTTAATATCGTGTCGGTCCTCCTTTTGCCCGGCGAAGTGCAACAACTCGACGTGTCATGGAGTCCACAAGTCGTTGGAAGTCCTCTGCAGGAATATTGAGCCATGCTGTCTATATAGACGTCCATAATTGTGAAAATGTGGATGGTGCAGGAGTTTGGGCACGAATGGACCTTTCGATGATCCCATAAATGCTCAATGGAATTCATATCGGGCGATATAGGTGGCCAGATCATGCGCTGGATTTGTCCGGAATGTTCTTCAAACCAATCGCGAACAGTTCTGGCCCGGTGACATGGCGCATTGTCATCCATAAAAATCCCATCATTGTGTGGGTACGTGAAGTCCACGAATGGCTGCAAGTGATCTGCAAGCAGCTGAACATAACCATTTCCAGTCAATGATCGGTTCAGTTGCACCAGAGGACCGAGTCCATGTCGTGTAAAAACAGCCCACGCCATTATGCAGCCCCCACCAGCTTGAACAGTGCCTTGCTGACAGTTTGGGTCCATGGCTTCGTGGGGTCTGCGCCACACTCGAACTCTACCATCTGCTCGTAACAACTGAAATCGTGACTCATCTGACCACGCCACGGTTTTCCACTGGTCTAGGGACCAGTCGATATGCTCACGAGACCAGGAGAATCGCTGCAGGCGATGTCGTGCTGTCAGTAAGTGCACTCGAGTCGGTCTTCTGCTATCATAGCCCAAGGAAGACAAATTTCGCCGCACAGTCCTATCGGACACGTCCCTCGTACGTCCCACATTGATTCCTGCAGTTATTTGACGAAGTGTTGCGTGTCTATAAACATTGACCATTCTACACAGACGTCGGCGGTCTCGGTCGTTAAATGCAGGTGGTCGCCCACTGCGCTGCCCATGATGTGATGTGATGCCTGAAATTTCATACTCTCGGCACACTCTTGATACTGTGGATCTCGGAATGTTGAATTCACTAACGATATCCGCAATGGAATGAACCCATGCGTCTAGCTCCAACTAACATTCCACGTTCAAAGTCTGTTAATTCTCGTCGTGCCGCCATAAATCACGAAAAACCTGTTCACATGAATAACTTGAACACAAATGAAAGCTATGGAAAACGAACTGCGCATTTATACTTTTTCGCTGCGATACTACTGCTATCTGTATATTTGCATATTGCTATCCCATGACTTTTGTCACTTCAGTGTATAAATATAATGTATATAAACATAATGAAAATAGATTTCATGATTATTTCTTTTTGTTCTTAAGTCAAATTTTTCATAGAATCGGGCGGAGATGTCTGCTGTTCTAAGCAATGGTATGGATAAGCAATACCGTTGGGCATTTTCTGTAGACTTTTCTGTAACAGTTTCTTTAGTGCAAATGTGTAAAGTAATAAAATGTAGACATCAATTGTATAAAAAAAGTTTATTTTTATAGAAACAAGGCATTGTCAAAGGAAATAAAGAGTACAAATAGATGTATGAATTATGTACATAAAATATTTTATTCTATTTATTTTCTCTAAAATTTTAATTTCAAATGCATTTTATGATATCTTCCTTTATGGCGAGTTGAATAGTGTAGCATTAATTTCTTTTCCACTCATAGCCTAATACAACTAATGTAATTCTAATCATCTGTATGAAATTAAACTTTCCTAGTATTATTAAGGCTTTCCTTTATTTTATTGTACTATTTCATGTGGGATTATTAGATTGATTACTAAAAGTGTAAACTTGCTGTACAAGTAAAACTTTTGCTTTTCGTGCTGATTGAGTCAATTTCAGCTCAGAAAAGATTTAGTTTTTACAGCATTTGGGAAGTTATTTCAAGTTCAAAATGTATACCAAATCTTTTTTTTCATAGTGAATGCTTGTCATCTAGTAATCCTGTAGAACGTTTTATTTTTTTGATATATTACATATTGGATGGATAAATACAAGAACTATACAAAAGTAAGTTGTCCAATGGGAAGACAAAAATAATTTTTGGATTAAATTTCTTAAGATTTGAAAGAAAAAAAATGAATTTTTCTGTCTCTATTAAAATACTCTTTGAATGTTTAATTCTTAACTGAAGGCGCGAGATTTGTGAGACTGCTGGCAAAGGACTTAATAACTCCTATTCTACTTTTTAGCTCAATTGAATGGATTGACCCAGTAGATTCCTGTTTCGTGACCTTCAATGCACGTTCACTTTTTCAATCTCTTCATCTGATGCTTTTAAAAAAATAATACAGCTGTTTCTTTAAGCTGGGTCTTTAAGACCGAACTCCCTGTTAATTTTCCAGTGATAAACATAGCTTAACAGATGTCACTAAAACTTAGTCCTCGAAATGTTGTTCAATTCACAGACCTTATTAGGAAGCAGAGCTCCAGACACTTTTAAATAAAGAAGAAAGGAATTTTAATGATGGGGATAATTGTATGGAAGAAATTTTCGATGAAAGTTCGTATTCAGCTGTTTCTGATCTGTATGTTCAAACAAAATTATTATTCTAGTGATGCTGTGTTTTGAAAAAAATCATAAAATATATTAATATACTAAGAGAAACATATACAAAATTTAGAGATTGGAAGAATTTCGGAAAATAAAAACCTGAAGAATCGTGACATTCATGCACAAAGTTTACCATTTTTAAGCAAGTAAATGCAGATACGATTTTAATATAAAGTATGCACGAAAGTTTAGGAGAGACTGGA
The DNA here is from genome assembly GCA_026543055.1 of Argiope trifasciata. NCBI lineage: Eukaryota > Metazoa > Arthropoda > Arachnida > Araneae > Araneidae > Argiope > Argiope trifasciata. The sequence goes on along the minus strand of JAPMOQ010036844.1, from coordinate 576,855 downwards.
TATGATTGCTTGGTTCAAGAGCTTCATTCGTTGTGCTGTAGTAAATAAGATAACCCAAAATCAACAACGCTAGAAGAACTCTTTGAAACGAACAACCCTCACAATTCTTCAGAATTCATAGATTGAAAAGATCCCTGAATATAAAAATATGAAGAATCGTGACATTCATACACAATGTTTTCTACTTTTATGCGAATAAAGAGATAACATTTTAATATAAAAGTATATCCGAAAGTTTAGTACAGGCTAGTTATGACTGCTTGGCCCATGAGCTTCATTCGCTGTTCTGTAATAAAAAAGATAACCCCAAAACAACAACGCTAGTAGAATTCTTTGAAACGAACCATTCTCACAAATTCTTCTTCAGAATTTATATATTGAAAGAATCTCTGAAAATATAAATTTGTAAAATCGTGACATTTGTGTACAAAGTTTACTATTTTTATGCGAATGAAGGCAGTTAACATTTTAATATGAAAGTATAGGACAGACTGGATATGATTGCTTGGCCTATGAGCTTCATTCATTCATTGTTCTTTTATAAATAAGATAATCCAAAAACAGCAACGCTAGTATAACTTTTTGAAACGAAGAATTAAGAGTTGCTCGTTTTAAAGAGTTCTGCTAACGTTGTTGTTTAGAAACGAAAGTTTAGGGGAGATTTGATATGATTACTTGGTCCTTGAGCTTCATCCGTTGTGCTATAATAAATAAGAGAATCCAAAAACAACATTGCTAGTAGAACTGTGAAATGACTAGAATGCTGTGAAACGAACAACTCTCACAAATTCTTCTTCAGAATTTATAGATTGTAAGGATCTCTGAAAATAAAAATTCGTAGAATCCTGACATTCATGAACAATGTTATCTATTTTTATACGAATAAAGGAAGATAACATTTTAATATAAAATATGCATGAAAGTTCAGTGGTGATTGGATATGATTGATAGGCCCAAGAGCTCTATTCGTTGTGCTGTAATAGATAAAATAATCCAAAAACAAGAACGTTAGTAGAAATCTTTGAAACGAACAATTAAGAGTTGTTCGTTGCAAAGAGTTATACTAGTGTTGTTGTTTATAAACGAAAGTTTAGGAGACATTGGATGTGATTGCTTGGCCCATGAGCTTCATTCGTTGTGCTATAATAAATAAGATAATCCCAAAACCACAACGCTAGTAGAATTCTTTGAAACGAACAATTCTCACAAATTCTTCTTCAGAATTTAGATTACAAGAATCTCTGAGAATATGTAGAATCTTGACATTCATGCATAAAGTTTACTATTTTTTTGCGAATAAAAGAAGATAACATTTTAATGTAAAAGTTTATCCGAAAGTTTAGGACAGACTGGATATGATTGCTTGGCACAAGGTTCATTCATTGTGTTGCAATAAATAATATAATCCGAAAAGAGCAACGCTAGTAGAACTCTTTGAAATGAATAACTCACAAATTCTTCATAATTTATAGAGGGAAAGGATTTCTGAATATAAAAATTTGTAGAATCATGACATTCATGCACAAAGTTTAGAATTTTTATGCGAGTAAATGTAGATAACATTTTAATATAAAGTATGCACGAAAGTTTAGTGGAGACTGGACATGATTGCTTGGCCCAAGAGTTTCATTCGTTGTGGTATAATAAGAAAGATAATTCAAAAACAACAACGCTATTATAACTTTTTGAGTAATCAAGAGTTGTTCGTTTTAAAGAGTTCTACTAACGTTGTTGTTTAGAAACGAAAGTTTAGGAGACTGGATATGATTGCTTGGCTCATGATCCTTATTCGTTGTGCTGTAATAAATAAGATAATCCAAAAACAACAATGCTAGTAGAACTCTTTGAAACGAACAGCTCTCGCAAATTCTTCTTCACACACTCCCGAACTTAAAAACTGGGAAATATTGTTTCATATCCAGAGCATCATCGATATTTCTTCTTCAAAGGGTCTACACATGCATGTTCTTCAAAACTGTAGATCCACCCCTGGAAAACTTTTCCCGAGTTCCATTCCTTCCTCGCAGTGTTAAAAGTCAACTCTTCTCTTCGCGCGCCACTGCTTTTCCCCTTTCCAGAGCGACGCCTCACTTCGCTTCCTTTCGATCATCGCTGCAGCTTACTTTCACTTCACTTCATTTATTAAATTCGCCAGAAGGTTCGGGGCCCGGGACCTCCGATGTGTGAGTAATGGAGTCGGTGGTGCAGAAGGGAATCTCACACTCTACGGGTGACGACTCGGAACGGATCCACTCTCTCTCTTCCATTTTTCCCGTGCAGCTGTGCTTCCGAATGGGAATCGATTCGCATTCGGCTCGAATCGGCCCGCTTCGCCTTCTGTCGACCTCTCCTTCGCGTCAGATTCAATCAATCGGAATGAAACGGACGTTTCCGCCAGCACTTGCCTTCCGCATCTGGAAACAATTAGCGGGTGCGAGCGACACCGGCGACAGAAGGCGATGCGAAACGACCTGTATTGAGACACGAGAGAAATTTTACGAAACAACTTTTGAACTTTTTAGAATTTTGAGCCGAAATTGGAAGAATGAAAGTGATGCTGTAACTTACTGGTTGAATGTAATAAAATAATTTTTGCTTTCTTATTTGTACATCAGTTCTTGCTCTTCGAAATAGTTCTCTCTGATTTGTACGTTTTCAGCAAAGGATGATTTCAATTTGTCATATTATTTCAATTAGTCCTGTATCACATTTTGATAAACAAAACCGTCCTTCCAATGAAAATATGCAGGATGGTTAGTTTAATTTAGAAACATTAACGTCCCATTTTAAAGCAACACTAAGTCTATTTTGAGACAGATTTCATACTTTTGAACCGCGGTCAGATGATGAGGTTGAAAACTGAACTGGCCCAACCTCTCCAAATTTCCACACCACACCAGAAGCAGTTTAGTTTAGTTTATTTATATTAACGTCCCATTTTAAAACAACGCGAGGGCTATTTTGAGACAGACCTCGTCATTTTGAAACAGCTTCAGATGATGAGGACGACACCTGAGCTGGCACCTCCCTCTCCAAACAACACCACACCAGTGGGAGGACGTTTGGCCTGACAGATTTAACATGCAAGAGACCCCCTTGCACGATGGTTCTTCTGTGGAATCGTTCCTTGAACCTGAAACCCTTCGGTTCCGAAGCAGAGTCCTTACCGCCAGTCCACCGCGGCCCTTTTATAAACAAAACTGTCCTTCCAATGAAATATGTAAGATGGTTAGTTTAGTTATATTAACGTCCCATTTTAAAGCAACACTAGTGCTCTCATAAGACAGATCATATACTTTTGAACCATGGTCAGATGACGAGTACAAAACCTGAACTGGAACCCACTCTCCAAACTTCCCCACCACACCACATTAGAGGGTAGACGTTTCACCCTGACAGATTTAACACGCATCAAACCTGCTTACACGAAGGTGAAGCGAAAGAATCTTTATTGCGACATGAGGCTTTCGAGAGATATTTTACAAAACAATTTGGACTTTTTAGAATTTTTAGCTAAAATTAGAAGAATAAAAGTGATATTGTAACTTACTGGTAGAATGTAAATAAATATAATTTAAGTATTGCTTTAAATTTATATTTATATTTGTACATCAGCTCTTGCTCTTAGAAACAGTTATCTCTGATTTGTATACAGCACAGGATAACAATAGTTTTAATTTCGTCAAATTATTTCAATTAGCTCTCACATTTCAATAAACAAAACTATCCTTCCAATAGTTTTGTTTATTGAAATGTGAGAGCTAATTGCTTAGTTTAGTTTCGATACATTAACGTCCCGTTTTAAAGCAACACCTTTTCGAGACAGATCTCATACTTTTGAACCGCGGTCAGATAATGAAGCCGACATCT
>JAPMOQ010036844.1:549972-572975 GCA_026543055.1 Argiope trifasciata | reverse complement strand
ATAGCTACTATCTATAGTAATACCATAGTATATTCCGAATTAGTATGAAAAACTAAGCTATGTAAACTGTCTTGAATGAATTCAATTACAGATAGGTGCATTTAACTATAAAAGAGAATTGACTATAGATACCAAATATAATGATTTGATTGTTGACAAGTTTCTGAAAACTGGAATGAGCAAGCCTTTAATTCTCTAGTTAATTTTTTTCAAGTTTTGTGGTAATACTATTCCAGATTCAGAATTAATTCGGAGAAGTAAATAAATTAGAAATAAAAATTAATTTAGCAGCAAAAAATGAATTAAATTGAATAAAAAAGAAGTAACTGGCCTGAAGACTTTATTAAAGGTGTCTTTCAGGGGGGAATTCAACCAAAGAATTTTCTGTGAGGCTTGTGTAATTGTAAATATTTAAAAAAATTGTCTTTTGTACTGGAACTGAGAATTCTTGTTTGTTGAGATAAAAATAATTTTCAGATTTAGATTTTATTATACTTAATATTTATTTCCAATTTAGGTAAGTTCATTTGAGCTTCAGATGCAGCAGCATTAACACTATCTAAATACAATATATTTTCTTTTTAATAATTTTTGTCTTATTTACTTTTAAATTAGCTTTATATAATTTGCTTTAATTTTTGATTGATAGTTTCCTATAGGGAATTTCTTATAAGTTATCTGGACTGTTATTAATGAGTTCAACTATTTATTTATTTACTGTAGAAAAGTTACTAGAAAAAAATACAAGAGTTTGAGAGTAGACAAATTACTGAGATTTGGGATAAGAAATGTTTGATTTTTCAGTTATTTTTTTCCCCAGTTTTACATTTTGCAAAGTTCCTGAGAAAAAGACTTTATATGACTATGCAGTTAACGCATATCTTACGCATATTCAGTAAGTATTATTATGATTCATTTTTTCACCAGCAGAGGTAGTCGGTAGCCGGTGGAAAAAAGTTTTGAATAACTCAATCATTAACTCAATAAAATAGGTTAGATTTAAACAGGTTTGTATAGAGTTGCATATATTTTGCCATAATATATATAAGAAATTAAACAGAACTAAAAATTAAAATTAGGATCAAACACTTAGTGTTTGAAAGCATGTTAGTTCTGAATATAGATGTATATATTACAAGGGTCAGCTACTGTTCTTGCAATTCTTGATATTTCTTCTCTCGGGACATCAAATAATTCTACCCTAATCGATAAATCCTTTAGATTGTTACGAACCTGTGGTTTTGCTTTCCCGCGTTAATACTGTCATCGTAAGGAAGACAGATTGACAGTAATATGTATTGAATAGTGAATGGGTGTAACGTCAGAGGTCCCAAGGCATGGCGACAAACTTAGCGACGATTTGACGACTTTGGCGACAAAATGGAAAGTACCCGAAACATCGAGAATTTTCCCGATCCGTCCACTAGGAGCCGAGATCCAGCTAGAACGCTCCTGATTGCTCCAGAAAATGTTAGCTCCGCCTACCACCGGTATATATAAGGAAGAGGGCTACAGTCAGTGTGAATCAAGTAAGAGTCAGTAAAGTTGAAGCGGAGCAGCGGATAAATAGCTATCTCCTGTACATAGTTGTGTTGTGAATATTTGTCGTCTTTGTGCTCTCATGTCCTCGTCCTATACGAGGTGAAAAAAAGAACCCGACGGATTTTAGGATACAGGAAATCCGTAACAATATGAATGAAATGAGACATGTGGAAGAGCAATAACTAGAATATTCATAAAGGCTTTTAGTTTAACAACTTATTCACTCTGTTTTCGAAAACGGTCTCCATCCAAAAAAAATTTTGGATCGAAATTATTTATTAATCTTTAATTCATCAATAAATGACTTTTTTAAAACTATAAAGTGTTTTTAATTAATTAACAAAAGGCATTTTAAGCGTTCATCGATAAAAGTTAATGGTATAAATTAAATGCTTCATATTTTGTCATAGGAAAAGATTAGAAAACTTTTTCTAAGAACGTAAGAGACAGTATGGATTTTTTATTCTGAAGGGAACAGAAGTTTTCATTTGCTCATGTGATAGTAATAGAGATTTAAATACAATGATATATCCCACAGCGGAGCCTAAAAAAAGATAGTAATTAATATTTTAAGATACTCCCAGCTTCATTTTTGTCATAATTCTTGACAGAAAGTATAAGTTCAGGATCACCCTCTCTTTGAAAGGGGTCCAAGCAACCAAAATAAATGACTCCCAAAATGTGACTCTCTCATTTCAGCTTATTAACCTGACTTACCTTAGCGCGGTTTTTATCACTTATCATTCGTTCAAATTTGCACTCAGGATAAATAATTATGTACCAGGCTACTTTCAGAATCGGTAAATCGGAGTTCATTACGTACTGCTATCAGAATCTATGATCAATATGCGTTTTCGTTGGATTTTAATAGAGAATCAAAGAGGATAACTAGAGCTTATCGTAGAAATCTATTGCTATTGTTTGTATAAATGTAGCAAGAGAAACTTATTTCTGTTTTAACTTCATCTTAATATTTGTCCTGTGATATCGTTTAATATTGAAAGACAATTCCTGAGGCATTTATAGCTTTTATCTTTTAATTGTACAGATATTATGCTTTTATCGACTAAATTTTTTTTGTATAGTAAGTAACTTTTTTATTGTTTCTAGAACAAGGAATCTTGTTAATTTATTATGCACATATAATTTAAAGAAACATTCATTGAGTTCTTTAACGATTTTCATTCTTTATGATTTCAAGGAAATAGTTCAATTTTTATATCAAGATTATTTATCTAAACCCTGATAAATATGCTACAGTGTGCGAATAAGAAAGAGAGACAAAGAGAAAGTATTCTGAATAGTAAAGTTTAAGAAAAGGATTTGCAGACGCATCGTTTTGATTCGGCGAGAATTTTTCTCAACACTTTTATCCGTGAATGAACACTTTTTCTTTAAGGAAAAAGTAAAATGTGAAAATTCCGTGAATCATACCAAAGGGGAGACTTGAACAATTAAATTTACCTTCTGCTTAGCACCATGATACACATTGAAGTAGATTTTGGAGCCCCTTGGTACCTTGAGACACGAGGCAACCGCCTCCACCGTCAACTCCGAAATCCGCGTGTGTTTAGATTATATTCTTTAAATATTATCACGGTTCATTCTAATGAAATCTGACCCCACTTGATTTTACAATGAACCATTAATATAACTAACCAATAACCAATAAAAAAATTGAGAACCGGATTTCGGTATCCTATATATATTGCCCTATGTTAAAAATATGTAATACTGCTTTCCAGCATGATTATTGAAGTAATCTTAATTCAATTTTCAAATTTCGTACTTCAATCACTGGAAAGATCGTTTAATGATCATATTTATTGGATACTGATGAGATGTCGAATCAATGATCTCAGGGGTTGGCAACAAACTTGGCGACTTTGTGAAAAAATAGACAATGCTGGAATTTTTCAGAATTTTGGTGACAAGATCCGAGATATGCCTGATTGTTCCAAAGCCTCAAACCCGGCTAAGGAATCTATAAAAGGTAGGCAGTCTAAGACGAAGACAATGGTGGAAAAAATAGCCGCAAGCTTTGCGTGGAGTTTAAGCGCTGGTGAAATCAAGATGTGTCCCGAATCCTGGTGTTTATTATAGAAGCAGCCAAGAGTCGTGTGTGGCATAGGCAGTCTTGTAGTTGTGAGTCGGCAACGAGGAGCCAGTGGCTGATTACAGGCTTTTAAAGAGACCGTATACAGTAGTTATTCCTTTCTCCTGTTGGATTCTGATTGGCTTTATCCCTAGAAGCACACAAATATTCCAAAATATTGTATTACATTGATCAATATTCACAATATTGTGGAATATTGTTTAATATCATGCAATATTGTATAAAATAGTGCAACAGACTGTGTTACTGGGATATGCTGCGGTTATTACTACCGATCACTACTAGTTTGTGTGCTTGTGTGCAACGATATACTAACATCTAATTTGAATCCAAATTAATTTTTAAAGTTTTATTGTAATTTAGTCCATAGTAACATCATTCTGAAATAAACTCTTATTTCCTGTTCCGATTCCATTTTCTCAAAAAATTCAGCAGTCTCTTTGTAAAATTGTTGAACCAGCTAAAAGCCCACTTTCACACAGTTCGTGTGAAGAGCTAGCCAATAAGCCCATTCTTTTTTAAAGATCTTAGCGTTGTTTCCCTTACTTGTGTTTGGTGTTCAGAAATCTCGATTTGACTCTTAATGATATATTGGTACTGTAAACAATATTTTCCCTACCAAAATGTGGTATAAAAAACGACGGAAAATAAATTTATGCTTTTTAACTAATTTTTACTTGTCCACATTGCTTGTAAATATTCCTGCCTATCTCTGGCGATAAAAACTTAAAATGAAAAGTCTCATCACATCTTCAATTTCTTTGAAATGCAATTTCCTTCCAAACTTTTAAATCATATATCTTGTTTCCAATATCTAATGTTTTATAATATTATATTTTTGCATAAAATAGATCATAGTGATATTAAAACGATCATCAACATGACAGAAGAAAAGGAAATAGAGACATGCAACAACAGAATCAAAGAACTTTATTTCAATATTTTTATCATGAACCTTTAGTAAGGGTAAATAACAGAAATGAATCATTAAATACATTTATTTTAAATACGTATTTAAGAAAATTATATTAGCTATTTTTAGACTAAAGCTGTACTATAGATATTGATTTTACTGAAAGTTAATATTTAGAAATGTAGTGGAACTTGTGTATAGTTAAGTAACTGAATTTCTGGTTTAAATTATAAAATTACAACTGATTCATATAACCATACAGATTTTGAAATAGAAGGGCTAATTTTAAACAATAAAGCATTAAAGATTTGTGTTTTTGCTTGATATAGAAAAAGACAAAAAATCATTTTTATAATGTATTTTAGTAATTATTTTGTTAAAAATGAAAGCAATATAAATGTAAACAGACTTTCAGAAGAGAATAAATAATAAAGCTTTAAATATTTATAATTTTGTTTAATACACTTGATTTATCAAACAAAAAGACGTGGAAAAACATCTTGGAAATATTCTTTAGTAATAACATTTTTTAAAATATAGAAAAATACAAGAAGTGTAAATTTAAACAGACCCTCATGTGTCAATTTTAAAAATTCATTTAAAGAATTCTTTATATATACATTTATTTATTCATTCCTCTAAATATATAGATACATTCATAATTTAAAAATATCCCAGATTTTCCAACGTCGATAAATCTTAAGATGTGTTTTTCATTTTCTGTATCAAAGAATATTAAGATGAATATTTTATAAATTGGTATTCATTTATTGTCATAATAATCTCTCAACAAATAAATAGTTTCAAAAGACATAAAAATTTCCTTATTGCAAAAATCGCTTGAGTAACATTTTATTATAAGAAAACGGGAAAGCCCGGGAGAAAAGCATTCAAAATATCATTTTATATTTGTAAGAATAAATGGATTTCAACTCTTATTGTGAAACTTGTTGTAAAAGCAAGAAAATTTTACATCGAATATTACAGAAAACTGAAAGTTTCATTAGATTCACCATTTTAATATTTGATTTCAGGGAATATTCAGATCAAAAAGCAAGGTATAATTTTCTAAAATAACTGCAGATTTAACGATTAAAAATTTATGTCAAGTTTCTATGTTAAACACAGGTATTTCTATTTTATTAAATAATGACTAGTTAAGAAAATATGTAGCTGAAAGTTGAATTGGCATGGAATATACTTGTAAATTATTATTCTGTCATTACAAGGAACTTACGTTTCAAGAAAAATATCTAACATAAGCATAGATTGTGTTTTTAGAGTTGAGTCACATTGTTATCTCTTGATGCATTAGTTAATTTTTTTCTGAAATCTTTTAGAAGACATTAGCTGATGAAAATATTCTATCAAGAATAGTCAGAAGCAATAGACGAATTTACAGGTGAGTAATAGCGAGTTGAAAAAGAGAATTAGAAAACTTTTATTCATCTATGAACAGCGTTCTGAGTGATAACCTGACTGATTCCCGATAAAGCTTTTCTAAACTTTTGTAAATATATAAGAATAATTAAAAAAGAGTCTTAAGATCTGCTTTTTTCATAAAAATTAAACTTAATAAAATCAAATTTAAAGAAAGTAAAACTTTAATTTATTTCTTTTATTTACTTGAAATCCCTCGGTCACGGGGTTCATGAATTAAAGTTTCCAGCTTACCAGCTTTAGTGTTTCATTTGCATATTATAAGCAAATAACCCTTCGTTTTTTACGAGAAAAATATATGTGTTTTAAATAGCTGCATATCATATGGGGAAATTATTTTGAAAAATTTATTTTATTTTTTCTGGATGAATTTATATAAAGCAATTGAAATGGGTCAGTTGGCTACACTGTGAATTAAACAATATCCTAAGAACATAAATCATGTTATAACTATTCTGCAATCAAAATTAAAGTCCCTTTTAACCAATATGTTTTTGCAATAGGAATAAAATATTTTGATGGTATATTTAAAGGGAGAATTATTTATATAACAACCATTAGTATTTTTTCCAAATTTCCATTTTAAATTTATGTTATTGAAAATGTTAATCGAAACGCATTTAAAAAATGATCTCCGATCACTCATTGTTGCCCTTTGAAACAGCAGTGTGAAGCTTATAAATGGAAATAAAAATGTGTAGCCAGTTGGCTACATGATACATTGAAATAGCTATTAAGATTATATAAAAGATAAGATCATATTAATATTATATATTAGGATTATGTTGGTATTATATATATATTAAGGTATCCGATTAGGTTTAAAACGATAGTTATCGATTCTATTAGCAATTTTATTTTCATTTTTATTTCTTGTAGTTCGTAATTTTGTCTTTTCAAAACAGTTTATATATTCTAGGAAAAGGAAGGTCTGACCTATCATCCAGGGTCAAATATTTTTCAGCTAAAATTTGTCTTTCGCTTCAATTTTCTCAAAACTCACAAAAAATCTCTACCGTTAATGTGATATTTCAAAATCTAATAGAGGTATTTACATAAAAAAAATCAACCTGTGTTTTAAATAATATGGGCAATGAAATGAAACAAAAGTTTGATTGTCGGTAAAATGCTTTTTCATTTACAGGCGTTTTAGAAAAATTAAGTTGTGAATTTTTGGAAAAAATGCATATATACGTATATTTTTACCCATATCTTCTTTGCATCTCAACATTTTTCTTAGACTTTGGTTCATTTCATTCATCGTTATATTCTATAACTTGTGCACAAAGAAAATAAGATTGTTGCATTACAACTTTGCTTAGAGTGTTTAGAGTTTTGGTTCAATTTCATTAAAATTTGCTACACAATTTCCCATTTCTCAAGATAATTTGTATTTTCAAATAACTGTTTATTTTTAGTGTTTATTATTAACAATGTATCTAAAAACCATGAAGAATTTCTAAGAAATTCCAATTTTCCTAAATTTTTCCTTCGAACATAGTCGGATACCTTAAGATTATATTGGTATTATATTGGGTTGTTCGGAAAGTCATTTCGTATTTTTTTGTCAAAATGAAAAGAAATTTTCGTTTAATGAATAAATTATTTATTAAATTATAAAATTGCCATTCTGGTCTAATACCTTTTGCCCTATTTTTGGTAGTAACATGATTACACGCTCATAAAAGTTTTGGTCTTTGCTGTAAAAAAAAAACTGATCGAGGTGGTTTTTGGCCTCCTCATTTGAAGGAAAAATTTTGCAAATCAGTTCTGGTACTGATGTACTGTTAACACATCTTCTCCACACATATTGACTAATTTATTTCTGGCTTGAACAGCATTTTTACCTTTTATAGCAAAAAAGAAAAAAATGACGAAAATGCTGTTTATTGCTCTCCATATTTAAAAGGGCACCATCCAAAAACTACTGCGAAGAATCAGCTGCACTTTTTCACACTCAAGCCTTGCTATATCAGCTCTTAAAACATAAAATGATTTTGCGGTTTAAGTATGAAATTGGGTGCGAAAAATGCAATTAAATCCTTTGTCAGGAAAAAACGAAATTACTTTCCGAACAACCTAATATATTAAGATTATATTGGTAAGATTATATAAAATTATCCATGTTAGAAACCTTTTCAAACTACTGCATGATGTGTAAATTTAAGCTCTTGCTTTAATTATTTCAAGCACCTAAAGCATTTGTAGGAAGTTGATGTTGGCTCAGAATAGAACCTGGAACCTTTGGGTTAGAAGGCGGATAACATAACCACAGGACAAAAGCATGCTCATCTCCCGTAGATGTTATCTGTCTTATTAAGATATCACCACAGACACACCCACCAGTGAGTTAGACGAACGATATGAGTTGTTATTGAGTGGTGATGAATTGGTTTGTTCAGTGAGAGGTTGCTGCTGTGTCTACTGCGCCGTACCCAATTTTTGTTTGGCGAGCTGAGAATCGTTTTTAGTTACGTTATGGCGAACGTGCGTGAATTGTTGCGTCAAGTGACTTTGTGTTGCTGCGTCAAGTGAGTCTGACGACTTTGGTTGCGGGTAGATGGCGCCACACATCAGTTGCTTGAAGGTTCATCACGTCCAAGGTCACCATTGTGGGAAGTGAGATGTGCTCGGAATAGAACCTGGGACCTTTGGATTAGAAGGCCGATAACATAACCACAGGACAAAAGCATGCTCATCTCCTGTAGATGTTATCTGTCTTATTAAGATATCACCACACATTCTATCTTAAAAAAAATTAAACTGCCGCTTTATCTTCTATTTAAATAAAAATGAATGCTTGTCTGTATGTCTCTTATGCCTTCCTAAACCGTTCAACCTATTGCGATAAAACCTCGTCAGCTTATTGTGTACACTTACGCGATGGCTATAGACATAGTACAATTATCTAAAAAATCGAATTTTAACTCCATTTATTTACCAAGGATTAATCTCCAAATAATTCGTCGGGGAAACAATAGATTCTGTGGAAATGTTAAATCCAAATTAAAGGTTAATATTTTGTTGTTATAATCATGCAATAATCAACAATTTGTTGTTATAATCACGCAATAATGTTAATATCATGCAAGTCAATTTCAAATGTAACAACTCTATTACAGATTATGCGAGTAAGTTTTGTGGAAACCAATCTTGGGTGTTTTAAATTTTTATTAGATTATAACGTTTTTCGCAGTAACCACCAAAAATATTGTAGTGCAAATAATTATGCACATCTTAATTTTCAAAAATTATCTTTTTAACTATATTAACAATTTTATGGTATAAATATATTTTCTATGTTGAATCAATTTTAAAAGAAATTAATTTAATCCCATTTTCTAAAATTAAATTTGAGAATTCTGAACGAATATGAAACGAGTCAAGAGATTCAATAAATAGTTTCTTTCATTACCATTCTGAAAGAACACCAAGTTTTACAATTCTAAAAATACACACAATATAATATATAAAATTGAATATTTGCTGTTGATCTATACTTATAATAAAGCTCAATGTGTGTGTGTGTGTGTGTGCACGTGTGTCTGTGTATTGGCGCTCTACAGGCCAGATCGTTGGACCTACTGCTACCAAATTTGGTACATGTATACTTTGAGGTCGAGAATGTGCACCTTGCAGCCCTTTTTTCGAATTTTTAATTAGAATTTGAATTAATTAAAATTTAATCGAAATTTCGACGTTTTTCCGCTATAACTTCTGAAAATATTATCTCACAAACACGATTTTTATATCAATTTAAAGATAAAAAAGAATATCTTTCTAATGGTATCAGTGTTTTAATGTATAACATAAGCTTCTATTTTTAACGAATTTTTAAAGAAATATTTTGTTTATACCATGTTTTTTGAGCACGTGACTTGATAAAATAAAAGAAAACAATGACGGAAATTCAAATAATAATAATAATAATAAAAAATCGTAAATCAAGTCTAAAGAAGTGCATCTTTTAGCAAGTGACTGGATAAAATAAAATAAACATAAAATGTGATATTTTCTAAAAAAATAAATTCAAAGCAAAGGTTTCTATAATTGTTTGCAATATTTAATCATTTATTCAACAAAGCTTCTTTATTTACGTTAAACCTGATTGATTTTAGACATGATATTCATTGAAATCCCTGCTTAATGGCATATTTCTATAATTGTTTGCAATATCTGTATCATTAATTCGATAATTTTTTTCCATTATTAAATATGATATTTTCTAAAAAAATACACGCAAAGCCAAGGTTTCTATCATCGTTTGCAACATCTAAATCATTTATTCAATATATTTTTTTTTCTTTTTTTCTTTTTAAAAAAAATATATTTAATATTTCGGCAACATCACGAAAAAAAAACATTTTTAATTTTAGGCCAATCAATGCACGGAATTACTTCAAGGCTAATGAATATGTGACTTAATTGAAAATTTTAAAACGTATTACTCATGGCGAGCCAGCTGGTCGACAAAGGCGTCTAGTATATTATATACTTTTGTACCGATCATCCTATTTCGATAAAACATTGCAAAATTATTGATTAATTGCACTTTATATTTTTTGGCGGCAGCAACGCGTTGGGTATCAGCTAGTTTCTTATATTTCCCAATATATTTTTGTTTAAAATTGATTTTTTTCCTACCAGAAAATCTAAGCATTTTTTTTTTACTTCCTATAAATTAAAGTAAAAAAAAAAAAAACTACATCGTAGATTTATCTTTTGGGATTTTCAAAGCGAATTAATAGACCATCTCCAAGAACAAAGTAGCATCATATTTAAATGAACTTTATCCATGAACTAGTTACATGCTGCATGCCATTCAACAACTGACACTTCAAAAAGTCTAGCAAATTCTATCAAGTCTGGTTTCACCGTACAACAGCACCTAGTTTCTGCTGCCAAATATAACGCTAAAGGGGGCTTCAGAACGTGTCACTTAGATGAGATGCAGGCTCGGAAAAGAATTCGGCTCGGTCGAAGGGGGGTTGTGTGGAAGGGAAAGCATTCGCGTGAGGAAGGTCCTGGAACACTTCGGGAGCAGAGGGTGGTTCTTGACAAGAGCTCCCGGATGATGGAGAGGTTGGAGGTTTTGGAGAGACAGTAATTGCCCTGAAAGGAAATGTTCCGGCTTCGGAAACTGGCGCACGATCGAATCACGGTCGAAAGGACCATCAGTATTCAAAGAAATATTTCCTCCCCGCTCGATTCCGGGAAGTGTTTCAATGAAATTCGGGGAAGTTTTCCCCAAATTGGCGGCAACGAAAGTGAAAAATGTGAATGGCTTTGCAGGAAGGATGGATGGATTGTTGAAGCCTGATGATGTTGTTCTGAGAAATTAAAATCGTAAGCAGATTGGCGAGAGAGTAACGGAGTTTTTAATTGTTTATTTGCGGAAACATTAAGAAAGTTTTGAATAGAGCGTGAAACATTTACTTTCAAGAAAACAGCGTTATTTCTTAGAATTTGTTATTAATTAATAGCATAATTTATTTTCCTAAATAGAGTATAATGTGCATTTGGGTATTTTTTTTGTTCCATATCGTTATTTACGAACGGGACAGTAAATAAATAATTATTTATTAATCATGTAATAATTGCTTTATGTTACTGAAATGAATTTAGGACAATGAAATCTTTTTCATATTCAAGTTTCCTTAATTCGCTAAAATAATGTAATATTAGAAAAATACTGTAAAACTTAGCCCACACTTGTTGAGTAATTTAGAAGTTAGTCGATGAAAAAAAATCCAGCATGAATGATCCCATTAAAACTTCCAATGAATGTTTGATCCAGCTTAAGCGTTATTTTAGTTACGTTTTGTCCTTTCAATCTTAATAAATACAATGTACATATTAATGCTGGTCGCTGCCTTTCTCCACATTTACACAATAATAGAAAAATTAAAAATGGTAGTAATAGACAAATTATAAAGCAATAGGATTTTCTAACAAGTAATTGTAAGAATGTTGTGCAGCCACACGTCGATACCAAATTTCATTCGTGTAGCTCAAATTATTTTCAGATAACATGCTCACTTGCAGAGGTACATAATGCCAAAAATGAGTTTTTCGAACTCAGAAAGGCCTAAAATATCTAGATTTTGATCAAAATCAAAAATCTTTTACTACATCACTGTATACTTTACATACTGGAAGGTAAAAATTGATAGATATTGCAGATGACATTGTTACTTAAAACAGTATTGGATATTCAAACAAACATTTTCATGGTATCATCACAGGAAATTTATAACGCGAATAGACGTACTGTTTGGCTTCGCACTTTAATTTTGAGTGGATAGTGGTTTTAACACATCATATTTGAAAATGAAACAGCACACTGATCTTATTGCGAAAAAATAAAATAGATGGAAATTTCATTAAAATACAAAGTGCTGTTTTCCTAATACATTTTTAAAATTAATTTTTATATTATTTTATTAAGTGACTACTGTGTGAACCACATGTGATTGGTACTATATTTCTGCCATGCAGTATGTGCACCATATTTATTTTAGAGACATTTTTATTTCATATCTCAACTGTTCTCAAGGAGATGCACGTAGGCTATATTTTTTAAGCGAATTTAATAATACAATAAACAAGGAACCGTACAGTACAGAAATAAGGTATCCGACTGGTTATTTCATTCTGCTGGGTTCACAGTCATGTTGGGATAACAGGAAATGTTCTGGCTGACAACGCTGCGAAAACAGCGTCTTTGTTTATGCAGCGTGAGGCTCCATTCTACGATTTGAAAAACTCGTTTGCACGTCATATTCATCCTGCATGGCAGGAATCGTGGGATCAACAAAGCAATAATAAATTACATTCCATCAGACCCACATTATGGACAGCTCTTCAATGCGTGAACTCGAGGTCAAATTGACTAGACTCTGCATTGGTCACACTTGTTTAACGCACAGACATCTTTTATTAGGAGATCGAGCTCCTCTGTGCTCCAGATGTCACACGATTTTAACGGTTTTTCACATTTTAATTGAATGCCCTGATTTTACTCGGCATCGTTTGCGATTTTTTAATCTTTCAACTGTGGATTTACAAATGCTTGTGGGAGAACGAGCCCACGAAAATCTTTTTAAATTTTTATAAGCAATTGGCTTTATCATCTTATTTAATGTTTCATACTGTTAATATATTTTTAAATATCGTTAAATTTTAAGAGACATTGTCTTGAAATTCTTTAACCAGCTTCAATTTTGCAGAGTTTTTCATATAGATATGGGTTTTTTCAATCTAACCGTATGTTTGGCGCAGCATAGCCTCTTGTGCCAGAAAACTCAACTATCTATCCATCCATCCATCCATCCATCCATCCGACTGGTTAAAAATTATTACCACATTATTATTATTATTATTATTAAAATTATTACGACCACATTAGGGATATTTCACTCCTTCTAGTTCTGAATTTTCTCTTTTTAAAACAGTTTATCTTTTCTAGGAAAAGGAAGCCTTCATCTGTCAACCAGAGTAATATTAAACAAAACATATTTTTTAACTAAAAGTTGTCTCAAATGTTCTTAAAAGTTTAATTTTCATAAAAATTCTCCACCATTAACATTATAGCTCAAAAAGTAATTGATGTATTTACATAAAAAATTCAGCGTATGTTTTCAAACATATGGGCAATGAATTGAACTAAACATTTTATTATTGATGAAATACTTTTCCATTTATAGACCTTTTTAGAATAATTGAGTAATAAATTTATGGAAAGATATGCACATATACGCATATTTTTACCCGTAACTTCTTTGTCTCTGAAAATCTTTATTAGATTTTGGTTCATTTCATTCAACATCATATTCTATAGCTTTTGCAGAAGAAAAGTAGAATTGCGACATTACAATTTTGAGTAGAGTGTTAACCGTTTTGGTTAAATTTCATTAAAATTTAATGCAAAATTTCCTATTTTTCAAACTATATTACATTTTTGAATAATTTTGTTGTACTTACAGTATTCTGTATTATAATTGACAATACATGTAGAAACCAAAGTTTTAAATAGTTTTTTAAAAATCCAATTTTTCCTTCAAACATAATCGGATATCAACATTTTATAAACAGTGACAACATTGTAAAAGATCTAAAATGATTACTTATGATTTTATTAATATCAATTTAAGACATAAAAGATTGATTTTAAATTTTCATTTATGTCTTAAGATATTAAAGTTATTCCACATGTATGAAATACTAATTTTGCATAAACGATTTTATTAATCAATAAACATGAACCACACACAAAGAGGCAGTAGAAAATGTCGAAAACTATACCACAAAGAGCCTTATTCTTCGAATTTTCTGAAAAAATGTTCAGTGTCTCTTGCTATATGTATTTGATATATCTGTCATAAAACATCCTGCGTATCGTTATATATACGAAAGGATAGTAAAATACCAACATCAAAAAGGAATTATACAAGATGAACTAAGTCTTAGGTACTTGTTTGCGCATACTTAAGACCATTCAAATTTCGCTTTAGTCTAATTAAAGTGACACTTGTAAAAGCCACTATAAAGTACAAATCGCATTTATTTCAAATATCTGATGCAGATTTCGTGAGCGTATTTATTTTTTGGTTGGGTTTGCAAATTAGATTGTCAATTAAAGATAAGAAAAGGCAATGGTTTACAATATAACTTCCAACGTATTAAAAGAAAATAGAATATAAATCTATAGATTATCTTTTCTCATTATTCAGAACAAATTGCATAATGTAGCTATAGATTTGCACTGAGTTAAGGTAGTTATTCCGCTAGTTGTTATATCTGCCCATATCTGTTCAAGGCCTCTGAAATCAGGATTGCTATGAGCACATATATACGCTTCACGTATCGCATACCAGGACCCGCTGTGGGACAGTAAACCTGCCCAAACAGAATTGTTGAGGCTGCGATGCTATAGAATTTACACCCGCACAGAGCAATTCGTTCCCCTTTGGGTCTATTAGTGGTACACAATTTCTGTTTGAATACAGATGGGAGAATATCCACCCAATTTCTACATAATACTAAGTATAAATCCCCGTATTAAAAGACTCAATGAAGTGAGTAGTGGAATGGATGAACTTTAAAACTCCTCAAAGAATATTTCTGAGGAAAATTATAATTTACTAATTTATAGAAATCGACAGGTTTTAAGTAAATATAACATTAAAGGGGCTTATACAGTTCAAATTGTTTGTTAATGAATAAAATACGAAAAATAGCTTTTGTAACGTTCTCCTTTCCCATTCTTGAGATGACGCATTTCCAGTCAACTGTAGCACCAACTGTTAAAATCCTCAATGGTTAAATGCCTCCATATTGCCAGACGGGGTATCTTTTTATCGCAGAGTGTCTGATCATTTGTGATGTCAGCTGAAAGAACAGACCACATACGGGGTTCATCATTTAAGAGTAACTTACCGTACCTTCAAGGAAAAGGAATATCAACCCATCGGGATGCCAAATATTTCACCACAATTGTAGTGAAGTATATCATACTTGAAATTTATCTCACCTTATTCTTACATAACTAGCTTGTCAACTACATTTATTTGTTAGTTTTTAATAAATTAAAATTTTTAAAGAAGTGTTTTGACTATTTTACACCCATTAATATGCTGACAAAAGTTTTTAGATCTTAAAACGTGAAGAAAATATGACGAGTGCTGGGTGATAACGATCAACATTTGTACTTCTGTTCCGCTGACGCAGCACCATATATTTTTAAAGACAAGTGCAATTTCCTTGTTTTTACTGCAAATTACTATTAGAAGTGGTCAAAATTATAACTTGTATTGTTTGTATCGAAAACAAATAATGATTTTGAGATTTGGCGTTTAAGGTATCCGACTACGTTAAAAACACTCTTATTCGACCACATTGCTGATTTTTTTTAAAAAAGTGATATTTCTTGCCATTCAGACTTTTTTTCTTTCCAAAACAGTTTGTTTTTTCCTAGAAAAGGAAGTTCTAACCTATTATAAAGAGAAATTTTAAGCAACATTTATTTTTCAGCTAAAATTTGTCTTTCACTTCAATTTTAACTTTCATAAAAATTACCCACCATTAACATGATATCCTAAAAACTTATCGAGGTATTTGCATAAAAATTTCAGAGTGGGTTTTAAATAATATAGGCAATGAAATGAAACAAATGTTTTCTCGTTGCTTAACTACTTTTACATTTATATGTGTTTTTAGAAAAATTCAGTCGCGAATTTAGGGAAAAATGCATATTTAGGTATATTTTTAGGCGTAACTTCTTTGCATCTCAAAATGTTTCTTAGATTTTAGTTCATTTCATTCCTTATTATATTCCATAATGTGTGCACGAAGAAAAATAGAAATGTTGTATTACAATTTTGTGTAGAATGCTAACCGTTTTGGTTAAATTTCACTAAATTTTCCTATTTTTCAAAATATGTTATATTCTCACAATAATGTTTTTGTATTTATTATGTTTATAATTGATAATACATCGAAGAACCAAAAATAGATTTTAAAAAATCAAATTTTTCAGAAATTTTCCTTCGAACATAGTCGGTTACCTTACTGGGTTAAAGTGACGGTTGTAGTCGCCACTATAAAACTATATCAATTTTTTATTGATTATAAAACGATTATATAATAAATAAAACATTTATAGTGCCCATTATAAAATGATTTAAATGTATTTTATTGAAATTATTAAATATGGATACCAAATGTTTCATATTGTGAAGGGAAACATTAATGCATGTTCCAGAATGGTCAGCTATGAGAACATATCATTGATTGTCATTTTCCACGCCAAGTTGGAACTACTGAGTGAGGATATTCTGCTGAACAATTACTGGGCGATACAGAGTTGAAATGGACGAATGGGGTAGAGAAGGGGAAGATTAGACATTATATTAGATTTTGAAGAATGATTGTGAAGAGACTTTTAATTTACCTCGTTAACTAACAACATGTTAGTGTCTTGTGGTATTATTTTTCCGAACTGATGAATTACACTTTTTCACCATATACCTTCAACCTTCGATTGTTGTGTAAATATCTTCAACTCCCAAATGGTGTAAATATCATAAATTTTAACCCAGATTAGAACATGTTACTCTTATGTAAACATATAGCTGTAAATAAACTAATTGTCAGAAATTCTACTCTCTTATTTGATCTGTCAGGATCAAGACATTAAACTTTCATGTTATCTTCACTGCATTTACTCACAAATAAAACATGAACCATCTTATACTGAAGTTCTCTTGGAATCTAAGGGTCTCTAACTCAAGATTCAGTTCCAAGTATA
Source organism: Argiope trifasciata (assembly GCA_026543055.1). Classification (NCBI taxonomy): domain Eukaryota; kingdom Metazoa; phylum Arthropoda; class Arachnida; order Araneae; family Araneidae; genus Argiope; species Argiope trifasciata. The sequence goes on along the minus strand of JAPMOQ010036844.1, from coordinate 555,656 downwards.
CTACTCATAGGCATATGCTCATAGTAAACTTCCAGGATCCATTTTATTTTAAATCGGAGAGAACTTTGAAGATAGAAAGAATACTCTCGGGATTTTCAATATTCAATGAAGACTCAACTCAACATGACCAAGTAATGGATGTTCAATTAATTGACGTGCTTTATTTTTCTTCTTATAATATTACTTAGTGCTTATAAATATTGATATAGTAAAGAAAAGTAATATGTTACAAATTTAATGTGCAGTATAAAAGAAGTATGAGGCTCGTACAAAAAATAGCATAGCTCTCCAAAATTAAATGCCTATTGGATGCGATTGTAAAATGATAACGTAAGTATTTTCACCTAATAAGATTTTATGGTACTAACCTAATAATTACTTATCACCTCAAATTTGCAATAGTCCAATCATTTATTATTAGTAACGAGAGAGACTGACCATTATTAAGATTCATCCATTAAGATCATTTTACGATACTTCTTAAAGTGGAGAATTCGAGATCGAAACGAAAAAATGTTTCATTCCTTTGAAATCCATTGTTTTAGATATATGGGCCGTTTTCATAATAAATTTAATCTTTCTTCATTAGCTAATACACTCGGTTGATATGATTCACTACAGAGTAAAACTTGTTTATAGTGTGATTAGAAAATCAAACGAAATTTTTTGGTTAAGGGAGAGAATTTAAATAAGTCCAAATATAAAAGAAGGAACTGTTTTTGCAATCCAGTAGCTGTTTCACCAGCTAAATTTAAGCAAGAGAGCTTGTGTTTACTCATTGTTTTTAATCTTGAGTTAAGTACACATTACTGTCAGAAGGAATGATATTTTAAGAAAAACATGCACTTGATCTAACCATTGCCACATCTCCTTTGATCATATAGGAGTTCAGTTGAGGGATTAAAACGTCATTTTTAATTATCAGGCATATATTTCCCACTTTTATAACAGAAATTTTATAGGGTCTTAGATCAAGTATTGCTTTTATAAACTTATTCATATTTTTTGAAATAATTTATCTTATAAAGATAAATAGTGTTTTCTTCCATTAAATGAATCATCTGTGATTCAAACTAATTGTTTTTAATCGAGATATTTGGGCTTAAAGAAATTAATTTACACTTTTATAGTTGTATTAAAATCATTTCTATTTAGGATTTGCATCGTTTTTTGACTATTTTAAATACATATAATTAAGCTTTTTCTAACATAAAAATATCAATTTTTAGATGTAAAATCCTTTGAAGAATAAAAATGTTAAATTAAGAGAAAATAGAAAAATTCTTAATTTTCTTGTATTAATACTGAGCAAGATTACATCATTGGACCAAATAACCAAAATTCGGTAATTTTTCTTAAATGTTTTAGCCAAGAAGAAAAATCTTAATTTTTAGTAATATAATGACTAATTAATAAGCTATAAAAACATTTCTTCTATTTTTCTAGAATATCCTTTAAAAATTCTTCAAAATCCACAGAAAAGAATTCAACAAGAATTTCTACCGGCTGTATAAAGGTCAACGTGTTATAGTAACTGAAAACTAATAGTAATTCTTGAACTTAGATTAATGAGGGCTATATTTCCTAACTACTTTTATATTTTCTCATCTCAGAAATAGCGTTTTACACAGTTCTACTTGCAAGAAATTTTACCTTGTTTAATAGGAAGGAAAGTGAAAGGGAAGATGAGGAGGAAGGTTAGTGATTGACCTCTTTGTGGTTTGGGGTCAATTGCCCCCATGAGGAAGTCAGTTTGGTGAATCGGTCAGGATAGGATGAATGTCGCTGTCGTTAAGTAGGAGATCCCCTCTTTTAGGCCATTAGCTGCTCACTTACCCCATCTTTCGATTTTAAAACAAACCACCTACAATCTAGAAAGAAATTGGTGCATCAACGATATGAGAAATAAGATATCCATTGTCAAAATCAGAAATCTTGTGCTGTTCCTACAGCAAAACAAGGAATTCATCTCCCCAGCCACGAGTCCTGAATAAATTTTTGCCCCGCATTTCAACCAAGCTCATCGCTAAGTTACATTAACTTCAGTAGAATTCATCTACTCATACTCCCCACTGCACACTCTTTTCATCATCATAATGTTGCGAATAGTTACTTTTCCTATGCACCGTATGTGAATTAAATTTTTCTTAGTGAATATATCCACGTATATCCTTTCAACCGACAGGAGATGTTAGAAATTCCAAGTTTGGGTACATTTTGTGATGAAAGAAATAAAGTGTTATGGACGGACTATGCCAAAGACAACAATTGGTCACAACAAATCCTGTCGATACTGATACATTCAGTGGTCTCCGCGTGGTCAACTGTGTAAAAGAAGAGGTACTTAAAATTGCATCAATACAGATAAAAAATATACATTCTTTGTGCTGATTCAAGATTAAAACATATTTATTTCTATCAATCTTCTGTTTATAAGTTGGAGTAACTCAGTGGAAAACCTTATAAATACAAATATCAACGAATTCCCAAATAACAATTTCTATTAAGGTTTGTGCTCATTCTATTCTCATAAAAGTAACATCTTCTTTTCCTATTACAGGGGGCACTTCATCCGTTTTAATTCGCCATATAAGCCATTTAATTTTCATGTAAGAAGATTTATTGAATTAATGATACAGATATTGCAAAAGATCATATAAACCTTTTCTTTGCATTTTTTTAGCAAATATCACATTTAATATTTATTCTACTTCATCCAGTCATGTGCTGAAAGTAACGTTTTTTTTTAGATTTAATTTGCTTGTTTTTTTTAAATTCGAACTTCTGTCAATGTAATGGTAATATATTGATAAAAACTAATTTTTCCATTTTTACATGCTCGTGCAAATAAAATTTTATTGTTTTGTCCAAAATACATTTTTGAAAAATATGTTTGAAAATCGTTAAAAATATAAGTTTAAGGTATATGCTAAATCACTAATAACATTAGAAAGCTAATTTTTTCATCTTTAACTTGATGTAAAAATCATGTTTGTGCAATAATATTTTTGGAAGTTATTGCTGAAAAACGCCAAAATTTCACTTATTTTTTTATTAATTTAAATTCTACATTCAGTGGTAGTCTGTATACAAGAAAAAAAGGTATGTAAATTTGCATAAATAGCGATAGAACATAGATTTTCATTTTTCATTTTCTTTATGCTTATTCAAGATTAAAACACGTTTACGTCCATTAATCTGGTGTTTGTAATTTGGAGAAATTCAGTGGAAAATCTAATGAATCCAAATGTCAACCAATTTCCAAACAACCATTTCTATTAAGTTTTGTGCTAACTCTATTCTCGTAAAAGTAGCTTCATCTTCTCTTCCTATTAGAGGGAACCGTTCATCCTTTTTAATTTGCCACCTCGCAAAGCATTAATTTTATCGTCTGGAAAAAAAAAGCTTTTAACAATCGAAACGATTATAAACTAAGTACACACTTTGTATCCCTCATTTTAATTTCACATCTCTTTGTCGAGTGCGTTACATGCAATGAGTAAAAGAACATGAAGTGATTTAGAGCCAATTTTCCACTTTCTCTTCATCCTTACCCCCAGAGAATATTCGACCTTTTCTTAATTTTCAACCCCCCTTTTTTAACCGATTCAGTTCAGCTAAGCGAATCAGGAGGCATTTTCTAATTTTCCAAAACTGCGATCTTCAGCCAATCCCGGTGGCAAGAAAAGAATGAAAAGGCCTTTGTCTCCAGGGCAAATCCCGGAGCAATTAATTCCCGAACTCATTTCGGGAGACACAAATGTTTCCAATTGAAAATTTTCCCGGATGGAGAGGGGTACAAACAAAAAGAAGGCAAGGGGGTAGAAGATGGAAAAAAAGAAGAAAAGACCCAGGAAAAGTTTTGTGCTGCACATGCAATTACGGTATACGTTTCTAGGGGGCCCAGAGGGAGGTTAACTTATTTTCTAATTATAATTCTCACTTCATGGGAACGATAATCGAACACCGGAGGGTGGGGTGGAAGGAGTTAAGGGAGTAAGGCAATTAGAACGCTCTCGGATATTAATTCTGTGACTGGAATAATGGAGCTGTAAAAATATTTTTATCGCTCGTTAATCTCTTGTCACGTGACGATTGGAATCGTCGGGATCTCTCGGGAATTTACGGATCGTTTCGGTAGTCCCGAGCGCTGCTTGCGTGCTCAGATCTTCACAATTAGATTTTGAGTGTGATAGCCCAAATATAACGAGTTTTGCTTTAATCTACCCTTCTGTGACCTGATTGCATTGGGGTGATGAAAGTCGTAGACAGTTTGATTATTATAAGGCGTAGGATCAATCGCAAATGGCGGAATTAGAGATTCTTGCCTATCTATTCCCTTTTGTCAACTCCCCATTGAAATTCATCCATATATTTAAATCATTTCATCAGGAGAATTCAATTAAACATAGATTCTTATCGATTCTATTGTCTTATTAAGATTCCAGAATTTTTTTTTGAAAGATAAATTTAGATGAAATTCTTAATACTATTACTTTAAATCAAAAATGCACAGTTCATTTTTTAGAACTGGATAAATCTTTTAATAATATAAACTAGTATCTCTTAAAAGAAAATTATCTTCCGAAATCATTTTTAAAAATGATTATATTTCCTCATATAAAATGAACAAAAATATTGTAAATCGCCAAAATAATTGAACTCGAAATTTTCATTTAACCAAGCATTCAGAGTTGTCTGAATGCGAACACACTTATTTTTTCTTCAGTTTCGTTGTAGAATTTATCAATTTCGTTATAGTATTGCACCGCTTTTAAAATCTCGTAAATTTGAACAGCGGTCAGATGACAAAGATGACACTTGCCTAGCATCGTCTCTTCAAATTTCTTCCGACAAGCAGGGATACATTCGACCCCAACTGATTTAGTATGCAGCATATCGATGGTTTTTCGGTGGAATCGGGTGTCTAACTTGAAAGAATCCGGTTCCGAAACTCCGATCTTACAATCAAGCAGCTGCAACCCACAACATTTGTGGAATTCTGTTTCTTGTTTTTTCTGTCCACTTATCTGTGAACACTGTACCTAAAAATTAATTTCGACTATAGGGGTAAAATTTTATAAGCGATCTCCAAACCAATTCCGTAGATTTTTATCAATTTATGAACAAATGTTCTGTATGTTTGTGTGTACAAATATATGTATTGAAGACAACTTTAAAACATAAAACGATAGATGAATAAAATTTACTACACAGTTTACAAAAAAAAAAAAAAAAAAAAAAAAAAAAACTTGTGACATAAATTTTTATAAAATTTACATAATTTAGGTAAAAAAAAAACTGAGACAATTTTTTATAAAAGTTACATTATATAATGCATAATTTAATATCAAAGTTTCTCTCCAATCAGTTCAGAAGTTGGTCAGACATATATGTGTTTATTTACATGCATATAAACATGATTACTCAAAAACGCAGTAAATTTGAAAGAAAATTCAGATAGGTAGCAATTGAAGAACAGCTTAGTCTTGGTATTTATAATTTTTTGTAATGTTTATTCCATTAAACGGATATTATAAATTAAAATATTTTGAATTACTTACGGAAGTTTTAACAAAACTTTCAACAAAGTATTCAGACTAAAAAAAAGATGAGAAAAAAATCCTTTTTCGATTCAGTGCAGAATAAATTCAGTGTGTCCTTCTTATTCTTTTTTGATGGCT
>JAPMOQ010036844.1:524582-537889 GCA_026543055.1 Argiope trifasciata | reverse complement strand
TTTTTTTTATTTAATTCGAATTGAATCAAATTACATATAAATTTTTTTGTTGTTCTGTTTACTTGAAATAAAATTTGATCTTTACAAGTGATAAAGAGTATTGCCTGTATATATTTTAATATGTCATTATATTTAACGTTTTAACTAACAGATCGTTTAACTAACGATTGACAGAGCTAATAAATTTCACAGAGATTGTCTTGAAGTTTGGAAAAATCAATATCTGAACTATTTTATAGAAAATTTTATGAATCAGAAACTAAGCTAGAATTTAAAATTTTTGCGTGATAATTTTCGAAAATATTTTATACCGAACTAAATTTTACAGCATTTTAAAATTTAAAATAATAATAATAATTTATCTTACAATTGAGGTTTTCTTAATGAAATCAAAATAATTACAACGAAAATTTTCCCTGAATCTTCATAAATAAAAAATACATATTCTACTGCAATATTTTACTAAGAATAATGTTTAAAAAGAGCGCATTTTTTTTTCTCATGGCTTAAACATTAGCAAAAACACAAGAAAATATTTTAAGAAATAATAATCTGGGATTTTCATTACAATTACCAAAAGCATTCCTTCGAGCTGTATTAAATATTTATTTTGAATAATCTATTTAAAAGCATGGAAATAAAATAACATTCAATCAGTGAAAAAATAATTTTTGAAATTTTAAAATAGCATAAAATTAATTAAGAATCAAATCAAAATTTGGAAACAAGATTTCATAATTACCTTTCAGAATTGAAAAATTAGTTGCGAGCCAAATTTGGTAACTTTAATATGAAAAGCTTGCCTTGCAAACAGCAACATCATGCTCATTATAATTTTTAGAACATTTAATTCATAGAGAGCATACCAGTCTAAAGACGTTATCTTGTTAAAAGAAAATGAGTCATAATGCACATTTGTTACAACAGAGATAAATGCGCGCATAAGTTGAGAAACAAGCCAGGCACAGTACATATTAAACAATGCAAACAAAGCTTTTAACTAAAACTTAGTTACATCTTTTTAACATGGTGAAGCAAAATTAGATAGGAGCGAACACGCAGAGGAAATAATTGAATTACGCGTTGCGTAAATATCCATTCAACCTACAAACAGAGTTTGTACAATCAATAAATGCATGAAGGGCCTGAAAGTGGAAAACAAACAAAACTGAGTTAGCATATAAAGTATTTTGGATAAACTTACTTAAAAGCAATTGGATTTCAAACAGCGTGCCTTTAATTTTAAGAAGGTCGCAGCTAAGAAAATAGAAGATAGAATTGAAATTGAAGTATAAAATAATTTAAAGTTCCTATGAAAGGAAAGAAATTGTTTATTTAAAAAAAACTGTTTTAAGAGAGAAAATATATGTGAAGTAATTGATTAGAAAAGTAATTTAATTTAAAAATGTTTTCAATAGAATAGTTTTTAAGAAGAATATACATTCGGGAAGAAATCAAACAAGAAAAAATATTTTTTAATCAACTGCTTGTTTATTCTATAATTCAGAAACTGCAAAACATATTGAAAAATATTTATATCAGGATTAAAGAAAAAATATGCATTAGATTCAATTTATGAGGATTTTTATAAGATTCTATTGGAATTTGAAAATAACTTTTTAAAAGTGCTGTAATTAAAGGTTCTTTTAAATATTTGCTTCCGATTAAAAATCAAATTTCTATTAGAAATTTTCGATGCACTTTTATCGTGCATGATGTAGCAACTGTAACTTTGTAATTGCTTTCATAGTAACACACACACACACTACTAGTATTGATTTATAATCAATACCTCATTCTTACACATTTAGATATGGGAACTATCCCTTAAAGGAGAATGTGAAATATACCCCTATCTAATTATGGTATATTAACTAAAATGTTACGCCGGATAATTTTTACCAAGTGAAACTATTCTTGCTATGACAAAAGCGCATTGTCAAGGAGAATTTTAAGGCTTGTACAATTTTAAATGTGTAAACAATATCCTACAAATATTTCAGTCGCACCATCTTTTAGTGTAAGTTATTAGCTTTAAAATAGTATTTTTTTAATTTTTCATATACAATGATTGATATTAGAGTAAAGTTGGAAGACTATTTTTTGTTATCTATTATACATTTTTTGGTATATGTTTAAAATATTGGTATTGATTGAGCAAAGGGAAAATATTTTGGCTTTTTGGTGATATTTTTTCTACTAGTTTCGTGAAAACTGAGATGATTTAGTGGCATATTCGCGATATATTTAGCTAAGACGTTCTAAATTTCTACAGTTTCGAAATTTCCCTTTTTGGCCTTCCCTTTTTCCCTTTTTGAATTGGAATTAAATTTCCTCATAGCTCCTTATTTATTTATGTATTAATTTTTGCTGTATGTATGATCTGGGTAGTTTTGATTGTTGTATATGTGTTGTTACTAATCCCTAGAACTTTAACTTTTGCTAAAGCACAAATGCAAATGTTTCCAAAGTTTAAATTACTTATATTGACATTTCACTTTAAATCATCGCTAGGATTATTCTGATACATTTGAAACGTGGTCTCATGACAAGGATGGCACTTGAGCTGACACCTCCACCGAAATTCGGCACTGTACCAGAAAGAGGATATTTGACTCTGACTGATTTAATGTGTACAAGATCCGTTTAAATGACTGTTCCTCGAAACAGGAAGTCTCCGTTTCCGGAATGTTCTCATAATGTCACTGTTATGATTCGGAACACCACTTTCGTTTTCGTAACCTGTTTATTGTGATCCAACACCAGACAGGGAATTTCATGCAGCTATTTACAAAGATGACAGAAATGGATGAGTATAGATGAATAAAACTGATTTAATGATCCGTAATCAAGAAGATGAAAGAATGTAACGTATATAAAAATTCCATACTTAAAGTAAACACAGCATATTCTACTTAATTCAAAACCGGGTTGCCAGATTCCAAGTTGGAATAAGATGCAAAAAGAAAAGAAAATATAAACGTATTAGGAATATCTACAGTCACCTTTGCCCCCCAAAACTTTTAAAAGGTCGGTCCTTTAGAACGCCATCTTTGGTAGAGCTTAAACAATTAGGAATATGGTAGGTGGAGGCCTAATCAGCTTTATATAAATTCCCGAGGGAGCTTTTAGCCATTATGGAAAATTAGTTCATTAAGTGTGTATACTGGTAAATTGTGACAGAATATTCTAATGGCAAGTTTTAGCTTATAATGAAGCGATACCACAGGACCTTTTCCACTGATAGTTGAGTGCAGATTTACCAAACTTATTTATTTGCACTTTCCCATTTATCAGCTGTATTCCATCGAAGGTTTGGTAGGTTAAGTTTGATTATATTAACAATAGCTATCCTCTGAATTACTACAATAGTTTGTTCTATTAGTGCTAGCTGTTCATGATATTTTAAAAAATGAACAATAATAATAAAAATGGCTCTTTTATATTTAAAAAAATTCCAAATAATAATTGACATAATTATATCATAATATCACGAACTTATCTCACAAGTATTAATTTTCAATTTTACAAAACTAACTTTCATATATCATAACTTATGTAGTCCTATCAGAAGCCGCAAAGTATAACTTTCCTTTTGAATCGTTACAAAAAAGGGCAACAAATTTTTATATTCACTAAAAGAAATGTAAATTGCAGATATGCTTACGTCAATAAATTATTTTTATATCATGTATGAAGTATAAAGCAAGTATTGTTATGGCCAAAAAAAATCGAACTAGGGATTTTGGCTAATCTCCAATATTCAAACTTCCCTGAGTAAGAAAAACATATTTTTGGAGAAGCTTTAGCATCCTTATTCATCCACCTCTCCATTTGTGGACACGCTATTTCAAAATCCTTTGAGTTATGTGTTTGAATTAGGCTATCAGGATGAAATTTACGAATCTTAAACCAAATTTGTCAACAGTCGTTAAATTTCGAAAGAAATCCATTCACAGGAAATCTGCCTTTGACTATTCAAAAAGTGAATTCAATAATTACAAACTTTAAATATCTAGGTGGATAAATTTTGATACACGAGCTTAGGACGTAGAAAATAAAACAAAATCTGTCAAAGCTATTCTTCATGTGCACTTTACATCACTATTTTCTACCATAATTGTATCATTCTTATTCACTTTATGGTTTTTCAAATTTCTCATTTATTTGTGCAAGAAAAAGTTGTTATTCTAAAGTTTTGAATATTTTAATTTTTACTTCAAAAGTAATGTATTTAGGTTTTTGAATTGTCACAATCGTGTGCGTTTATTTTCAAATAACAATATATCAAAATTCCTTTCTATAAGCTAAATGAATATGTGACTGGGGATCCAAATATTGGAAAAATTATTTTTTTTAACCAATGTATAGATCTCGTATCATCTCACTTTCTTAGAAACAACTCCATTTATGACATAACAAAACTCTTGTTTTTGTTACTTTAAATGTTATACTTTACTTTTGTTACTTTAGAATTACCATACCTACCCAAGCGAGATTGTAAAAGTATTATGTGTAAATCTTTACAGCAAAGACATTACAAAAAGATTTTAAAAGCATTGTCAATTAAGATCACAAAATAAGTTATAAACACATATCAAATAAACAGAAAACAGTAAGAAATTCTTAAAGCCAGGTGATGAGATCTTCAACTAGACCAATCATCTTGCTTCAGTTTGGAGCTTTGAAAAATTTCGTTTTTTTTTTTGGTGGGGGGGGGGAGGATTAACATGAATTAGATATAAATAAAGAGTGATTACAAAGAAAGTATAGCAGCAATCCAAAAAGACAAAAGTAATAATTTAAATATTTCCCATATGGAATAGAAGGATCTTGCATCAGAAACTTGTGACACATCAAAATAAACAAATATTCTATGAACAATAAAATAGCAGCAGTGGCTTCATATTGTGAATGTTTAGTGCCTTACAGAGTGCAAAGGGCTTCCTGTACCTTTAAGAGGATGAATTTTAGTTTAATTACATTAACACCTCATTTTAAAAAAATCAGAACTAGGGCCATTTTTATTTTTAAGAAAAACCTCGTAATTTTGAATTGCGGTTAAACTAAGAGTATAATCGGTATTTTGAACTGTGATCACCCAAGAAGATAAACCCTAAATCTCCTCATAATGCAAAGAACATATTACCAAGACGGAATTAACGAGGTCAAGAACCGTTTACATGGTGACTCTTCGGTGGAATGGCGTCTCGACCCTTAAGCACTTCGGTTACGAAATTCAGACCTTCCTAACAAGCCGCCACGACCTCGTAAGATTAAATTTGAAATATGACTAGAAGTTAAATTATTCTTCATTCTGTCCAAATGTTAGTTTGGTCTATTTTCCCCTTTGTCTCCAAAAAAAAAATCTCTGATGAGCTCTGAATTGTTCTAGAATTATAGCGTGATTTCAGATTTCAAGTTTACTTTCTCCACTATAGATTTCTCTTCAAATTCTGTGTATTTGCATTTATACAGATTAGTAAATATATCATTGATTTGTTTTTAATTCAGGTAGATTTTGAAATTCATTAGAATTGACTTGCTGAACTTGTTTCGATGAATATTTATTCTTTTGGAAACTATGTATAAAAATAGTAAAAATTAGTGTCATGCTATAACTATTTCAAAATAATAAGCTTTGAAAATGTATTTTATGCATATGCATACAACATTGCAAAATTTCTAATCAAAAACTCTCTATTTTAATTAAATTATAATTCCAACAGAATAAAATAATCATTACTGACAACTTGATTTTATTCTCAAAGAAACGCATATCTCTAATCTCATATTTGAAATCCGCCTCTGACACTTTAAGTTATATGTTTCGAAAAAGATATATTTAATTAATTCATGGAGTATCTTGAATGCATTCTTTATGAAAAATTTTGGGAAATACTACTTTAAGGATGATATTTTCTCCAGGTTTCTACAGAATTCAGAAATAGAATAGGATATATGAAATAAAATGCATTTCTTATCTAATGCCTAGTTCATTATTTATCATCTTAGATATAAGCTGCAGACATATATCAGAATTTCCCCACTTTATTTGACATTTTTATTTTGATGCAGCTTTTAACTTAGAGTTTTCTGCAATATAGTATTAATCTTTGTTTATTCTTCTTTTATTTATGTTCTGTTACTATATTGGGTCTCGTTTAATAGATCAAGGTACAGAAATACAAGATTAAATCTCATTTTTAAGAGAACTAACATTTATTTGAGAGTTTTTATCGAAGATAAAATTTGAAACAATTTTTAGTCTCAATATATTTCAACTATCTTCAGGAATAGTTAGAATTGTTTATTTAGGGCCCATAGATTTTTCACGTGTTTACTTAGATACAATATTTTGAAGTAATAATAATAATCCTTGGCTTACTTAGCAATTTAAATTTCATTGCTGCTCATCATTTTACTTTTATTTATTTTGCATTGCAAATATTTTCAAATGAAAATAAATTTCAATGATATATTATTGAAAGTACACTAGAATAAAATTTATGAAAATAAGGCCTACCTCATCCATATTCTCATCAAAACAAGAATGATTAAAATCTTTTGTTTAGCTCTCTGGACTGATTCCAGGAGCATGAGATTGTTCCAAAATACATAAAGGGATGAAATCGCATATTTAATAAACTTCTTTTGGAAATTGGTTCATATTTTTTATTACGTATGAAAATAAAAAAATCAATAGATCTTAAAATTAATTAATAATGCCGATTGCAAAGAAAAATAAGTAGCCTTTAAGTACAAAGAAAAATAAGTAACTTTTTTGACCTCTTTTCTTTTATGCTGTCATTTTCTAATGTTGGTTGAAGATCATATTTCCCTATTTGTTTAATTCAAAAATAATGGTTATAAACAAATGAGGAGAGTGGAGAAAATACTTTATAATTAAATAAATATAATTCAAACCCACATTTTCAAAATTAAATTAAGTCTAAAAATTAAAAAAAAACTTTATTGTAAATATAAAGCCAAAAATAATAAATTGTTAGAAATATATTAGATAATAGGAAAACTTTTAGAGAATAAAAATATAGTAAATACGCTGAATACTTAATGGAATAACAGAAATTCTTGTGAAGCATAACGTTTCTTCTGAAACTAACATTATATGCATCTTATGAAGGTTAATTCGTTAGTTTTAGTTTAATTATATAAATGTCCCGTTGTAAAGCAACACTAGGGTAATTTCGGTGTGGACCTCATAGTTTTGAACCAAGGTCAAATGACGAGGACGACACCTGAGCTGGTACCTCCATCTCCACATCACACTAGCGGGAGGACGTTTGATCTGACAGATTTAACGTGCAACAGACCTCCTTACACGATGACTATTCAGTGGAATCGAGACTTGAACTTCAAACTCTCCTGTTCCGAAGCCGAGAACTTACCACCAGGCTATTGCCGCCCGCTAGTTTGTTAAACGCTTTCTGTTTTAAAAGAAACCCGTGCGACTGCTAAACAATAACTTATCTCTTTTGTATTATATGATTTCATCCTTAAATTCCATTCGAATCTTTGGAATAAACATGTAGATAGATGACATATTATTGATTTTGGTACATATTCCATTCATTCCCGCCTCGCTTTCAATCGGGTTGGAGAAACTAGTCAATTATTTAGAGGGGCTCTTTGTTTCATGATGCTTATTCTAGGGGATTCTTTACCACCTACAAAGGCAATATCCAAATGCATGGCACCTCTAAACAGATAAACATGTCCATGCAGAATGAAATTCCGGGGAATCTGTCCTTGTCATTATATACCTCCTAAGACCATGATTCTTTGCTTTGAGATCATAGGAAGATGCTACACTAAAAAAATTAACCAGTGCTTTCAGGCCTAAGAAAAGGTAGTTGAACAATCGATATTCGGTGACATTTCTTGGATTATAATGGCTCTTAGGTGTTATCCTTTTGAATAAGAGACAATTCTGCATAAGAATGAAAATTCAGATTAACCAGAAAACATTCCTGCTCTCAGTTAACATATATACCTCAAGGAAGCAACAAGAGGGACAGCGAGCTGCCGTCTACAGAATTAATCTTAAGCAAAAAGATTATAATAAGCCAAATCCTCTGCACAAGTTACTTCAAAATTGTGATACTCGCGGATGGCATTTAGAAGGAATAATTTACATAATTTATTTTGCTATTTACTGGCATAGGCCTTCTATCATTGAATGACTGTCCTAAAACCTCTTCTCACATTTTTATCCTTCTAGAACCTTTGCTAATGTTACACATGATAATTTGTACGATTATAGTTCTTATCCTATTTTCATGTGCATTCTGCCACATTCTAATCTATCAACTGTACTGGCAGTAACATTTGCCCTGCCTTAAGACGTATTTTTATGTATAGGGTCTTAAGTTTAAACTCAGGTATTAAACTATACTTCAAAACAGCAAAGATTTCTTTTATATATTTTCAGAAACTGATTCATTCTTAAAGAGACCTTTAATACAATCTGTCTGTTTCAAAGTAAAAATTCAGCATGTTATTGAATGAATAAAGATTACAAGAAAGTTTTCTTTTCTTGGTAATTTTTTACAGCACAGTTTTTTGGGATTCTTAAATATTCTTCATTTATAGACATAAATGCACATACAATAATCTTGAAATATCAAATATTTTTAATTACGAAAAAAGGGAAAATTTTCACTCTTAACATTCTTTAGTTTCTAAATTTAACACGTTATTCGTTCTGTGAATTTATCAATAAAAATACAATTTAATTGATGTTATTCTAATTTTTTTAAAAAAATACATGTTTTTCTTGAACAAGTCGTTTCTTCGCATTTTGTTGTTCCGGATAACGAATAATCATGATTGATCATTGTTAATAATCATCATTGTTGATTAGACACTAACTATGCAAATAGCATCATGAATAATCATCATTGTTGATTAGACACTAACTATGCAAATATCATCATGAATAATCATCATTGTTGATTAGACACTAACTATGCAAATATAATCATGAATAATCCTCATTGTTGATTAGACACTAACTATGCAAAACCTATTCGGGCATCAAAAGATTAATTTTGAACGCAACAGATGAAACAGACAATTTTAATATCGTGGAAATATTTCAAAGTATTATTATAGGAAATTTAAATGGAATCTTCCCTCATTACGGAAATTATAAAAAAAATGATTTTTAGATATAAAAAAAAAGCTTTGTCCATATCAAAATTATATCTGAATTAAAACTTTTCATCTTAGTACTTGACTGGCATTAACAAGGGTGACATTGGAGGACATACATATTTTAAACTTAAAATACATAATTAAATATTTTTATTCATCAGTAGAAATAGAACTTAAACTGTTATAATCAATAATGATAATCAAAGTATTATGATTAAGAAATAAATTTTACATCCTTTGAATTCTAAAATATCTATGCATATTAATGCCACAGTAGTGACACCAATCGAATTCTAAGGGTTAAAAAGAATACGAACACCATGAAATAGAGCATAAAATATTTATAAATATGTCGTTTTTTAAAAAAGCCAATCGGTGATGAATGATATTAAGAAATCAGTAACATAAAAATAATACTTTTAGAAAAAACAATTTTGCACTTCATTGTTAAACATATATCGAATATAAAGATTCACTATTTGTATTTAAAAATTTTTATTTTAAAAGGTTTAAAATAAAAATTAAAAAAATATATTAAAGTAAGAATACTGAATATATCTAACAACTTAAAAATCTTCACAATATTTTTCATTGTAATTACAATTTAAAATTCAATTATTGCGTATAAATGAAAAGGAATTTCTTAATTTCATAAGACAATCTTATCGATAAGACTTACTTAAGTCCATAAGCATCAAAATATAAAATCTCAAATATCATATGCCATGCAATATATTATTCCGCACTTAAATTTCGTTTTCTGAGGAAATGTAATAAAAATATATATGGAATTTCAGAATATTTTTTGTATCGTACTACATCTTTTCATTTATATTTTTTTAAATAGCAGTTTACGAACATTTTAAATTATTGTCAGATTTGTAGGAAACTCCATTTCATGAGCCAAATATTTCAAAAAGTGAAACTTATTTGTTGGCGTTACAAAATGTTTCTGCTCTTTCAACAAATAATATTAGAGATTTCCAAGGAAGAAAAGTACATTCACGTATGCTCATGAAAAGTAAACAGCTGATGTTGAAATTTCTTGCTAGCGGAAAATGTAAACTAGAAATAAATTAAAGTCATATCACCTATATAAATGTTGGTATAAATGATATAAATTCAAGAAAACTTGAAATATGAAAGCATCCTTTGAATTTCCAGAATATATTGTACATTATAAAATAGCAGTTTTTTTATTATCCAAATAAATTTTGTTTGCGAGAAGAAATGATTCGAATACTATAATCGTAAAAGTTTCTAGAATTTGTATAAAATATGCATTTTTTAATCTTTGATTTGTTTAAGCAGTTAGAAATAAAATTTGATTATTTTTTTCACTCGCTTCCTGATGTTTAAAATTTTCCATTAATGCATACTTTTGTTTTTTTCTCAAAGCAAAAATAAACAGAATTTTAGAACTTAAGCATCTACTATTCATCAAATTAGTTAAATTGTTATTTCGTACTAATTTGTTTGAAATATTAGATTTATTGGGCAGGAGAAATGCTTTCAGCATATAATAACCGACTATTTTCTTGAATTGATTCAAATTGGTTTTGTATATTTTCATTTAAATATATATTTACTCCATGCTGATGAAGGTAAAATTTAGTGAAAATTGTTTCAATCTCCATATTCTAGAGTTTTTAAAGTTTGGACATCTGAATGTTCTAAATGAAAATATAATATTTTTTTGTATTTTCCGGATTTAATTACCAATTCATCTATGAATTTCGAAGAATTTTGATGCAGGACTAATGGCAACACCTAGTCTTGAGTTTGAGAATTCTTCGTTGATAAATTTACAATCATTCTTAAACGTTCATAATATTTATAATAATTCATTATAGTTTAAAAACTAAAAATTTTAAATATTTCAAAGATATTCTTTTAAAATATTGATTTAATCAATAAAAATGGCTTTTAATCAATTGCTTTTAATAAATTTTATTTTTCGGTTCTTTAGATTTGTTGCTTTTCCATATAAATTATTCTTTTTTGGTCTAAAATTATTATTCTATTTTTCTTCTTAATATTGCTTACAATTTCTGAATTTGGTAGATGCTCATCTTGCATAGTAAATATCAAATTATTATTTTTATTAATAAAAAACTGATCTGAAAACAAAAATGTGAAAATTTTTGTCTCCTATTTTTAATCGATATTAATCTATTCAATTCAATTATTCCTTATATGAAGATAATCATATTGAAAAGTGTGAATATATAAAATATTTTTGCAAAATTCTTACAACGGATTATAAATATTATATTTTATAAAAACCTCTTTTAAATATAAATTCTAAGTGAATTACATGTGTCAGAGATTTTATCCGAAATACTCTGAGCATTTCAAACAACATTTTATTGATGTCAAAAATTAACAACTGGAAATTACTTATTTCTGGTAAATTAAGAGCATGGGAGTAAAATTGTAGTTTTACAGTTATAAATAGTACTTTTTTAAAATTTTGAACAAAACTTAAGGCAATATAACAAACAACACGCAGATAAACATCAAATCATTAATTGAAAACAAAACAGCACAATATAGCTAATATTGCAGTTAAAGTTTTCAAATTCTTTTCTCTTGTTCGAATGTCCGCAGAAACATTTGAGCAAGAGAATTTACTCAACTCAAACTCATGCGTAAGCCTCTAATTTTATAGTTAAAGTATCAGGGCT
Organism: Argiope trifasciata; assembly: GCA_026543055.1. Taxonomy (NCBI): domain Eukaryota; kingdom Metazoa; phylum Arthropoda; class Arachnida; order Araneae; family Araneidae; genus Argiope; species Argiope trifasciata. Next base: position 526,025 of record JAPMOQ010036844.1, on the reverse strand, counting down.
CAAAAAATCTTATGGGATCTTATAATTTGGCTGCTGTTAGTATTATTATTATTCCCGTTCTTTGAATGGGCTTCATTTGTACCCACAACCTCAAAATTTGTCTACAAGTCACCAAATTTTTGGTCGGAAGTATTCGATTCGACAATTATTCAGCATTCATTAGCGATATCTAAAACCTTTTCCTTTATTATGACAGTAATTTTGCACGCAAGCAGTATTACAGTCTCGAAACAGTATCATAATAAATATATTAAATATTGAAAACTCATCATTTCTAAGTTTTTAATATTTCTGCTTCTTTTCTAAATTAATTTAATACTTAGGTTAAATTGAAAAAAGTTATTATGTTTTATTCTCTAGTGTTGTTTACCATTGTAGACTCCAAATTATAGTTCCTTTTGGCGAAAATAAACGATACACTTATTCTTATTAGCAATAAACCAATTTTTTCAAAGATATATCCGGCATTCAAGTAGAAGGAAATGAACAAAAGTAAAAATTTCCACAAAGGGAATATTTAAAAACCGTCAAAATGGAACTGTATGAACAGGTAGAAAATTCGTTTGAGAAACTATGGAACAGAAGTTCATTTCCACTGGGGCTTCAAAAAACTTCGTTAACGGATATCCTTTGTAATATTTCTTATCTGAATGAAAGAAATACTCAATTACATAAACTTTTGCCACTAATTGTTGTTCTTTTAATATCAAATGAATTCTAATATTTCAATGCATTTGTGTTGTATCATATTTAATTTATTTTTAGAAGTGTATTAAGATTGGATTCGTAAATTGTATCCAGATACAATAAAAAAATTACCAACCATTTCATAATTAAGAAGTTTTTCTGTTTAAAATCTTTCATGATAAGATTCCACAGGGAATTTACAAACAGAATATTTATTGATGCCTTGTAGCGTTTAGAAGCAGATACATTTTACTTTTTTGATAAATGTTTTATCTATTTGTATGCTTATAACTTATTAGTTTGAGAATCACTGATCTCACGTTAATGAAATATGCAGCCATTGCTCGTAATTTATGTGACTGCATCGTAAAGCCAGATGATTTATTAAATTTCATGTTTTTATTTCTTGTAATATTGGATGCTGTCTTCATTTCCACTGAAAAAGAATCATCGGAGAACTGAAACAGAAAAATCACATTAACTTTCCAGTGTGGAAAAAGAGAATATGAGTGAATTATAATAAATTGAAATAAGCGTGGAGAAATAAAAATTGTCTATGTCATACTGTAAGAGATATTTTATGTATATAATTAATTATTTCCTAATATTTTAGAAATTACTTGTTTTTCCAGATATTTTCATATTCAATGCTTTAAAAATTTATTGATAGAGGTTTTCTTTAAGAATTTTTTTCCTTTATATAAAGAGAGATATTCTAATATATATATATATATATATATATATATATATATATAT
>JAPMOQ010036844.1:500543-518930 GCA_026543055.1 Argiope trifasciata | reverse complement strand
ACGTAGAGTCATTAATATGACTTATGAACGGTGCATGGGTGTCACATTAGGAACCCCAGAGCTTGCGACAAAATTGGCGACCATTTGGTGACTTGGCGATAATTTTGGCTACTTTGGTGACAAAATGGATAATACTCGATCTGTCCATTAGGAGCCGAGATGCATCCGGGACGATGACACATCCCGTTGTGTCGTCGTCGGGAACGGAGCAGTCTTGAACTGAGAAGTAGTCTCGTTGTGTGAAGTAATGAGTAGCCAATGAAAGAAAGAAGAGAAAGAGAAGTAGTTTCAGTCATTTGGAGAGAACTACGTGAGCGTAGACCGAATCCCAGAAAGATTCCCTCTCCTACTGAGTCCTGTTTGGTTTCTTTGTGTGTCCTTACGGAATTTCGGCGTGTGGACTACTATTGTTATTGTAGGATACTGTCTGCTGTATAATACTGCTGTGTACTCGTCTCGGCTGTATATAGTTGTCTCCTGTACATAGTTGTGTTGTAAATATTTGTCGTCTTAGTGCTGTCTTGTCTTCATCCTGTAAATAAATGCTGTATGTGTTGTCTTCTACTAAAGCACTGATAATTGCTGATTGTCTCCTACACCATACACTCACACTATAAAGATAAGAGGACCCGAAAGATTAGGATAAGGAGGAAAATCCGTAACAATATCATAGTTTGCTCAATTTAGGTAATTCTTCAAAAATAATTTTAATACCCAATTTCCAACATTATATTGCATTCTCACTCTGAAATTAAAGCTGCCTTAACTGTTTTAACAAATATTTAATTCATTGGTTTTCATCTGAAGCTGTAAGTGGGGGAAAAGTGATTGTTCAGTATATGTTTAATTTCTTGTCTGCTATTAAAGGACTGATCATTGTTGTTTTTATATTCTCATACCATACACCCCACTACACAAGTAAACGAACCCGAATTAGGATAAGGATGAGGGAAATCCGTAACAATATGATTCAGAAACTTAATGATTCAGTCAGTTTCTTGAAGTCAGTTTCAGTCAGTTTCTTTTTCAGAACAGAATATAACACAGCAATAAACTTCAGCGAACTTTCTAGCCTGAAAGCTCTTGTAAAGCCATGAGAACTGTAGTTAGGGGTTCCCCAACTTATCCTGTGTTAGAGAAGCAAACGATCATCCGGGAGAATGATTGGCAGCTCCGTACTACTTTAACCTTTCAGCCTAAAGCAGATTAGATGAACCTTCTTTTTGTTGCTTCGGAATTTACTATTCCTCTTTTTTCTATTTTCTGTTCAGCAGTCGTGTGTGTGTGTGCGAGGAAGATGGAAAAGCTGCGAAAATAATGGATCTGCTGCCAAGCCCAGGGTGTGGGAGGGGGAGCTGTTATCGAAACTTATCCGGGAAATTGGGGTCAAAAAATTTTCCCTGCCAGTTTTGGAGTCGAATCGATTTCCATTTCCGTCATATTTCACTCGCTAACAGACCTGTCGAAAAAATTTCTGTATCAAACAAACCATGCCGGAGGATTACTTAAGAGGCTCGCTGGAATGTGCACAAATAATCAACGGACGTTGTTATCCTTTAAATGTAATAAAGTATAAAATGGAATTTATTATTTTCAGGTATTCAATTAATTTATAGCCATTTATGAGTTGTTTCGATCAAAAGGGTAATCGGGTTAATTAATTATAAAAGAAAAATTCATCCTAGTAGAGTAATCAGGAAAGGCGCAATAAAAATCATTTAAGTAATGCGATTTTATTTACATATATGGAAAATTATATAAAAAGAATAAACAAAATTATTATACTGCATAGATATAACTACATAAATATAGATAGAATAATTGATACAAAAAATATTTGGAACTATCAAAATGCTTTATTTAGATCTTTTAACTGAATTCAGTTGTTTTATACCGCTCTAAGTTTGAAAAGAATATTTTTAAACTTTCAGAGTAAATTAATTGTAAAGATGTTTTATATATGTCATAAAAATATCTGTTATTTATATGATACAAGAGATTTGTACAAAAATACGTGAACAAGTGACAAACAAATTACTACAAGGCTATAAAATTTTAAATAAAGAAATGAATTTATATTAATTTTTTTTCGCTTATTAGACGATTTAATAAAAATTATGATGTGTATAGCTTAAACGCTATGAAGAAGTGCAAAAAGATATATTGCACAAATATTGCGGAACAGTAATTCTGGAATATTAACACTTTATTCTGGTGAAAAAAAAATGTTAACCCAAAGTAATTAACTTTTGTTCTTATTTGATATTATATACAATAGTTTATGAAATATATTTGAAATCACCAAATGATTAGATGTAAACATTCTTCTGAATTTCTTAGTTTGATTCAACACTTCCAGTAATTTTTTCAGATTTTTCAAATTACAATCTGTGATTTTAGCCGCAGCCAAATGTACAGACGCTTTATCTCACCAAACGTGAGGGAGCACAATACTTTAAAAATATATAAAATTTTATAGATGAAATACGGTAGGGTCTCTTTATCAAAATCTAGATCAGTATAAACTTTTGATTTACATTCATTAAGGGAAAAGAGGTATTTTTCTAAAACTCTAGACTTAATTTCTCTCTATAAAATGATGGTAAATGAAAATGCTTCATAATTAAGAAGAGTAGTTTTTAAATGCGAAATATCTTTCACACATTGAGTGTTTTTATAATTAAATAATTCCGTTCGTAATTGTTATCTCATTTGCAAGTTTGAAAAAATAACGCACTGTTAAAACTTTTCAGAAATTTATGTTATTCCTATGGAATTTTTTTCATATAATTTGTAAAGGCAACCAATAACATTAACTTGAAATACTGTCTAAAAGATTTAAAGGGCATTTTTTAAATAACTCTATGTTAACATAAAATGACAAGTGCAACCTCATATTAGGCCATACTAGTTATTACGTCATTAAATCCTATATCAACCAATTCACTCTTCGTAAAAAAAAAATTCAGAAGAAGATGAAAATTTGTAAAATCAAACAGAATGAAAAAAGTATATTTTTACAAAAGACTGCATAGTATAAACATAAAGACAAATTTCATAATCTATGTGACAAGCTTAGAAAAACGAAACAAGCGTTGTCTGCAGATACTTTTTTCTGTTCTTCACTTCTAGACACTTTTGGGACCAGTTGGTCCTCAGGGCTTTGAAGTTTTTAAAATATCTAAAGCAAAACTTAGAGATCTAACGCATCATTTTCAAAACCTTATATAGTTCCGTTCATATTTTATACATAAAAAGCAATATTCTAAAACGGAGATGTTGTAAAATTGTCTGGTTCTGAACTTAAATTTTAGTTTAAAATGCCACAAACTATCAGAGAATTTTTAAAAGTATTATTTAGATTGAAACCTATCCAACATCAAAAAATTAGCTGAGTTTTCAAACCTTGATCATAATAATGGGTTGGAAATGAAACGAGCTTGCAACAAATAGGAATATCAACAGTTTGAGTTTCACAAAATATACTGTTATGAAATATGCATAAAATATTTAAGTGGAAATTAATTTAAAATAAAAATTGCAGACACAAATATGCAATTGTATGCATTGAAAGGATATTTATTTTAATTTTAAGACAGTGAAAACTTTTTCAACTACAATATTTTCAGAAATTACTGCTGAAAAGTGAAAAATATCATTTGATTTTTAAATCATCGAAATTTCAAATGAGGTACACTATTCTTCATCCAAATTATATAAGTGCCAAATATGAAGTAAATCTAGATCAACCATTCTGATTCGTAGATTGCCAATACATTTGTAGTATTACCAAGCACAATACAGATTGTGCTTAATACTTTTGGAATAAAAGACAGAAGTAAGAAATATTATATTCAGATATTTTTAACAGCTTAGAGTAAATGGAAAGATGTTCCTGTTAAGCCATGCAACAACATATTTAATAATTTTTTACTCTCGTGTGAAAGTAGAAAATGGCAGTAAATATTAATTACAGCATCAACAAAAATAATGGGAACAAGAAGAAATAAATGTTCATTAATGAAACGTGAAATTCAATCTTCTGAAATTGTTGCACAGTGAGGGAGATATATGAATCTCAGAACCCCATTTTAGATGCGTTTTTTACCGTAAATCTTCCACTAATTTCAAAACGTCTTTGCTTTGTTTAAATTACTGATAGAACCTGTTTATTGGATTCTTATTTTGAGGTAAACGGAATGTAACACATGTTTATCGTTGTTGCAAAGATCAGTTATAAACCTGTTTTCGTACCGACTCCAGTAAGGTACCGAAGTTGGTAAGATTGTAATAAGGTATTTATAAGGTAAGGTTTTAGTATTCAATGCTGGATTTGTTTGGAATCCGAGAATCGTTGCCTTTTAATAAAATTTATCTTTTGATAGAAAAAGTTACATCGTACGAGGTTAGAGGGATGTGGTAATAAACATCCATCATGGTTGTTCAGATAAGAACGCGTTTACCCACGTGGTACCTAACCATCTTGTCACAAAATTATTCAGCAATAAACAGCTCGAGACCAAAATCTTTCACTATTCGCTAAAGCCAAACTTAGCCATAAAAGTTCAATATTAATGAGGCGTATGGTGGGTGGTTTCTCTTTCAAACAAGAGGTGAAGAATATAAAACAAGGATGCCCTCGCCTTATATAATTAACTTTTGACTTAAGAAACCAATTCCGAAACGACATATTATTCCAGTGCTTTCCTTCCTCAGCTTGAATTTGTTTAGCTGTATCTCTTTGCTTAGCCTGTTTCCTTCATTAGAATGCATATCTGAATCATAGTTTGTTATATATGTATATCGTTATATATGTGACCCAATCTATTCTGATAGAGTATGGTGATCTTTTGTGGTAAAGAAGTGACTGGTTATAATATTTAAAAAAGTGGATGGTGAAGATGGTGAATAGAGAAATCGCATGACAATGAGGTAACCAAGTGTGTAATTAACATCTCATAAATGAAGTAATGGCAGGCTTACCCTATGGGTCAAGAAATCTTTTTTACACTCTACATAGTTCGAACTGAATTTGAAACTTCCCATTTTGTAACAATATTTACGAAAATATTGTAAAATATAAAAATTTCATAAAATTGTTTTTATTTCACTTCATTGAGTAAAATATTTTGAAAGAAATTTTCTCATCAAATTAAATTTCGACGAATTAATTATCTTGAATAAGCTTTTAGTAAAAGATATTCCCACTTTCATTCTTAACTTCAAGGAGAATCTCTAGAAGCGGAAGCTCCCTGCAGACGATTTTGCTTTAAATATCGTCCCGACCAAATCAGCTCCCACGCATAGAGTCCCATTAATATTCAAAAGGAGTTTTTATCGAATCTTTTCTTCCAAGAGAAGTGCACTTAATGACCCCACCGCAGACGAAAGTCTCTTCCACGTGTTCTGTCCCGCGCTGACAACCCCCCTGCTGGAATGAATGATGATGCCCACATGGAAAAGTTTTGAATTCGTGGCGAGCAAAAATTTCATTTAGTTGAAGAGAATTTCTAATTAAATAGGGAGAGTACTTCGTTTAAATTCTGTCTGCTTCTCTTGAAAGGGTGATCAGGCTTAAATGAAGCAGAAAATCGGGATGTTGTAAGGTTTTATGGGTTGCGTGGGCTGACCATTAGAAGAAATGCATGAATGGCTGATAATTAACTATCTTATTTTCATAAATAGGTTGAATTACTTTAAGATATTAAATAAAGATTTTTCGACAAATATAGGTGGTGGCATTTTTTTTCATCCCAAAGATTAATTTATAGGGCTATCCAGAAATTTTCTATTTTCAATTTTTCTTGATGAAGCGCTGTGTTTGTGATATCAAGCTGGAGCATTCACCTTGGTGACTCACTAGCAAATAATGCAAGCCATTTCTAGATAACTAAGTTATTGCATCGGCTGAAATATCCAGTGTATATTTTTTATAGAGTATCCCCATGCATGTGAATTACATTTTGTCAAACTCTTTCTTAAAGGTGAAAGCACGAAGTCAATTGAAATTTACAAATAATTTTGGTCTAAAATCAATACGCGATGATCATCGATATTAAAAGGGTGGAGACGTTTCAGTAAAACATGAAAAAACTCTAGATGAAGAGAGAAATGTGTGGTGGTTCTTGATTGATGAGTACTTTCTTACAGGAGTTTAAGATTAAGAAGAGCAGGAGTTCCCCATTAGGACATTATGAATGCTCTTCCCCCTCAAGGTTTTAGTTAAATTCCTCATCATTTGCGACATGAGAGCATGCAAATAATGCCCTGACATAGTATGATATCATGGAGGAAACTTCATGCCCCTCCCCCAGTTTAAAGGAACAAACGAAACTAGACAATGTTAAACAATTTCAAAAAACAAAGAATCCTCTAGGGAGAATGTATATTGTTTTTTTTTTAATTTAGAAAAGAACTATAGACAAGATCTTTGACAAAATGTTCTTAATGTAAAATTTAATAACAAGAAATTTTAAGACTTCTATTCTACTTATTATTTCACCATTTTGTCACACACATTTTACTTATTACTTTGTTTCGTGCTTTGATTTTTAGAATTATCACAAGCAGAACCGTTGTGATCGCCAGAAATAGTTTCCCTTGCTATTCTGAAGAGTTTTTTGCAATTCAGAGTACTTAAGTAGCCTGTCTGATTGGACTGTTTTCTTCTAATTTACATAAACGGTTTTCATGAATAAAACTATTTAGATTTATTGTTTGAATCATACTATCTGATATATTGAGAGTAAGCACACTCATATGAATAACATATGTTCATAATCTTCTATTTATATTGTTCCATTTAACATATTAACTTGTATAAAGCAGTGATTCTCAACCTGTGGGGAGCCCTCCCCCCTAGGGGGGCGCAAGCATATCCAAGAGAAAATGTTGTTTAAAAAAATTGATTAAGCTAACTTTGCTAAATGATTTTCAATGGTTACAAAAACAACATTTACATGATGTCCTTCAGCCTTGTAAGTTTTAATTCAATAATTCAAATTTGCAAGCATTGTTAAGTTTTCCTGTTTTAAATTTCTGCTCCACAATTCCAATTTCCTACAAAAATTACTAACTTTATCCCTCGTATAAAATATACGTGTATTTACTCCTTGCAGTTGAAGATTCAAGTTATTTAATTTTTCGAATATGTCGACCATGTAGTTTAATTTCTTCACAAATAAACAATCGCGAAAATTCTCAGCTTCTGGTCTGTTTTCCCCTTTTAGAAAAACGGCGATTTCTTCCCTTAATTCATAAACACGTTGCAAAAATTTCCCTCGTGATAACCATCTTGCCTCGCAATAAAATAGTAACAATGATTGTACTGCACCCATGTCTTTACAAAGTACGGAAAAGATTCTTGATTTCAGGGGTCTCATTTTTATATAATTTCTACGGTTATACCTGTAGTTAACACAATATTCAAACCAGAACTCCTTTCTTTGGAAGCCAAAGCTTCTCTGTGGATCATGCAATGTGTCCAGACGCACTGTGGTGATTTTTGTTTCACAAGTGCTTGAATACTTTGGAATCTTCTGGACATAGAACGAGCACCATCGGGGCATATTCCAACGCAATTTTTCCATTCTATGTTTGCCTCGTTCATGAAATCATTTAAGATAGCAAATAATGCGAGTGCTGTTGCTTTGAGTTCTATTGGTATGCAGAAAAGTAATTCTTCTACTGCTGACAAATCATCACAAAATCTAACATAGGCAATTAAATGAGCATCTTTATTACTATCTGTAGCCTCATTGAGTTGTATTGAAAACCCTTTGTCACGTAGCTTCGACAAAAGCTGACAATTTACATCTTCATTTATATCAGCAATTCGAAGGGCAACAGTATTATTTGAAAGAGGTATAGAATGCTATTGTTTTGCAAAATTATCTCCAAACGTAATTTCTACAATTTCAATTGCGGCTGGCAAAATAAGCTCTTCACCAATGGTGTGAGGCTTTTTACATCTGGCTATTTTATATGAAACTTTGTAAGAGGTAATTAAATCTTTTTCAATCACAGACAAAGTTTTTTAAACGATGACTTTTGCTTTACATATGATTTTAATTTTAATTCGAAGAATTCACTGTGTTTGTTTACGCACTCACTATGAAGCGTTTCCAAATGTCGTTTAAGTTTATTAGGTTTCATTCTGTCTGCCGCCAACATTTTTGAGCAAATGATACACAAGGGCCTTTCTTCATTTATTTCAGTACTAGTGAACCCAAAATTTAAGTATTCTTGAGTATTTTCTCGATTTTATTTTCGGAACCATGCTCGTTTGTGTACTTGATGCTTGTCTATCGTCTAATGCTCGCTTACACCCGCTTAAAAATTTATCCATGATTCTGCATAAATCTGCTGCCGTGAATATTTAATACGGTGAATTGCAATTACACGATAATAAATATAAAATACACATTCAGAATAGATTCAATAGCGATAGAAGGATCGACTCGAATGAGATTGTCTGGAATTGAAACTGGCTAGAACGTTCTCCTTCTCCCTAAGAGAAAACATTTGTTCACATCTGAGCACTCTCCTAACTTATCTTTTACGCTGACCAGACAAATTCCAGACAAATCGAAACTTCTCGCTAAACCATGAGAATGCCCGACATGACGGGACGCAAGAGCAGTAAAAAGGCATAGGATTCTTGTGTTTTCAATGCTGAGGATCGGTGTTGCAAAATGTTCGGTATTCTTGGTAATTTGTAAAGTTTGAAATTAAGTTTGTAGTGTAGGTTTAACGTCAAAATACTCAAAATACATTATTATTGTATACATTTTATTGTATGCTGTGGGGAGGGGGGCGCGATGAAAATTATAATCGAAAATTGGGCCGTGAATACTAAAAGGTTGAGAAACACTGGTATAAAGTACTTGCACATCGGTAAAAATAGTCGAATATATTTCAATAATCTATATATGTTTTATGTCAGCTTTATTTTATAACTCATAATTTAGCTCATGTAACTGTATTTTGGCCTTATAGGCAAACGTATAAAAATTTTGCAATAATTTGAAAACAGTGATTCCAACGCCATTTTATATTTGAGCTTGTGATTTCAATTTGGTTTTGTGTCGAATTTTGGTTTTAATCGGCCTAAAAAAAGATGTTTAGCATACATACTCAATTTTCTGCCATTTTTGTACTAACCGCATATCAACGATTAATCACCAAAAAGATAGGATTGAATGCTTGATTCAGCATAAACATTAGATTATTGCCAAACATCAATCTTCCGTTATTGATATTCGCCAAGGGCAACAGTTAATGCACATAATATTGGATATTTTTTCACTGTACTGTGTTTCTTGCAATTCATGCGTAGAAAAAAAAATCAAAGCACTCTTGATGTTTATCGTTTTTCTCACAATCCACAATCTTATTCGTTGAATTAGGGTTTAACACTTTTGGTATATAGTGAATTCGAAAGTTTAGGGGAGAAACACCCCCAATGGTTGCATATCGGGAAGACAAACATGATTCTGAAACCGCCTTTTAAATTCAGGTTATCCAATGAAATGTAGATATTCATCAGTATCTCCAGATAATTGTTTTGCGATAGCAATTCTTCTTTTGCATTAAAAGTAAAACCGCTACCCGAATTTCTTTGAACTTGAATGGCTGTTTTTAGTATATGATCTAAAATTCTTGAATTCTTTTGACAGTGTATCAAAAATGTAAATACAGTATTCAGAAAATTGAAAAATACTTTAATCGTGATGTATTCCCACTTTGAGAGCTGATATAAGAAATAGTATATTATACAGAAGTTACAGAATGTTTGAAGAAAAAAATTTTTCTTAGAAAAAACAATTTAATTTTTTTTTATCAAAATGTGAGTAAAATTCCTGAGGGAGTCTGGCAGATCTTGGCACATACCTAGAATTTATTTGAATAAATTGTAAAATTTTTGTAAAATGTACAGAATGAAATGAAAGAGTTATTTTGTATGTCTGCACTCGCAAAACTAGGCTTCATATTCTCAATCAAAATATATACTTACTATGAATTTAATATTTCAACACATAGATTACTTAAAAAAAACTTATACATAGCTACGGCAAACAGCAATATTCATGGATTTTTGAGGAGTATTTCCATAGTCTGGGCAAGAAATCATTATTTCTCATTTCCATCTGCTAAGGTTGACATTCGATATGCATTTAGGAAACTAAAAACGATGATTCTATACAAGTAATTGAGATGAATTTGTGCCTTTGTTTATATGTGTGCGTGCTCTAAAGACCAGACTGTTTGACTTACAGCTATCAAATGTGTCTCCTATATATCCTCGAAGCATGGAAATATGCAACTAAAAGTAGTTTCTTACAAATTTTAATTTTTATAAATTAAAATATATATTGAATTCAGAAGTTTTTCCATAATAAAGTAAGAAAATATAATTTCTAAAATTTTATCTACATTGTTTTGAAGTAAAAAGAATGTATTCTTAATGTTCAGCATGACTGTCGAACAGATGTTTCTTGGATTTTGACAATTACAAAACATAAAGAACTAGATGAGTAAATTTTATGTCTAGAATTTCGCCAAATTTCGAAAGAAAATAATCTAAGGGATGATTGTCGGTTGTATGTGTATTCGCAAATTAAAATCATGGGGTGTTTCAAAACTCAATGACTTACATGACAGAAATTTTGCTCTTTATTGCTTTAATTGTAGTTATGTGTCAAAATTTGATTTCAATAGGAAAAAATATGCATTTAACATTTAATTAATGGTGCAACGATCAACTGTTCCATTCCCAAGAAGCGGGATTTCCATACAACTGTTCACGACCGTTTAACATTCTCCATTGATAAAAGGCTATATATTGCTGGATAGGTGGTCTTATTGCAGAGTGGTCCTTGCCTCTGGTCAGAGCCACTCTGGCTGAAAGACTACATGGGAGGTTCATTGTTGGGGATAAATGTCACATTTGGATTCCAAATGGTTCCCTTTGTGAAGGGACTATCGTTAACACGTGTTCCAGAGCGGAGTTATTAGAACGCGTCATTGATGGATAGTTCCCATGCCATGCGAGCACCACAAATGAATGAAATTTTTGCCGAATCATTGGCTGATAGAGAGGTCATGTGGACGAATGGGAATTGAGGGGGCGGAGTTTGGATAGAGATAAAGAGAGGGTCTTGCTTGGAAAAAAAATTTTGATTGTGAACTTCATTTAGCAATATGAAGCCTCTATTTACGCTCCATCCGGGAGTAGTGGTTCTGGCTAGCACTCTATTAGCATTTTGTGGTGTTTTTCTCCGAATTCTTAACTCTTTTCACGAGCTCTTTTCACCATAGACTTTCAACATTCGTCTGTTGTGTAAATAGCAAATATTTAACCTAGATTAGTTGTTCCTGTGCATATATATGGCTGTAAATAAAAGAATTGCGTGAAATTCTACTCTTTTATTTGATCACCCAACACCAAGCCATTGCAATGGTCTATGAAGCACAAAATGCTCATCTGAATGACTGCGGGTAAATCATAAATATCCATTATTCTCATTTGTTATTGAAAAGTGGATAGCGTTTTTATCGGAATCTTTTCAGGAAGATCAAGACACAATTTAAAATATACTATGTGCAATCAGTTTTTAATTTAGCTACATTGTGACTATTTTTGCGATCTTTTAGATAATCAAAGAAATTCAGTATCTTCTTTATACATGGAGCTATGTTAAAGAAATAAGAAAATCACTTTCATTTCACTCAAAATATTAAGTGATTAGATATCAAACTTCTTTCAAACTTAAATCAAAAGCTTTTCAGCATATGCCCATTCTACAACAGAAAAAAATATCAAAATTATCTGCAGAATGATTAAGGGATTCATCAGATTAGCCTAATGAGGAGAATTAAATCTTAAAACTTTTGCACTACTGAATATGCTCCACACCTAAATAAAAATGCTTACTGCGAAGAATTCCTAGAATAATTAAGCTCAAAATCACAATTTGATTAAAAATACCTGAAAGCATGTCTGTGCTACCCATAAAATAAAGTTAAAATTGCGTACATTTCTTGCAAATTATCAGAAAATGTTTAGAATGATTTCTGTGGTCTGGTGTATATCCCAAAAGATTTCGTACCATCAATGTTTACCCGAGCAACTAAAAGACTACTCTGTCCAAATTGGAGTTGCCTCGAATCTCTTGAAGCGATTCTTTTAATTATTCAACCTTTAACGTAATCTCCTCAAAAAAAAGTAATGAGGGAAGTTCCGCTGGAAGAAGACACAACCTCCACAGGAAATTGGTATGGTTTCTCTTACAGAAACTTTTAACCGACCGGAAAAAAAACACCATTCCTGTTTGGAGTGGCTTGTCGCCAGACCCATCGGATGATTCAATATTTACTTCCACCCTGAAAGTAACAGAACACCCAAACTCTCAACCCCAAGAAAAAAAATAGAGCGTCACAGGTTCTTCGCTGATTAAAAAGATCCCTCACGGTAAAGAGTGGGTGTTGGGCTTCTTGTTACACATATTGGAGTGGAGAAGGATAACTATTTTTTATTATTTCTCAGGAGAGGTTAGAGTGCTTGTTCCTTCCAGTCACGTCGGATGAAGGACAAATGAAGGACATCGTTCCTTGCATCTCAATGTCCACTGACGATTTCCCGGTGGATTGAGCTGGATCGTTTAGGGCGATGAAGAAATACTTACTATCTTGATGTTGTTTATGAGATACGTGGACATCCGATTACAACCTTGAAGCCATTTATATCAAAATTGTTTAATATGGGAAAAATTTAAAGGATTTCAATAATTGATGGAACACATGTGCAATACGCAAAAATAGATGATGAATGAGCAGAAATATAACGGACAAGGCATACATATCACATTTGCATTTTTTTGTACTTTCTCATAAGGAAAATTTATAAAGTTTTTATTAAAGCATTTAAAGCATAATTTTAAAAGCATTCATCAAACGTTTCGACTTAGAGCATTTGATACTTTGGATCAACCCGAGTCTTAAAAACACATTTTTGTAAATATGTCTGTCCTTATGTGCTTGAACACAATTCCAAAACACATTACTGTGATTGATGATGAATACCTTATAGGTTTTTATCATTTCTTATATTCCCATACAAAGAGAAAGCATTGTACATTGATTATAATAAAAATCCAGCTTCCAAAATAATGTTAAAAAAACGAAAACACTTATAATTATTTCAAATCTAAATTGAATATGATTAAGACTAGGGAGACGGTATCGCTAAGAAAATAGTTCGGAAATGAATCAATAGATGCCGCTGTAAGCGGCATAATGGAATTGGATTTGGCTACAAGAAACATTTTGAATCGAAATGAGGTAAACATGAAACTAACTGCACGATTCCTTCGAGTTTTTATTGAAAAAAAACTTTCGAGTCATTCAATAGTTAAAACAATGCTAGAGTTAAACTTATTCACTACGGCAAGGTCGTATCACATCTAATGGAGAAATCGGCGTTTAATAATCCTTAGGTCAAAACTCGTACGAAAAAATTGTTTTTGACTGGCTACAGACCAAATACTGTATAAAAAATGCGTACAATGAAAGCGATTGTTAATTATCTCTAGAATAACACACAGAAAATGTTCAATATGCATCCATTATCTACCACCACTGGTTCAAACCGATAAACAACGAGTTCCATAAAAGGCCAGAATATTTCAGGAGTCACGTTGTGAATGTGTTACGTAATCAGTGTAGCGTTTTGAATGTCGGATTTATAATGTGGAATTATAATCTTTCTGTATTCAACAAAAGATTGAAAAACGAGCTTTTTGACCTTCCCGACAGCTGAAAACGCATTAAAAAGTAATCTCTGAATACGAAAACTCAAACACATAATTATAAAAAACAATTAATATCTTATTTGCCCCTTTTTTTTTAAAAAAAAAAAATTTTATCGTAACAAAGTATGGAACTCATCAAAAGAGTCAACCCGAATTCTAAAAACACATTCTTTTTTGTTATGTCTATCCGTCCGTATGTGAACACGATAACTCAAACGCTTTGACCTTACACCATATTTTTAGATTTCCGTCAAACTTTGATTAAATCCATTCTGAGGAAATATATCCGTACTGATCTTGAGTTAAAATAAACATCGAAACGACAGAAAAATTAAAAATAAATTAATAAAATTCGGCATCTAAAATATAGCTGTAACATCGCCTATGTGTTGATCACATGCTGATTTGTACATTCTTGTTTATATAAACGCGGTTATACAAAAACGTTGTTGTTGTAACGCCTCTTGGTCAAACCAAGCCGAATTAGCAGAGCTTTTTCGATTAAGGTACAGCTGTACGCCTTTCGTTGTTAAAGATCACCGTTCAGGTGAAAGGACGACTTTGCTCGAACAAACACGGCACAACCCTTTTTAGGGGGATGTTGAATTTATTCATACTCTCTATCAAATTTACTTTTAAAAATCTGATAATAAATCAATAAAAAGGTAAGATATTTCACTTACCTATATCATTTTGGGACGCCGGTATGTAGAGAAATGACAATAATACAATCCATGAACGGTTTAAACGTTATTACGACGTTTATTTCTTTTTATAACACAGACACACACACATCACAAAGAAAACACACTCAATACACCTCAACACATAACAATATCAGGTACACATTACAAATTGAACCTTTCGGTTCGAATATTCAATATCTACTGAATTACAATTGGCGCTGCAGTCGCCTAACGTAACTCATCCAAATGGGCGGGGTTTCGACATTCTCCCACCTTTGGATTTGAAGGTATCCTTATAATCCAAAATACAATGAGGTTCTGAAAAAAACTAAAACATAGAAATTAGCAATACAACATTAATTAGTGATTTAAACAATTAATTCAATGAAGAAATATTTAAAGTCTTAAAAGAGTTCTTTTTAGTTAGAGTCTCTATGATAGTCTCTTTCTGAGTTTAAGTGCTCGTCCATAACGAGAATAACGCACTTCTTGCGAAACAGGAACAGAGTCTTGGGCACGACAAGGAATCTCCTCCTGTTGTTCACCAACTAAATTGTTCACAGGCGGAAAGTCATTTGAAGTCACCTCTAAAGGATAAAGTCGTTGAATGGGTCTTAGGAACCTTCCAGATTGGGTTTTAAGTTCAACAAGACGCACCCTTCCATCTTTGCCTGGAATTGTCTTTTCCACCTTTGCCAAAGGCCAGTTGATTCTTTTGCTGTTGGAATCTCCTACGAGAACAAGATCTCCTTCCTTGATTGAGGACTCTCTTTTGACTTTGGAATAATCTTTGAGCAGTCCTAAATATTCGTTTCTGAAACGTAATTTCAGATCTTTGCGTAATTTCAATCGATAGAGATATCTCTTGTTCAATTTTTTGGAATCAAGAGCATCGAGTTCTGGCACACCAACCTCTTTAATTTCATGTAGAAACATAGAAGGTGTAAGTGCTGATAGGTCGTTGTGATCTTCCGAAACGTAAGTTAACGGTCGAGAGTTTATCATTCCCTCGGCTTCGCACAGCACTGTAGTTAACTCTTCATCATTCAAATAAGCTTTTCCTAGAACTTTTCTGAGAATAACTTTTAACATTCCCACAAGTCTCTCAAAGAAACCTCCCCACCAAGGGGCGGAGGGGGGATTGAATTTCCAAATAATTCTTTTACCTAGAGCAAAATCTTCAACTTTACCCCAATCTATGCTCTTGAAGAGATTTGCTGTTCCTACAAGATTGCTACCATTATCCGAATACACCACTGATGGGTGTCCTCTTCGAGAAATAAATCGGCGAAAGGCCATTATAAAATGGTCGGTGGATAGAGATGACACAATCTCCAGATGCACAGCTCGGTAGATGGCACAGGTGATTAGTACCACCCAACACTTTTTATCTCCTTTTACAAAGAAAGGTCCACATAAGTCCACACCTATTATTTCAAACACAGCCGCATCCCTGACCCGATCTTCTGGGAGTGGGATGCTCACAGTTTCTAAAGGTTTTGAGAAAAATCTTTTGCACTTTGTACAATGTCTGATAGTATCTCGAACAGTCTTTCGGCTTTTCACTATCCAATAGAATTCGCGGAGGTGTGACATCAACGTTTGGGTACCGGCATGATGCAGTTCGATATGTTTGTCCATTATCAGTTTCTTAACTATCTCGTGATTGCTTGGCAACAAAATGGGGAAACGAAAAGTTTCCAAGTCTTTTCTTGATGTTATTCTAGTCTCAACGCGTATTAGACCATCAATGCCCTTAATAGTACGAAAATTCAGTTTGTCATCGGTGAAAGATTCTCTTTGTACTTCCTTTAATACGAATTTTTCGGAAGTTTCTATTTCTTCTACTTCTAATTTTCCCTTCTTTCTATCTCTAGGATTTCTTTGTAAGTTTTTACAAAATCGTAAGACGTAGGAAAAGATTCGTACGATCTTATTGAAGGACGATATTTTCTGGAAAACTTCAAATCGATTGGACGTTATGTTTATTGTTGATATCACAGTCCTTTTCCGTTCTGAAAGAACGACTTCAATATCTGGAGAAAGTTCACTAGCTGGCCAATCTTCGACCGGGAGCTTTAACCACTCAGGTCCCTCCCACCATTGGGATTTCAACAAATCTTTGGGATTGCATCCCCGTGAAGGCAAATCCGCAGGGTTATATTTACCTTGAATATGCCGCCAATCGTCAATATTAGTTAACTTTCTAATCTCATTTACTCTGTTTGCAACGAACGTGGCCCAATTGTCAGTCTTTGTTATCCAGTACAAAGCGTTCATTGAGTCAGTATACAAGAAAGTCGGCAAGTTCTTTAAATTTAGATCTTCCTTAACAGTGTAAGACAGTCTGGCTCCGATAGTACACGCAAGGATTTCTAGTCTGGGTATTGTTATCGGTTTTAGGGGAGCTACCTTCGATCTAGCTTGCAATAGTTGGCAGTTAACTATTCCATCTTTAACGTTTCTGACAAAAATCGAAGCCGCGTAAGCAGACTTACTCGCGTCCACAAACACATGCAAGGACGTATTCTCATCTATTTCGGGTATTCGTCGCGGAATTTCGATTTCATTCAGATATTTTAATTCACTAGCCCATTTTAGAAATCTTTTCCCTAAATTTTGATTAAGTTCTGTATCCCAATTAATTTTTTCCTTCCAACATTCCTGCAAGATTAACTTGGGTATTAGAGTAACAGGGCAAGTAAACCCAATGGGATCAAAAATTCGACTTAGCAATGATAAAACGGATCGTTTACTGAGGAAAAATTGATTTTCTTCCTTTATCTCACAAGATAAAGTATCACTGTTCAAATTCCATTTAAGTCCTAAGACTGAAACGATTTCTTTATAATCTTCTTCCGACATGTTCAAAACCGAAATTTCCTCATCATTTTCCGGCCTGTTATGCCTCCAACCCCTAAGATCAAACTGTGCAGATGCCATTATATCTTTTGATATTGAAATGAAGGAATTAACTTCTTCGATAGTATCCATACTAGCAACGCAATTATCAACATACATAGAATTTCTAAGTTTTAGAGCTGTTTCTCTTTTTGATTCCTCTACATTTTCTAAGTGATAATTGATAGTTGCGGCGAGTAAAAATGGGCTGGCATTTACGCCAAAAACAACTCGACAATGAGAATATACGATAAGCCTCTTAGGATCACCCTCCTCCCACCATAAGAATCGTAGGAATTTCTTGTCTGAGGGATCAACTTTTATTTGTTGAAAAGCTCGGCGAATATCCGATATAACCCCAAATTTCCCTAGTCTAAAGTTATTAATCAGTTTAGGGATCAGTACTAAGTTGTTTGGCCCCTTTTCAATACATTGGTTCAAGCAAACCGAATTTTGCCTATCCCTTGCAGAGCCGTCAAACACCGGACGAATTTTTGTAGTAGAGTTTTCTTTAAAAACCGGACGATGAGGTAAATAATGCCCCTTTTCTTTAATTAATTCTTCCGCATCAACAGGTTCAATTAATTTTTCAGCTTCCCATTCTTTGAATACGTTTTCGTATTCTTGTAGACAATTTCTTTTTTGAAGAGCTTTAACGCAAGATTTTAACCTCCTTTCAGCAACGTTTCTATTGTCTGGCAAATCAGGATGAACTTCTAACCAGGGGAGTGTCACCTGATACCTACCGTCTTCATCCCTTTTCAACGAACGAACAAAATGATCTGTTGCTGTTTGTTCAATTTCCGCTCGCGTTTGAGAAATATTCGGCTCCGTAATTCCGAGAGAATCAAGCGACCATAAGTCACAAATTTTGGAGTCACTAACATGAAGGGACAAAAGCGCTTCATCTGCGCCAAGATTCTCACCCGTTTTCCCCATTAACGTCCAACCCAATTTGGTCTGCATGGCTACAAGTCCATTTGTTAATT
>JAPMOQ010036844.1:444016-500533 GCA_026543055.1 Argiope trifasciata | reverse complement strand
GCTGCAGTCGCCTAACGTAACTCATCCAAATGGGCGGGGTTTCGACACTCTCATTCATCCATCAGCAAGACAGAACTTACATCCAAATCAGAGACCGACTCATTCCAGATTCAGTAACCCAGAGATATCGTTTTGATATGGAAACTTGGAAGACTTTGCAGTCACGACCTATTTAATGTGCCCTAACTGCCATTAGCCAACACGGCGGTCTATGGACTAGACGAGGACAGAACCCGCGACATTTCGGTTACGAGACTGACGCTCTACCAAGCAGGCAACCACGGCCCTCAAAAACGTAGTGATTTAAATGTATGAGTTGTATTATGGGAACGGATTATTATATTTATAGTTCTTTACCACATTGCGGTTTAGTATTTGAGTATTGACCGCGTTTCAGAAATTATTCACCAAATCAATCGCCCGTTAATTGATTCGTTGGGCGCTATTGTTCGAAAATGACATAATTATTGAGGCATAAGTATCAATTTTCTATACTAGAATATCAAGAACATAGCTTTTATGTGCAGGAATCTGAAAATAAAAATCTGAGTACTCCTGATATTCAGAGTATTGGTCAAAAGTTTAGATTTAAACGAGGGTGGGAATGAGAAGGAAAGAAATATTTCAATTTTAGGGTATGTGAAAAAGTTTCCTGTAAGACATTCCCATTACTTTGTTCTTATTTTAAGATGTTTGAATTATCATTATTAAATTAAAAAAAAATATCAAATGCCTTAATAATTTTATCACCAAACTATAGCATTATAACAGCACATATTGTGGTGCCAGGTATCACTTCCCGCCATTTAGCTACGCCTATGACCTAACTTCCCGCCATTGAGCGTCGCCTGTGACCTCACTTCCCGTCACTAAGCTGCATTCTGGTGGAAAAAACGTGAGCAAACTACAGTTCATGTCTGGACGATTCATGATTACTGCGTTTGAAAAACAACTGAAGACGTATTTGTAAAGACGGAAGACGAAATGACGACGTATTGTTAAAAGACGAACTTGTATGTTAATAGACGAACTTGGTCATCCATTCTATCCTGTAAATTAGTCATCACCATTTGTTCATCATTAATCTTTCATTGTAATCCATTAAATTCTAAAGTATCAATCTGGACTCGTTATTGTCTGGCCATCACGACAACCAACAATATTATATTGCCATATTAGGCTTAGATTCACCTAATATAGAATAATAATATGTGCTGTTCCGAAATAATATTTGAAGGAATTTGAGAATTAATATAATGACTTTTTCTCAAATGGATTATATTATTAAAAAATTTCAAGTTTTGCATTCTGAAAATTAAATCTATGCATAATTATTCACCTAAAAGATTTATTTATAGCTCTGAAAACTAAATATAAAGTATTTTAAGTCAAATTTCTTTGAAAATTTAATTGACATCTTTTTATTATTCTGTAGAGATTTTTAACAATCCTAATTTATATATATATATATAATTTCAAAATGAGGCACAGACTTGAATGGCAAATGAGAGGTACCATCTCAGTGCAAATGGGAAAATATTAAAATCCAAATCTCAATTTTTGAGAAAACTATAAAAATAATGATGAATATTTCGACTAGAAGGAAAACTGGATCAGCATTTTAAGTTTTGAGATCTTTTAGATAAAAAAAAAATTGAATTTCAGTTTTAAAAAAAATTATGATGAAAATTGTTACATAAAATTTCTTTTGATGAGAATTCAGTGGCACCGAATAAAGATAACTTTCCATTGTTATTTAAAAACCAATCCCAATTTTGTTCGAAATAATTCAATACTAGATAATAAGAAAAAAATAGTTATTTTTTAAAAATATTTTGAGCATTTAAAATTTAAATATTTCATATTATATATATATATATATATATATGCGCAAAAATGCTTTATAAAGCCCACTATCTAATAAATAATATATTCCCAAATATTTATTAATTTTATTTTCAAAGCAATCTATTACGAGAAATTTTGATCCAAAATTTACTATACTGCATTTTTAATGTTTTATTGTATTTCCAATGTACAGTAAAAATATCTGGTGTGTCTTTTTACATTATTGAATTACGTCTGTGGTGTTAATATATATTATGTATTATACCGGGTGGCCAGAAATAAAACACCCCTACTCTGACCTCCCTGGATATCGAACTACTCAGTGTAAAGGCTTGAAAATTTGTGGACATACTATTCAAAAAATGGGGAAACGGATTTCACGAAAAAAAAAATTTAGTTCCAGAAATCACCGATAGGTGGCGCTGTACCACTGGACGTATGCTGAAAAGACACAAAAACACGTTTTAAACACATTTTATTTGAAAGTACCAAGCATACATGAAACAAGGACGTTATCGATGCAGGGAATGCTGCTCAATATGGTTCCCTTCCTGAAGATGTAAAATGTGAAGTCTGTGGACAGCTTGTTCAACTGCGGATCGTAACTGGTCATCTGAGATGCTTCTCACATGCAGACTGATACTCTCTTTCAAATCTGCCAAGGTTATCAGACGTTCTCGATAAACAAGGTTTTTTAAGTGTCCCCAAAGCCAAAAATCACACGGATTAAGATCCGGTGAACGAGATGGCCAAGTTGTCGGAAACGCGCGACTGATTATTCTGTCAGTGGTGAAATGTTGGCGAAGAAACTGTTGCACAGGGAGTCCAATGTGTGGAGGTGCTCCATCTTGCATAAAAGTAATGGTGTCAAGGCATTGGCGCTGCTGCAAATGGGGTACAACAAATGTTTCGAGCATCCTTTTGTACCTGTTGGCCGTCACGGTACATGTCTCAAGGCCATTGGAAGTAACCTCTTCGAAAAAGAACGGTCCAAGGATGAATGTGGCTGTGAATCCACACCAGACTGTAACTTTCGGTGAGTGGAGTGGAATCTCTTGGAAGGTACGGGGGTTTGTCGTGTCCCATATGCGACAGTTATGGGTGTTCACTGTTCCACTGAGGTGGAAATGGGCCTCATCGCTCCACAGAATCTGCCACGGCCACGATGCATCCACTTCAACTCTAGCAAGAAATGTCAATGCAAAGGTCAGTCGCATCTCCCTGTCTGTGGCCAGCAATTGTTGATTAGGGCGGATTTTGTACGGGAAACAATGCACCATTTTTCTGAGTACGTTCCACACTGTGCTATAGGGAACACCCAAGTGTCGTGACACTGCACGTGCACTACTGCAGCCTAAAACATTATCCATTGACTGTTCAACAATACCGGTGGCAACATCTTCAACGACATCTGAACGAACCGGTTTGCGTCCTCGACCAGGCTGAACTCCAAGATGTCCAGTTTCCTCGAATCGAGCGATCATTCTCCTGAGAGCTTGTGGAAGCAATGGTCCCTTACGCAAATCCTTAAGTCGGCGAAACTCTCGAAGTGCTGCTGGAGCATTTCCTTTATTCTCGTAAAACAACTTCACAAGCAAAGCGCGTTCAGGCAGCGTGACAGCCATCACTAATAAGAATGACATTCCCCACCTTTTAACTTCTTTTATACCCAGAACATGGCTTCTAACCATGCTTTATGCAAATTTTTCTGGTTACAGTATGAAATTGCAGTTACAACGGGAGTTCTAGCTTCTTTACTATTTTTATTTTCCATAAGGGGCAGAAAAATTAAAAAGGAAGCATGGAAGCATTCCATTCCGCATAAACATTTTAATTTTTATTATTATTTGTGTCTTTTGATCATAGTTCCAGTTGTGCAGCGCCACCTATCGGTGATTTCAGGAACTAATTTTTTTTTCGTGAAATCCGTTTCCCCATATTTTGAATAGTATGTGTACAAAATTTTGAGCCTTTACACTGAGTAGTTCGATATCCATGGAGGTCAGAGTAGGGGTGTTTTATTTCTGGCCACCTTGTATAATAATATTACGTCTATAAATTGTCTCTCAATGTCTCAGTGGGGCAATTACTGAAGAAAATGGATAGATAGAGAATATGGGTTTTATCACATGTTTTTATTCGAAGCCAACATCATTTTTAAATGATAAATAACGAAGCATTTTATGAACGCCTTTTGGTTGAAGTAGGGTGAAATGCAAGTGGTTTTGAAACAAATAAAACAAATATAGCTAGTTCAATTTCTGTTAAAAATCCTTCAAGTAGACACTCAATTGAAACTCAGTTAGTATTCGTCTTAAATATATTTAATACTAGCCGCCTTTGGCAACCATCTGCTTCGCCATGAGTAATGCGTTCTTAAATTTTCAATTAAGTCACATATTCATTAGCCTTGAAGCAATTCCGGGCATTGATTGGCCTGAAATTAAAAATGCTTTTTTCCGTGAAGCTGCCAAAATATTAAATATGTTTTTTTAAAGAAAGCGAAAAAGAAAAAAAAAATTATTGAAATAATGATACAGATATTGTAAACGATTATAGAAATATGCCATTAAGTCGGGATTTCAATGCATATCCTGTCTAAATTCAATCAGGTTTACCGTAAATAAAGATTTATTGAGTTAATGATATAGATATTGCAAACGATTGTAAAAACCTTTGCTCTGCATTTATTTTTTAAAGAAAATATTCCATTTTATATTTCTTTTATTTTATCCAGTCACGTGCTAAAAAAATAGGGTTAAAATATTTCTTTAAAAATTCGTTAAAAATAGAAGCTTACATTATAAATTAAAAAATCTGATAAAAATCTTAGAAAGCTAATTTTTTATCTTTAAATTGATATAAAACTCATGTTTGTGCAATAATATTTTCGGAAGTTATAGCGGAAAGACGTCGAAATTTCGCTTAAATTTTAATTAATTCAAATTCTAATTAAAAATTCGAAAAAAGGGCTAAGAGGTGCACATTCCCAATCTCCAAGGTATACATGTACCAAATTTGGTAGCTGTAGGTCCAACGGTCTGACCTGTAGAGCGCCAACACACACACACACACATTGAGCTTTATTATAAGTATAGATTTAGACCAATAAAAAGATGTACTCTGCAGTATAATGGTATGAACCATAATAATTCTCAACTTTATTAATTGCTAAATAAAATTGAAGTAGAATCTTCATGTTGGAACATTAGAAAAAAATTAAAAACCTGTGAGAATACGATTCTTTTTTCTTCTGATTTTTACTTTCTCACATACGAGATACACAAAAATACTTATATTTTAAAGAAATTCAGACGCGAAAGTTTTATAAATCTCCATTTTCAAAAATTTTAGTTTCCAAAAACATTTTTGGAATGCATTCAGTTTCTGAAAAAGATTTTAAAAAATCGCTGGCCTATAGGAATGAAATTTGGTAATTATGCTTTTCACAAATTTGTAGATTTTTATCAAATTTTGAACGAAATCAATTCTGATTTCGCTTAATAAATGCGATAAGTTAAAGTCTTTTGAAAACAAAACTGGATGCTGAATTTTATAATGAATCAGGGAGAAATTACATTGCATAATTCTTTAAGATAATTTTAAAAAGATAAAGCTACTAAAACTGAATTAAATATAATAACGATAAATTATGAAAAGACATTTGATAAAGTTAAATTTCCTTATTGAAGAATTTTTATACTTATGTGTATTATAAAAAAATTTTTTGATTTCAGCATAAAATGTTTTATATATTTCAAATAACTGAAGTTTAATTACATTCGCTTCAATTTAAAGTCCAAGTATAGTAACAATGAGCGAAATGGAGCCAGACCTCTATAACAGAAAAAGTTAAATGCCTATGAGGACCTGAAGTTTAAGAATAATTTAACGAAATAGCTATAAAGAGAATTTACATAAAATAATTCAAAATGTTTGTTAGCAGAGACAGCTAGCTTATAATAAAAGAAATGCTTAAATGGCGATTTTTACTTTAGTTTCCTTTTATAGTTAAGACTAATGTACGTATTAAAGAGGTTAAATATACATTTTGTACTTCTTATAGTATAAAATTAGTTCCTGCATTCACATTTATAGGGTTTATATTCATAAAAATTATGTGTTTATATCACATGCTAAATTTCATCTTAATTCGCCTGTGGTGCTAGCTTCATAAGCCAGTTAATGTTAGGCTAAATGCCTTCCCGCTGGTGAGGTGTGGCGTGGAGAGAGAGGTTCCAGCTCAGGTGTCGTCCTCGTCATCTAACCGTGGCTCAAAATTACGAGGTCCGTTCCAAAATAACCCTAGTGTTGCTTTACAACGGGACGTTTACATAACTAAACTAAACTAAACATAAACAAGTTAACAGCCTCCAGAAAAAGGGGGATCATTTTTGTCTAGTGGTGGGTTATGTTACAGATCTACAGATGCGGGTTCGATCCTAGGCAATGCAATCTGTACAAGCTCTTTTATTTATCAAATTCATATTTATGCGCTATTTATTGACATTGATCCTTATTATTAATAATAATAACTGTAGGTATTATTAATAATTATGGATTAATTAGATTAACATTACAAATAGACGTCAGTTAATTAAATTGTAAAAAAAAATTAGGTGAAATGTCTTTACATGCTTATAACTTGATGACACAACAAATTTCAATAACTTGCTTTGTTCTGATTTTATATTGGAGCTATATTTGAACTTCATAAACATAGTTTTAAAAATGAATTCAAGTGTTGATTTCCAACATCCCTGATTTTAGGAAATTCAGCCTATTTCGAAGCTGAAATATCAATTCTCTTTTTGCACTTTGTACATAAGAAAAAAAATTATATAAGTTATGACTACCCAACAATTATTGAGTGCAATAATTAAGATAAAAAAAATACTGGTCGAAAAACTCATTACAATCAGAATCGGTGGTTTAAAAACGTTTTTTTTTTTGCCCTTCCATTTCGTATGAAATAAATTCTTTTTATCTTCATTATGTTCTCCGACTCGTTGATTTAATTACTTTTTTTAAGAATAAAAACTCCTTCGATGAATTTAAAACATAGACCAAGGAAAGAGAAAAATAAAGAATAATCAAATTATGTTTTTTAAAAATTCCTAATCAATTTTTGAGCATTTTTTTTTTCTGCAAAGAAAAGAAACCTTTATCAATGGCAACAAAGAATGTTTTACTAAATAAATGTTATTCATTTACTTCGAGCTTTTTACAAACGAGCTCCAATTATCTTGACTATCTTAATAATACTGCTCAAAATTGAGATAATTAATGCACTTAGTAGAAAAATTGTTTTTCTTTTTTTGTTGTTGTTGTTACCTATTTCCATGCGATTCTTTATTCTTTTTATGCGAAAGTTACAGTTAAAAGATAAAAATAAATAAATAAGAGATTCCGAGTAAATTGAGTTTCATTCTAATTTCTTTTTCATTCTTCGAATGCTCGTCAGTGGCTCAAAGCAGGCAGAACATAAACTTTAATTATTTGTTTCCCTTCACAGGTAAACAGTTATTTCAATCTATTGAAAAGAATTTGAATTAATCTAATAAACTCCAGAGCTCTCTTTTCGAACGAAATTGAATTCGATTGATTGTTTACATGTTCCGTAATATCTGAAAGTAGAATTTAAAAGAATGGGGGAAAGCTATCATTTATTATGAAAACGATGGCTTCAAGCACCAGTTTCGTAATTCTTTACATTATTAAGCATGTAGTTCCTTAAGTTATTTCATTTAATTGAATAAAAATAAAAGAATTCTAGCCAATTGGTTTACATTTAACTGGAAACGAAACGATTGAATTTATCTTCTTTATATTTTTTTAATATTTATTAATCTTTTTTTATCACTATGTAACGTAGGTGTCTATTTTTATTTTCGTATAAATGAAGAATAGATATATTAACGCAACTTCTTAAAGCAATACTATAGCTATTTTTAGAAGGACATGACAACTGTGATCCATTGTCAGAGGATGAAGTCGACAGCTGAACAGGAACCTCTCCCAGTATCAGCATCGCATTACAACCAACGCCTTTGAACTCAACGGATATTACATGCGGCAGAACAGTTTACAGTATGGGATTGAGATTCGAACCTAGAAAAAATTCTGGACAATTCTTTATTGCAACTATAAAAGTCGCTTTGTTACGAATTCTTATAGATGTATCAAGACTTGAGAGAATATTTTGACTATCGGTGCGACTTTATCGTTTTTGAAGAGAAACTGAGCAATAGTCTTGAGTCTTACCCAGAACTATTTCTAATTGAATTCCTGCCATCTTTTCTTACAAATGCAAATAGTCTGTGTTTCCTGTTGTATCTGTAAGGAGTTTTTGGATTGCGATTTCCTATTATGTTATTACCAACAACCCCTGCGTCTCAGAATTCTGCTTTTAAATATTAATTTTAGATTAGTTATATTATCGTCATATCTTTAAAGCAACATTAGATCGATTTTGGAAAGAACCTCATAATTTTGAGCCACAGTCAGATAAAGAGGACGGCACCTGAGCTGGCATCCCCTCTTCAAATTTACACACCACACCACAGCGAGAAGATGTTTGGCCCCTAGAGATTTAATGCGTATTCGAAACGTTTACACTAAGATTCTTCGACGGAATCGGGTCTTGAACCTGAAATCTTCCGGTTCCGAAGGCCATATACTACTAGGCTACCAGAGACAGCCATTAAATCTTAAAGATTTAAAGGTTTTTCTAAATATTTGAGGACATATTTTTGATACAACTTATTCAGGTCTTAGAGTAATTCATACAAAATAACCCGAGTGTAACTTATTTTGAAACATATGATTTTGTGCTTTTATATAAAAATATAAACTCGTGTTCACAAATCAGCTTTGTTAAACAACTTCTTGATATCATTAGATTTTTTTCCCTAGCAATTTATAGGATGGTACTTCCATTACATAACTAGTTACATCTTTTCTCCAAATTACGTATTTTTGAACTTATTTTAGCTACTCCAATTGCATAAGCTTCTATTTAAGAGAGTTCCCCCTCACCTTAGGCATTTACTGATATATGAAGCCAACTTCTACAATGACGGTCATTCGATAATTTCAAAACACAACAAATTGCTTTCGAGGCTTAAGATTTCATGGGGTTAGAACACTACTCGCAAAAACTTTAATTACATCTACTCAGACCAAGGCTCCCGCGTTACCCACAATCTGATAAGCACCGCAAATTTTAATAGCCAAAACCATCAGACAAAATAATACACGACTGGCGCAATTTTTCAGAAATACTCTCTTAAAACGGCCTCCGAGTAACTTGTAATTACGTTTGAGGTTGAAAGATATCCCGTGTCTGGTTGTAAGTATTCAGGGCTCTGTAATAGGCTTTCCATCCTTTTGTTGTTGTCTGCCGATGTTACCGGATGCTTTGGCGGTTTTTGCTGCTCCATTAAAAAAAGGAAGGCAATTAGGTGAAGAACAAAGCGAGTGGAATATTGTCCCCGCCCCCCACCCCCTACCGATCTTCCCTCTGATCCGATGTCCATGGTAAAAGGTAGCAATTACCTTAATTCAACCCACTCTTTGTTTCCTCGAGGCTTGAGAACTAAAGGGGTTGTATAGAAGATCTAGTGATAATCATCGCCAACTTGGCGCCCTCGGTTAGTTAGGCAGAAAAGAAAATGTCCGATATACATATTATGATTCAAGTAGGAAAGTTCTACATGTTATTTAAGGACAATGAAAATGCAACTTTATTCACCTGTTGTTTTAAAATCTTTTCAGTAAAACAGACAAATGAAACCTAACAATAAAGAAGCAATATATATTCCTTTACATATATATATTATAGAATTACTTTCAATATCAATATCTGGAAGATCAAGCTTCGCTGGGCAGTTTATTATTATAATTCATGAATGGATGGATGTTTGGTTTAGCTTAGTTTAGTTTAGTTATATTAACGTCCCGTTTTTTAAAGCAACACGAGGGCTATTTTGGGACGGACCTCGTCATTTTGAACCACTGTCAGATGATAAAACGACATCTGAACTGGCACCCCCTCTCCACACCACACCAGTGAGAGGACGTTTAGCCTGACAGATTTAACGTGCAAGAATTAACCCCCTCACATGATAGTTCTTTGGTGGAATCAAGGGTCGAACCTGAAACCCTCCGATTCCGAAGCCGAGACTTTACCACCAGGCCACTGCGGCCTGGGATGGATGTTTGGATTTTTACGGCGCAAGGGCAAAAGCTGGCCATGCTGCGCCAAACAAGTGATGTGTGTGTGTTTATTGTCAAATGATTTATTGAAGAAAATGTTTCTTTAAGGTCCAAATACAAACAACGTTTTGTTTTTTATAAAATCAAAGTACAATAAAAAATAAAATTAAGTTTAAAAAAATTAAGTTTAAAGGACAAAAATCTTAAAACTCCAATTGCAGAATAAATTCCTAGAAAATATTTCAAAACCTCATGGTATTCATATAAAATAGATAAAATTTATGGCTCTTAAAAATTTAAAGATGTGACTGTGTTCTTCCACCAATTTACGCATCTCCAATGTTAAAGAATTAAAATACCGCATATGATGATAATTAAATTTAAAACACTGAATTAAAACTTGTAAAACTAAGATTGACACTGCAGTTTGAGCACATCGGTGCACGCTGACCAAACAAAAGATATTTGCGCGTAAGTCGAGTGTGACCAATGTGTAGTCGGGATAATTTAACATCTGATCATCTGATCGAGACAACAGGCCACAAGTTAATAGTAGGTTTAATAAAATGAAATTTAATTTGCATTTCTCCATCCCAGCATTTTTGCCAAACAATAATTATTATAATTGATAATCGTGTAATCGTAATATTTTATTATAATTGAAAAATCGTGTTTTATCTCAGAAAAGATTTAGTTACGAATTACATACTGATTAAGTATTTATATTTTTCAATTTCTCCTACATATGAATTGGTCACTAATTCACTCTGTTTAACATATTATTCTTTATTACAGTATATATTTTGGTGGTTTATCCATCATTATCTATATGTTTGAACTGGTACTCAATTTTTCATGGTGAAATAGGGGGTTATTGTGTTACTTTCTTATATGATACGTTTATGTCGAGAATATTCTTTTAGAAGAAGTACTTTTTAGCCTGCTGGAATGACCTTGTTGGTAGGACATTGAATTTGCTTCCTTTGGGTTGCCGGTTCAAAACTCGCCGGCTGAAGACTCTCTGTGGCACATGTATAAATCTGTCCTCCAATCCGAGGCAAAAATACTGGGTAGATTGGATCAGAGGTTATCTTTTTCTGATTCAGGTTTAAATTACAATTTGTGAATGATATTTATGAATGTCGTCCGTCTCGTGAAAAGGGCTGTGACGCACGAGCACTAATACGTATTTTTGGCTTTAGATGCCTCTACTGAAACAAGAAACGCAAAAACTTAGCTTAAAATCATTGACTTCTTCTGCTAGTTTGTATTGATAAGTGCAATAAGCAACAACTTAATGTCGTCGGTCATTTAAATCTGGAAAAATCTACATGCAACACTATATGCATAAAAACTGGTTATCTTAATATATCTCATAAATTTTGAGATTCTAATAAATTATCATCATACAGCAACAATGCAAATTCCACAAAAATTTACGAGATGACATTTTAAGACATTTCAAATGAGAGCAGATAGAAAATTTATCTAATAGCTAGTTAAATCTTCAACCAGGAAAGAACCTTTATAGATAAACTTGAAAAGCATAACCTTATCTTACCATAAATTTTATATATTATAAAATTTAATTCAAATCGCTCGACCCGAGATACACGAAGTAAGTTTTATATAATTTACAAATATTGCTTGTTTAAGATTAAAATATTTGTAAAATCTTTGAATAATATTAGAAGAGCGATATTTTTGATTTTGCCCTTTTAAACGTAAAAAATATACAAATGAAATGGAGATATACAGGAAAATTAAAAAAAAAACAAATACGTTTGGGATTTCGAATTTGGAGATATCCAGTCCTTAAACCAAAACCTGATCACAACGCCACCTAGGTCCCATTAATAAGAAAAATTCCATTATAGGTAAAGCAGTGAGAATATAGAAATGAATCACCCCGATAAAATAGAAAATAATTTCAATAAACTCTTGTTGATTTCTGTAGAGTGAGATGAATGAAAAGCTGGGATATTACTATAATAAAGGCAGTTCGTATGAAAAAAAATATATTATTTGGCATTGAACTGGAAAATTCTTACTACTTGTTTATATGTAATTGCTTCCTTGCTCAAAAACGCAATGAAAAATAAATGCAACTAACCACGTATTTCAACTGAAAAATCAAAACACGACCAGAGGTATCCTATAAATTTTCTAGCATGTTCTCTAATAAAAGTGCTAGTCCCATCAAATCCTACATAAAACTGTGGACCTTGGTAAGACTTATTTACAGTAATGCTGAAATTTTATTTTTAGAGTCGTAAACTCAGAATTGTTACTTTGGGTTATAGTAAAGAAAATAAGTACTTCTGTATTATTGATATCATTAAATGGTTGAAAAAGAGTTTACTAACATAGATCTCTAGTGAGTACTCATCAGACGAGGGTAATACAAAAAATATAAAAAAAATTCCAATAGTTTCAAATCCAACTTTTTACATAAAATCGCAATCTTCATCGGATCAAATACAAAATTTCCTTTATTTAAGTCTATTGTGGATTAGTTATCGCAATCACAGACATGCAAATTTAAAGACAGACGGTCAATATTTAATCAGCATATTTTCAGCGTATTATTTTTATCCTCATTTTAGATGGTTAGAAGTTGATTCAATTAAATCTATCTTGCTTATTCGTTTTATTGTAATCATTTTAACATGTATGAAAAACCAGGCAATAAAACTTTCTCTGAAATTCGTTATAAAGAACATACCAAATTTTATCACTTTAGATCAAAATGTTTTTGCGGTATAAAAAAATTCACAAATAAGCCGAGGTACATAATTGCAATAATTTATTCGCCCCTCTCATAATTCAAAGATTGAAAATTCATCGAAATTTCACTTTCGAACTTACTGACAACTAAAGTACTTTCTCCTTTTATAATTCATACCCGAGAAAGCAAAAATGGCTTTCAATAAAATATTCGCCAATGAATGTTCAAATCATTCTAACGTATCAGAAAACAAATCCCAATTAAATGAAATTGCTAATATAGTTTGTTGAAAAGATTCGCAATTACGATTGAAGTGTTATGGAAAAAGGAAGCTTGTCTTAAAAGCTTTAAATTCTTATGGCGTGTTTCAAGTTTCTGTAAAGAGAAGATAAATTGCTAATTTTGCTGAAAGGGGCACTTTTGATAAATGTGCCCCTCGGCGAGTAACTGTAAACTTGATTCTGACAATCTTAGTACAGAAGAAAAAGTTGAGAAAAATTGTATCTTATCTAATGGTGTGAGAAGTTTTAACACAAACTTTAGTTACAAAGATTCTAAATAAATGGGGAATTTGTGCAAAGGTAATAATCGTATATACATTGCTGAATAAATGCCTTTCATGAAAAAGAAATATATAAGCCTTTTTAAAGAAATTCAAATGCAATAGATGATATAAATATTGGCCATCTTAGGCGAATATTTGGTTTGATTAAGATATTTGTGGTGCTTATTTTTAGTTCAAATTATTATACATGACTTAACATTCATAATTCAGATATTTAAATACCCGTATATGAATTATAGAGAAAATGTTACAATAATCCAGAATTTCGGACTTAAAGATTTTGAGGAATTTTTATCTTTCAAACTTTTCCGTGTATGAAAAACACATTTTTTTGAAAACATCTATCTATCCGTCAGTTAGTTTGTGATAAAAACTCAAAAAAGAATCACCCTGAAATTTAGTATATAGTACTTTAACATGATAATAGCAAAAATAAGATAGCTAAACGAATAAAATTATGTGCATGAATTTAATATCAATACTAAATTTTATCCGAATCTAACGCAATTTTAAACATTTGTCAGTCTGTAACTTCAGAAGCATATCAATGCGATTACTCAAAAATGTGAGGAGCGCATGAGTTTTGACTCGCCGTTTTATGAGTAAAATTGTATTTCTCTGTTAATTTTTAGTTTCAGGTGATTAAGACAATCTTATTTAATCCATTAACGGTTGCATAATTTTGAAGAAAATGGTCATAAAAGTGCCTATTTTTTTATTCAAGAAAATTATATAAAACTGAGTGTATAGCTTAAAATAAATTAGCTATCTCTAAAAACATTGCAAATAGTCTAGAGCTGCCGTCTGGTGTATATAATGAACAATAAACATGATTTTGGGCATAAGAAATAGATTGTTTTAATATTTTTGGAGCATTACTTTTGAATACGCCAGCCCTGAAATTTTACGGGTGTGAGAAATTGAGGTAGAAATTTCACCTCGTCATTTTCACTGGAGCGAGAAGGAAGGGATTAAAGCATAAATTTTCGAATTTCGGATACTTTTAACGGCATGTCAGGAATTAATCACTAAAACACTCGACAAGGTTTATACCATATAATCAGTAAAAATGTTAAGTTCACACTTTAAAGTAAAAATTTCTTAGTTATTGTAGGCCTATGATATTGAAAGACTTCTCTGTCTTTCCCAACTTTTACAATCTTTTGATGGGGGGAGGAGTTTAGTTGTACTAACACCCCGTTTCTTAAAGCTACACTAGGGCTATTTTGTGATGGACCTCGTAATTTTGAACCACCGTCAGATGACGAGGAATACATCTAAGTTGGCATTCCCCTCTCCACACTACACCACACCAGCTGGAGGCTGCTTGGAATTGACGATTTAACGTACAGCAGACCCCGTTACAAGACGGTTTTTCAGTGGAATTGGGTTTCGAACCTGAAACCTCTCGGTTACGAAGCCGAGACCTTACCAACAGGTTACCGTGGATCGTGTTGCCAGGATGATTTATGAATCATATTTAATTTAATCATATTGCTTTTAAACTATTTGCTCCCTAGTACTTTCAGAATAAGAAGCTGATATAATCATTCTCAGCCACAATCAGATGATGAAAATAATATGAGACATCAGAAATCTCTACAAATGTGAGGCTCTACAGCAGAGTGAGCATGGCCGAAACTTTAAGACATACTTTGCATGAATCACGCTCATGTTGCACGACACCCTTAACCTCTTCCAAAAAGATTTAAGAATTCTATAATTGTGGGTGAAATAGCTATTTAATTTTTATTTAAGAAAACTTAATTTATTTTATAATTTTAATTTATAATTACTAATTAAAGTTATATTATTAGTATGGGTGTAATTGTAGTTCGTAAGTTCGCATTC
Source organism: Argiope trifasciata (assembly GCA_026543055.1). Lineage (NCBI taxonomy): Eukaryota > Metazoa > Arthropoda > Arachnida > Araneae > Araneidae > Argiope > Argiope trifasciata. The sequence goes on along the minus strand of JAPMOQ010036844.1, from coordinate 485,324 downwards.
AGCATTTCTTCAAAAACTTTTAGAGACTTCGGATTATCCCCCTAGTTTCCGCGTTTGATCCAGGCATTCCTGTCATTTTTTATTTTATTACAGACACATAATGTGTCTGCGATTCAAGAGTATTCACAAAATTCACTTATTAGTCACGATGCGCGTTTTCATCTTCTTGGTAATATTTCATTATCACTAGTTTCCAAGATCAGTATGAGTTAAATATATGCTTATTTTTTTATTTTTCTGAATCACTTAGATCATCTTGATCTACTTTACTCTTATTAATTAAGGTGCTTATTTCACTGCATATTTAGTATTTAGTAGTCATATGTTCAGACTAAATGTTTAGTAGAATGAATGAACAAATTTATTAGAATGACTATTAATAGCTCGGCCGTGACTTGTACCAAGACCATCAAACGATGTATGATAGTTATCTATTCTATCAACATAAGTAATAAAAGTGCATCCGCATTCAATACACTAGAAATTCTAAATTAAATTTATTATTATATTCTAAAGTAGCTTTAGTCGCACGAGGAGTACAACTCGTCACGCCATATAGTAAAATGACTAGTATAGCACGTCATTGTGCTATATGGCTTGAAAAATCAATGACAAGGACTTGTGGAGACGGATTGTTGTCCACAAGTAAAGATCTGAATAATCTAAGGAATAGAGGAAGCTTATGGAAGTAAGCTCACATCGTATAGTAAAGATCGTTCTCCTAAAGATTAAGAATAAAACTATACTAAGAATAAAACGATAGGAAAGAAGTTTGTAGTGCTGAAGTCAAGCTACACAGATACAAGGGACAGTTTAGACATTTCTCTTGTCCTGTGACAATATAGCAGATGATAATTAAGACGTGATACAAAGTCACTAGTAAAATTCCGTGCCACAAAGACTTAACGCAATCATCCATTATGGTCAATATTCATATACTTATTTTAATTAAATGTTTTTAAAAAAACAGCGTGGTAATATTGTCACTAAGAAAATACGATTTAGAAAATGATTTACTTCAAAATATCAAATAAGAGAAAACGAAATGAAAAAGCTTCTATTCTTCCTTCAAATATAACCATAAAATATGATGAAAATAATTAAATCACGAGCGTTTTCTGCACTTTCTAAAAGTCATTTTTTTACATGATGTTGCCAATAAATTCTTCTATTAATTGCTTTTTATTTAATTATATTTTAGCTCAAACTTCAGCCCCCGCAATCTATTTTAAAGATAAGAAAGGAACTTAATGAAGTTTTGTTTATTATTTTTAATGTGGAAAATTTTTAAAACTGGTTAATCTGTATATTGTATAGGCGATAAAAATCGTTCTAGCATTTACAGGCCATACATTTGGATTATAAATAACAAACGCTATAAAAGAACATAAATTCTCAATTAAAAAAGATTAAAATATTTCCTTTGATCTTAATTGAAATTCCATCAAAAAGCTAACTGTTTTTATCGGTCAAAAAATTAATAAACTTTATATCACTATATGTTTAAACACAAATTTTTAGGGATATTTTCAACATTATTTCCCCCATTTTCCACTAGATATTTCAACTCCTACCTCAAATTTTCAATCATTAATGAAATGCTTTTTATTCCTCCACTCAAGCTCAAATACATTTTTAAAACTTTGTAGTGGGTAACACTGGGTGTTAATATAATTTTTTTACAAATTATAATTCATTCATTATTTAATTTTTAGTACTTTAAATAGAGTTTGAGCAGTTTGTAAGGAAAATTGTTATCAAGGGACCGTAACTCAAACAGTAAAGTACAAGGATTTCAATATTTTTCATACGAAGGTGAAGAAGGCAAGTTCAATTCTTGAAATGAAAAATTATAGACCATCATCAGTTTCAAGAATTCAAATCGAAAAAAGTGAATCAAAAGTAAAAAGAAAAATAATAATTGAACACCATGTATAGAAAGGAAAATTGCAAGGAAATTCTCTTCCAATTTTGCCACTTAATACTGCTATTCTGTCATGTGTACATACATATTTATATTCTAATTATTTAATAAAAAGTAACTAAAATAAAAAAATTGCTGGCCTAAGTAGTAATTGACATAAATTTTTTTATATTGTTAATTATATTTTGCAAAAATGCAGAGACTTTTCAAATAACAATCCAGGCATAAATAATTTTTTTCTTGCATCTTCACATTAAAGATGAAATTTGATTTCATGAAAATCTTTCTGAAACATTCATATTTCAGAAACATGAATTCATTCATTTGTGACTGAACCTGAACAGTTTTTTTTTATAAAACTTCTTAAGGTATCCGAGACTGTAATAAACTTCTTAGGCTTCTATGAAATACTCTGTATTTCTATCTTCTTTTATAAACTTGTACAAATCAAAGTCAGAAATTTTTGTGTGTGTAATTCATTATCTATTCTTGATGCTCTAATTTCGCCTTAGAACCATCTGTTTCGTATTCTTTGTGCAAGTACAACAGAATGTTGTCACTCCAATATCATCCAACTTCTAGAAACACCTGAAAATGGACGTTTTGCCAACAAGAATTTAAAAGTAAGGTTACAATATAATAATTCTGTTAATAACATAAAGATGTTATGAAGTTTTGGAATCGTAAAATAGATGTTGTTACTGGTTCTTTTCTCTTTAGATGTTAAATTAGTGAGATATAATTCTGATTTTGATGATTTTCATATATTCTAACCGAACTTGTTTAGTATAAATATTCGATTCAGTTAAGAGTTCCTTTCTAAATTATGAGTTTGTGAGTTAAACCAAGTAATTTTGAGTGGATGACAGATTCTATGATGCAACAAACAATTTCATATTGCAGCAAGCGTTTGATAACTTTGAGTTTGTGTTAGAATACATATTAATTCTGGTATTTATAACTATTGGTGAATGATTGACTTTTCATTGGCAATAGTACAATTTTCTTATTATACATTGTTCCTTTACCGAGTTCCTTGTACATTACCTTCTTGTACATTGCTCCTTTACCGAGTTCCTTGGACATTGTTCCTTTACCTTCCTTTATTGAGCAATTCTGCGGATGTGTTTCAATAAGTAGACCAGTTTTTTTTCATATTTCAAACACATTTGCCGATGCATATAGGTAAAAGCAAGACCTGAATCGGGGAACTCAAGACGTCACTCAAGAATAATGAATGCAGAACATATTCCTACCACAGTTATCGTAGCTTCAGCTCCCGCCCCCATTGGCGCAGCTGGTGGGTGTTGCGGTCAGGCCATGCACCGGCAGGAGACGATCCCCTAATCCGTCTTTCTCCTACACCGATCCCATAAATGCGTGTCATACAACCCCATCTAGCAAGGGGGCTCCGAGGTTTTCCAATTACGTCAGCTTCCTTTGACATTCCCCCCTACCGAGACAGACGGTCGCAGTTAATCAATGACAAGCCTCTCCCTTACAATGCACGATTCCGTCCATTGAGAAAGAAGATTCGCCGTTAGAGGGGGTCTGAATGAGAGATTCAGCACGTGCGAATGATGGGTGCCGAGAGTTCGATCGGGATGACAGGTGGAAGAATTCGTGGCAGGAGAATCCCTGACAGACAGACACTTCCATGCCTGCTTGTTTAATACAGACAGATGAGAGCAGAATCACTTGTATCTTCAGGTTAAGTTTTAGGACTCAGTGAATAAAGATACCTGAATGAAACCTCACAGATGCCTCCATTACAGCATTTCATTTCAAAAACAAATGAAATGTAGTTTTCTGGTTTCAACGTAGATGCTCCTAATTATTGCACTTAATTTGTCAAAAATTAATATAATACTGGAATTGGTTCCAAAAAGGCCGTAAAAGATAGTAAATAATCTAACAATTTTTAACTTTTTAGTGCCATTTCATAGATGACCAGCATAAAGGACGTTTTGATTTACAGCATTCGGTTGTTGCTAAATTCAAGGATAAAATTCAAAATCAGAGTTGGAATGTGCGTCTAGAAACATTGAACCCACCTGCTTCAGATATTTTTTCGGTATAATCTAGTATGTGAACAGGAAGCAAATCTGATACCACTTAATGTATTAAATATCTATTGGTGAAAGTGTTCTACTTATTCTATAATCACTAATTAAATGCAAAGAACTTGGACCAAAAGTAGCTTTCCATCCGAATCTAATGTAAAATTTCTGAAATGTGTCTTTCTAAATATGCATCTCAAATAATGCTTAACTTCTATTTAAATTGAATAAATACAGATTAGAACAATTATATTTCAAAAATTTAGTAAAAAGATGACATTTTAGTTTAGTTTAAAAAAATTTCTGACTAACATCTTCCAGTTAGATTTAATAATGAATAATTGTGCATGAAATATTCGTTTTAAATTTACTTCTTGTACCCAAGAAATAACTTACTGTCACCATTCAAGACGATGCTTCATTTTGACGTTTCATTTATTTGTTAAATTTTGATTGATAAAATATTTACAACATGGTAAAAATATGCATATTTTTTGAGAAAATTCAACTTAAAACAATTATATATATATATATATTTATTTCGGAATAAACAAGCCCTTTTATTAGGTTAATAATTTTGCATTGAATTACTTTTCAGAGTTTCAAAGGCTCAATCGCATTTATATATACAGTTAAAACTTAGTCATAAATAAAAGCACTATTTGAATATATTTTCTGCTAAACAAGCTGAAATATCAGTTATTTTGCTTAAAGAATTCAAAGTATTCTTAATAATATTGGTTATGTTCCCTTAGGCGAGAGTTGAATGACAATCTTTTAATATTTATTCTTTTAAGAATGATTCCTTTTGCAAAATGTTGATATTATGGGGACAATGATCTTAGAACATTTGAAGAAACGAAATCCAGTCATATGACCTCATTGTCATACCGTACATCACTCCTTGAAATTCCAAACTACTTTGAAGCAAGGAAGACATAACAGTGAAGTGCTCCAAAGTCCAATCCAAATTCCCAAATAATCAAAACACAACCTCATTCTCATTCACTTTTACTTCCTCTCCACCAGAACGATTGCCAGAGAACCATTTCGTTTTCGTTATGCCCAACCCCAAAAGAAATCTCAATGACTTTGAGTTCCACAAGATGGCCTAGAGGAAAGGGGTCGGTCCCCTCGTTTAAGCCTCCCTTGAGATAATGGGAAGTTTGAGCAACTACCCATCCCCTCACAAACAGCATTCCCATTCCGATTGCCAATGATCATAACAATCATTGGAAAACCTCTCAACTCAGCTCTGCTGTTCCCACTTTAATGTAAATTTTATGCACCCTGCGGCTACTACGAGCAGGAGATATGATTTCGAGGATGGCAACTCTCCTCTCTGAGCGAACCTTGGCAATTTATTCCAGGGAAGGTTAGGGCAGTTTTGTCTTTTGTTGATGACATGGGTGAGAAATTGTGGTTTCATCTCTCCAATCAAACCACATACCTGAGGGGAAGAAACGGAAAGAAACTATACTTTTTGGTTCAAGAAATATTTTGAAATAATTAGCTTTCAACATATTGGGCTTAGTATCAGAACTTGTTACAACAAAAGTATAAAATAAATGATGATTCTGACTGATTGACTCTCCAACATTGAAAGATAAAAAGGACCATAATAACAGAAAAAGATTTTATTAGTCATATTCAAAGACAAAGAAAAATTTCTTACTTTGAAAAAAACTCAAAATTTTTGCAGTTGAATTTAAATCAGGCCAAATGCAGATGAAAAGGTATAAAAGTTTATTGCTTTATAATATTAAAGTCTTTGGTGATCGATTGGTTAGGAAGTATCAATAATTACTGAAATTTTAAAAGAAAAAAAATATGAAGTCGATTGTAATGATTTCCACAAAAAGAAATTAAATTTGACACAATTATATTATTTTACCATACTGTTTTAGAAATGTTATGTCTTACTAGTCACTATGCTATCATTTCATTAAATTTATCTTTTTCCATTCGATTATAATTACAGGAAAAAACAACGATGTTTAAAAATTAGGAATTTTGAAAGTTTTTCACCATAATAGGATTATGATGGTATGATATGGTATGGTATTTTAGTGGTTTTATGGCTCAAGAGCCAAATATGGCTATACTGCGGCAAGAAAATGGTATTAAAAATATGTCATGTTCAATTCAGACATTCGATTTTTAAACTGTAGGGTCTCTTTTTAAAATGAAAATCATCCAATAATGGATAGTATAAGCCCATTTTTAAAAATACAAACCACATTACTAGAAAGAAAATTATTAAAAGATTAAAATATAAATGAAATTTAAAATGTGAAAATGCAACTCGAATAACATTAAAACAGGTACAAAAATAAACAGAAACATGTGAAAAAAATCATTGTAATTCGAGGTTTGTTCAAGTGCTTATTATAAATAGATTTACTTATGGGTTCATCATAAAAAAATTTAAGATCACCCTACTGAACAAGACAATTTTGGGGACTTAGTTTAAAAATAATTTTATCAACTGTGGTATAAAGTTCCGGAGCAGATGAAGTTTAATCATTTGTTTCATTGAAGTTGTATTCTATTGTATTGTCCGATTCTATTTCGCTGTCAGTGCTTTGATTGGATTTACTTGGGGTCATGGTTTCAAGCTCAGAGTGAGTTTCATTCATTTTATCAGTTGGATTAATGTTAATGGTCTGCGAAGAGTTATAATTAGAGACTGGCATAGATTGAGAGACTTCTCGAGGTGATGTTTTCCAGAATTTAGAGTTCGAAATGTTTTAAGAATTTTGTTTGAGATTTTTTTTTGTATTTTTTTCTTATAAGTAACAGTTTTAAATCTATCCAGGTCCTGTAAAATAGAATCTGAAGTAATTTGGATGTTAGAAGGATCTGGAGGTTTTGGCAGGACTTCAGTGTCCGATGTTTTACCACTTAGAGATTTTGCCTTCTTGCTTTTCCTCATAGGAAATCGAGCTAAAGAAAATTCAGAATCTTTAGATTGAGACATAGGTGAATAATTTTTTTTTGCCAAAGCAGAAGCTTTATTTCGATTGGTTTCTGTTTTTGGCGAGTTATTGCTCTTAACTAATTCATGAATCGAATGTTTACAGGAAAAGGTTTTCATAACGGTAATGTCTGTCTGAGATCCAGTACATTTGAAGGCTGATTTCATGGCATCACTATAGGAAATGCCAGGTTTAGGTGTCTTGTCTAAAACTTTCTTACTTCTACATACAAAATATTTCTTTTCACTTTCAGGCTTTGAAATTCTTTCCCCATCTTCCATTTAGGACAGTCACGAGAATAAGCGTGGTGGGTTCCAGAACAGAACTTCAAAGTCTATGAACTACAAGCTGAAGCTTCATGGTCATCAGCTGAGCAGTTAGCCTATCGAAGACTGCTACAACAAGTTCCTTGGGAATATCCGAATCTCTGACATTTATAACAACGCAGAGGATTCGGTAAATAAGGTTTGACTTTTGATCGTATGTAGCCAGCCTGTATAAATTTCGGAAGTTCAAGAAGTTTTGGAAGGAATTTCGGGCCACTGAATGTCAGAATGACATGTTTAGTAGGGATCAATGTATCTTTACGTTTAATTTTTATACGTTGTACTACACATACTTTTTGAGATTGCAATTCCTGAACTATTTCAGTCCCTGATTAATCAAAATGATGTAAATCAGAGATTACTCCTCTAGAAAAATTCAGTGACACGTAAGGATTTACCTCTACAGCAAAGTCTCCAAACTTTATTAATTTCTCCATAGCAGCAATCTCAGCTTTTGTTGAGGCCTCAATTAGAAGATCTCCGGATGGAAGCTTTTTAGTATTTACATTACCAACAAATGAAGAAATCAATCTTTGAATGAAGAAAGGTGAAACTTTATGGAAGTTTTTTTTGTGTATGTAAGATTAAAAATCTTGTATCTTCTGTTATAGGGAAACGTGGCAAAGTGTTAGAAAATTCTATGCAAAAAAGAAAAACAAATTCGAGCCCTGACGGCCCCGCCCACCATGCAGACCAACATGGGAACGCAGCCACCAACTTTGGTTGCCTTCCCCATCGGTGCTTATCCTGTTGCTAGCTAGAACTTATACACTAAGAGTAACTTCCAGGTTTGGTTAAGAATTACCTTCGCTTAATGCCCTTGAGCATACCAGCCAAATAGCTGGGATACCAGCGAATTGATACACCGGGGACCAGAATGTACCACCCGTCTCATGGGTCGCCACTCATGGAAAACACGTGGGGCTGTTTGCTGTCCATGAGAAGCAGGAAGCAAACCAGAGCGGCGACAGCTTCTCATGGACAGCTCCCTCGCTTACCCTCGAGGGAAAAAATGAAAAGAAGACAGCAGAAGGCATAGTAGAGAGTAAACATGATTGGAGTAAAGGTCCCTGGGTACCTTGGGATTGGGAAACCCGTATTCACCTATAGTAAGGATTCTGAAGTGAAACCTTTATTGTTAGTAAGGCAAAATTTAAAGAAAAATATTTATAGCACGCCTTAAACAGAAATCCACTTTATTAATAACAAAGGTGTATACCAAACACTAAATGAAATATTCTTCTAGTTTTCAACAATGAAAAAAAAAATCTCGCGATTAAATATTTGATTAAAAAAAGGAAAACCGTTTCTCATCCACAAAAATGAAAATACTGTAAATGTATATTTGAAGGTAGATTAGAGAAATTTATAAATAAAATCGTTTCGTGAGAAAGGTAACTTTCTGGTCTTCGAATCTGCACAAAAAAATTATTTTAAGTAGGAACAGTTTCGGAAGGAAACTCAAAAACCTTGTTTAATTTTCAACCAATTAACATTTTAAAAACAAATTTTATATATTTGGTCCCTTTACTAATATCTAATATATGTGTATGAGAAATTTGGTTACTAGCGCACAGTCACACACACACGCGCTCGCAAGACTCTCCTTCATTATTTGTCAAGAATTCTAGATTTTTTTTTTTGAACAGAACACAAAGAGTCACAGCAACTATAAGTGCATCTAAAGTCTAATGTGAATGTTTCATTTCTGAAGGTGTCCTTGTAAGGAGCTCCTTTAATTACAAAGAGCGCTAAATCCGACTTTTTTTGAGCTTCTTAGCTGCTATTCCAACAGCTAACTGAAACCACAAACCTTTCCGAATCATTTGAAATTAAGAAAACGAGAATTCATGTTCCTTTATCAAGAATCTCTAAGTAAAAACATTTCCAAGTTTTATTTCTTACTAGCCGCCTTTGGCGACCAGCTGGTTCGCCATGTGTAAAGCGTTCTAAAATTTTCAATTAAATCACATATTCATTAGCCTTGAAGTAATTCCGGGCATTGATTAATATTTTCTTTAAGATGATGGACGGAAAGTTCTAAAAGTACACCTTTTCCTAATAATATTCTTTAATTTTATAAATCAGTCAGTTTTGACCATCGGTTATGCTTCCAAAATATTAAAAAAAAATTCGATGATGTTGCCAAAATATTAAATGTGTTTTTTAAAGAAAGCGAGAAAGGGAAAAAAAGTATTAAATTAATGACCCAGATATTGCAGACGATTACATAAATATGCCATTAAGTCGGGATTTCAATGCATATCCTGTATAAATTCAATCAGGTTTACTGTAAATAACGACGATTTATGGAATAAATGATTTAGATATTGCAAACGATTGTAGAAACCTTTGCTTTGCCTTTAATTTTTTTAGAAAATATCACATTTTATGTTTCTTTTATTTTATCCAGTCACGTGTTAAAAGTTGCATTTCTTTAGATTTATTTTGCGATGATAGTTTTTTTTTATTCGAACTTCCGGCATTCTTTTATTGAATCCAGTCACGCGATAAAAACATAATTAAAATATTTCTTTAAAAATTCGTTAAAAATAGAAACTTACGTTATATCATGTTTATGCGATCATATTTTCGGAAGTTATAGCTGAAAAACGTCGAAATTTCGCTTAAATTTTAATTAATTCTAATTCTAATTAAAAATTCGAAAAAAGGGCTCCGAGGTGCACATTCCGGACCTCCAAGGTATATATGTACCAAATTTGGTAGCTGTAGGTCAAACGATCTGGCCTGTAGAGCGCCAACACACACACACACACACACACATTGAGCTTTATTATAAGTATAGAAGATAGCAATGAAATTAAACTTTAAACTTTTGCCAAGGTCATGTTATAACGCTTATGCTATTATTGCACTTTCTATTTTTATAATATTTTCCAACATCATTTATATGCATTAAAGGTTTTCAGAATAAATTATTGCTAAAAATTCTATCAATATATATATATATATATATTCAGATGTGCGTAACATTAATAACTCAAAAATACACTGAAAAAATCCTTTTAAAATATTAAGGATATTAAAGAAGATTAAAACTAAACGTTTCTGATTGAAAAGTACTGCTTTGTATTAAAAATGTTAGAATTCTAAAATATATTTGGAATCTTTAGAATAAAATTAGAAAGTTATCAAAAAGAAAAAGTTCTATACTGATATTGCCTTCAAATATAGTGCGAATGATATTCTCTCAACAAATAATCTCTATCTTTCAAAAAACTTTCTCTTTTTTACACAAAGACGTAGTTTAGACATATCCATTATGATAGTTTCTATACATTGTAATAGTTTATTACTCTAATATGAGATTAATCATAGTTGCTTTGGATTATTTTGGCCAAATTGCGAATATTTCTGTAGTAATAAAATGTATATTCTGATATTTGAATTAGAGTTCATAGCAGATAAATGACTAAACATAAATGGATATCAATTAATTTAGAATAATATGTTCTCATTAATAATTGTTACATAAGTTTTAAGTGAAAGCATTTGATCACTCAAGGTATCCGAGCACATTCGGAGTCCCTTTTTCAGAAATTAATCCTATTTCTGAATTTAATACTATTAAAAATTAGAAACAGAATGTCAATAATTGAAATAAACATAAATAATTTTTAAAAATTTGCACTTAATTTTTGTTTTAATTTTGCACTTTGAAAAATTTAAGAAAATTCTTAACTAATTTCAAACTGTCTTCACCAAAAGAAGTACTTGCATCCAAACAAAACATATCAAAATAAACTACAAAGTTTCTTTTAGGGAATGAACTGCAAGCGTATGATTTTAATAATTATACAAAAAAAGATTTGAAGAAGCAATCGAGGATTTATTATAAATTTGTAGTAAATATAGGAGATTACCATTCAAACAAAAGGCTGTAAATTAAAGTATTCACACAATCTAAATTCCTTTACTTCATTCTCTAGAAAATAGTGTAAAAGCAAAGTCCTCAAAATTTCATAGTAATATAAAAACTATCGTTTGAGTTATTTTATTTGAAGTAAGCAAAAAAAAAAATCAATTTTGAAAAAAAAGGCATTTAAAGCATATAGTAACATGTTTTAATAATGAATTATGTATGTATGTACTTAAGAAATTCAATTTTATAGATTATACCTTATTTATCTTTATCTTTTAATAATTTTATTTTTTTTCTGACAATATTTGCACTTGGTAGTGAATGCCACTTTTATTCTGTTTTTGTCGATATCAGTAAATGCTCTAAATGCAGTAACACTAATATACATTCCAATAACCTTAAGGATATTCAGTAATCCTATAAAGCCTTCTTTAAAATGTATTACATGCATAAATGCCTCTAATCTGAGGATTTGGAATTTAATAACGATATCTTTAGTTAAACATTTCCACAACAAAAACATGAAACTTTTATTGGCATTTTTTTCCCTTCAAAATGTTTTCCCTATATAAAACTAAATTTTTGTTCAAGCAAATTTTTAACATGTTTTCAGCCGTATAAATTGGTAACTTCCGGTTATTTAAATGTCTATTTCAGGTTTATCGATTATTACTAAAATATTAATATCTTTAATTCTAATTAACGTAGACAAAATTAAACCCATTTTGGATAGATGAAAGACTGTTTTACTTAATAACATTTTTAAAATGCCATTTTTAGCAAAAATAGATCTTCTGAACGTGTTTGTATACCTTAAAAATATTTGATTCTTTAAAAAATAAACATTTATAATTTCATACACACAAAAACATCATTTGCAAAAATCATTAATATTAACTGCTCAATTTCATTCAGTTTTCGATGAAGATGAGGATTAAGTAAATAGTAAATGCTAATAAATGAGTTTTATGTGAAATACTCAACAAGATTTATAGCATGAAAGTTAGTCGCCCAAACTAACCATAAATAAAAGAACAACCCAAGACTACCTAGAATTGCTTAACTAGACAATTTATTTATTCTTTCTCTCTTAACCCACCGCTTCTATGCTTACTGAACAAACTATTCCTAAACTTCAATAGTAATTAAGGAACATTCAATCAGAAATAATCAGTTTAGGATCTGCAGTTGTTTGTCAGGAATGCTGATCGGTTCCTACAAACGATATCTCAATTGAGTGTCTTCGAGATATTTTGATGAATACGAATGAGGCCCATTTATTATACCCGAAGAAAACAGGAAGGAGCACTCGAAGACATTTATACACAGCAAAAGATGATTTTTCATAAGTGTCAGCCTCTGCGAGCGTGTCATCTATTCTATACCATTATCATTTTTTCTTATTCAAGCTTCAGAATGCGTTTTATAAAGTAATTGTTATCCTAGTATAATAAGATAGATTTACAGATTGTACGCAAAATATATGTGTAGAGCGAATCGGATGCTAAAGTAAGATTAAAAAGAAATTTGAATTTGTCATTGAAAATTCTATTTGATGACATTGAGATGTTGATTTCAAATTTAATTTGATGATGACTGAATTATACTGATTATTTATAACGTAAATACCATTAGAAACTAGAAAATATCTATACAATAAAAGAGAACCTATCTCTATGTGCATTTAAGTATAAATTTGCATATATATATATATATATATGTATATATGTATGTATGTATGTATGCATGTGTGTGTATGCATGCATGTATGTATGTGTGTGTATGCATGCATGCATGCATGTGTGTGTGTATGCATGCATGTGTGTATGCACGCATGTATGTATGTGTGTATGCATGTATGTATGTGTGTATGCATGTATGTATGTGTGTATGCATGTATGTATGTGTTGTGTATGCATGCATGTATGTGTTGTGTATGCATGCATGTATGTGTTGTGTATGCATGCATGTATGTGTTGTGTATGCATGCATGTATGTATGTATGTGTGTATACATGCTTGTATGTATGTATGTGTGTGTGTATACATGCATGTATGTATGTATGTGTGTATGCATGTATGTATGTATGTATGTATGTGTGTATACATGCATGTATGTATGTATGTGTGTATACATGCATGTATGTATGTATGTGTGTATACATGCATGTATGTATGTATGTGTGTATACATGCACGTACGTATGTATGTGTGTGTATGCATGTATGTATGTGTGTATGCATGCATGTATGTAAGTATGTGTGTATGCATGCATGTATGTAAGTATGTGTGTATGCATGCGCACGCGCGCGCGTGTGTGTGTGTGTAATGATATTTTAAAAGTTAGCTTTATCTGGATTAATTTCTTAATTTTTAGCTTAATTTAGTCTGTATTAACTTCATTCTAAAAGAATTCTCTTATTTCCGGATCCGATTCGACGTTATCTACTTAATACAAGAAATGCGTAGTATAGTATTTAAGTCAGCGATTCCCACGTTGTGAGAGATTAATAAAAGTTGCTAACCTAAGCATGTAATTTCCTAAAACTATCCCTGTGTTTCACACGTTTTGAGAGTCACATGTACAGAAATCCCCATGAGGAATTTTATAGACGATAAGCAATCTAAACAAGATTTTTCCTATCAAAAAAGCCTCTCCTTGTAAGGTGTATTTTTAAATTTGGAAATGCACAATTCGGGGAATCTAAAAAAATTAAAAGAAAGAGGCGAGATTTTTTGCGATATCTCACCAAAACATTAACTTACAGTAACAACGTTTTTTTAAAGAAAGTTTAATATAGTTAGCATTTTGATGACAGCTATTTAATTGGCACGTCAACTATTGCTGAGTTTTGACAATTTTGAAAAAAAAATATGTACTCATATTTAGGAAATATACATTATAATTGCACATGAATTTAACCTGTTCTTACTGTTTCAGATATTTAATAGTGTGATTTTATCCTATTCTTGAGGAATTATGATGTTGATTTTTATTGCTAAGAGAATACTCAATTTCTGGAATTTTGCTTAATCAGCAAATTTTACATTACATTGCATTTTGATCTAGGAAAAACTAAGTAGTTGAGCTCTTTATTTTAGGAATATTGTCAAAGTTCAAAGATAAAAAGATGTTACCTTGTTATGAATTTTTAAAAAAATTAAAAAATCTATGTCTTTGAATATTTGCATAAAAAACATCTACGAAACTAAAATGTGGCAGTTAAGGCTTAAAGTGTTTGGAAAATTTTAAAAAAGGGTCCTTTTTTCAATTAAAATGACTGATGAAGAAAAACTATTATACCTAGACATTTATCTAATGATTTCTTTGAAAATTTGTAAATAATTTAGAAAAATATTACCTTGTTCCTCAATTAAAAAATAAATTGAGTTTCTATCCGTGAATTAAATATTTTTTTATATTGTGAAGCACTGAAACAACTATAAAATATTTCTAAATCAAGAAATTATTTTTCTTCTAGTTCAGAAATTGCAGAAAATATTGAAATTATTATATAAAATTCGAACAAAAAAGTATTCTTTATGTTTTAATTTATAAAGTTTTTGAGAAAATTCTATTTTATTACGAATTTGAGATTATTGCATTTCTAGATGTAAAATAGGATTAAAACATATGCTAATAGAAAAATCAGTGTAGTATTCCAAAAAATACACTTGGAAACGAAATTTTAGATGTTTTATAAAGAAGCCTATTCAAACAAATATTTTTAAAAGATCATAATCTTTCCAAAAAAATTTCAAATGTAGGCACCCACCTTAATTAAATACAGTCTATTAAAACTTTTATAAATATAAACAAATTTAAATACTGAAACATATTAAAATTCTTAAATCTTTACACATCATACATATTAACTTGATATCAAACAAGATGACCACAATCTTATTATTCAATTTTAATGCTTTATCAGAATACAACTAGCATTAAATATTAGAATAATCCAATATTTTTTAAATATATATAATTATTATTACTATTCTCCGCTGAGCTGATCAATTAGAATATTTGATCTTCATTTCGGTTAATTTTTAAACAACTGCCAATACTCGACAATTATCCTTTAAATGATCATGTTTAAAACATTTTAATTTACTATTATTGCTATCAGTATAAAAATATATAGATAGTTTTGAAAAATAAGTTTTTGGGAATAATTTAACATTAAGCTGCAGGCAATAAAGCAAAACCTCTTGAATCTTTTCAAATCTCTATGCAAGTCAATAAATCGATTATATAAATCTTTTCCCTTTTTTAAAATCTCAAAATAAGTTATTTAGTCATTCGCAATCTTCAAGTAGAATTTTGAAGTTTATACATAAACTTATACTTTTCTAGTTTGCACAAGCAAACCAGAAAACCAATCATTATTTCAAATTTCTATTTGTACGCACTTGCTTGCCTATAAACCTTATTCTACTCTTGTAAGTCCTACTTTATGATATTTATTCTAATATTTAAATATAACACATTGGTTCAAAATAAATTATGTTATAAAAATTCTATATATTAATCACCAAATTTTCCGCAATCATAATTAACTTTGCCAATTGAAATACGCCTACAACATCTTAATAAAGTGGTTAAAATTCGACTTACTTGTTATTTTCACCTGGTAACTTTGCTCAGAGATGAATTTTTTACGAACCTCGTATGTTTCAATAGCATGAGGTTATGAATTTGCTCACATCCTCAGACATGTTGGTTTGTACCCACTGGCAGTAGTAATCGACATCACTCTACGTCAGCATTGTGTCGGTCATCAAACTATCAGATACAGCCGATTCTAGCACATCTTTCCAGGAATGTTGGGATAAAACGCTACAATGGTTAAAATGGTCCATCAAAATTGCATTGTTTAGATTTGGAAACAGAGTAAATCATCCAACAAAAAGGTATACTGTTTAAAGTTTGACAACAGATGTTCTCAACCATAGGGAATCTTAATCCACATTCGTTCTGAAAATAAATCAAGGATGGGAATTTCATGCACAAACGATCCACAAAACTGGAAAAGAAAACTAAGCCAAGATACTTCACAGTTCTCTGAGCCCAAAGGAGAGTGGGGGATTGATTCCATAGCGTCATATATTAACAGCCGACTAATATCAGTTCATATTTCTTTTTCTTTAGTAGAGATCCTCATCCATTTTAAGTGAAGAATATAACCATATCTCTCTCTCCACAGTTTGAGCCCCATTACCAAAAATGGTGGATGGATTTCACTGTCTCATATATCAACAGTCGACTAAATTCAACTCCTATTACTTTTTCTGTCCTAGAGGCTACAACCTCGTCTTTTTAAGTGAAGAATATGCCCACATCTCTGTCTTAGTTGTTTGTGCCCCATTACTAAAAATCCATATAAAACAGTAAACAATCTTTTTAACGCAAGAAATTCGCCAAATCAAGCCAAAATTAACAAAATTGATAAGTCAAAGAAAAAAAAATCGATCAAAATTTTAAAATGAAGATTGAGTTGCGAATTTCACGAAATAAAATATTTTAAACCAGTCACTAAATACGAATTCAGTTCAGTTCGGTTTCATTAACTTTTAATTTTAGAGTAACACTTGGGCTATTTTGGAAGGAATCTCGTAATTTTGAACCATGGTCGGAAAACGAAGACGACACCAGAGATGCCATCCCCTTTCCAAATTTCTGTACCACACCAATGGCAGGACATTTGATCCCAATGGATTTAATGCCGCTTACAAAAAGATTCTTCAGCGGAATTGACGTTCATGATCTCGATCAAGACTTGCATTTTAGTGCAACTTAAGGTCAATTTATCAAAGTTGAAACGGGTGGCTTCAAAATTCGATTGTTGACCCCAAAGGAGCCTGCGAATTCAATAGACAGCCGAGATCGGAGAGTTAACAAGGGAAATTCTTATTTCTTATGATGAACGACAGAAACGTTATTAAAGAACGAATAGTTAATTTATTTAAACAACGAAATCACTTAGTTTTTTAATTATTTTTCTTCTCCTTAAAATTTTTAGTTTAACAATAGAAACTTGTTATTTAACCTCTACGAATAATACAACATGGATTACAGCATGTGCCCTTGGTGGTGATGTACATACCAAACCATTTAACCTACATCTTGCAAATTTAGACCATATTCTTAGAGATTTACTTTTAAAATTTTAATTAATTGAATTTTTGAAATGTTAGTGATTATTTCTGAAAACATTGTTGCATAAAAATAAATTTCACACTATTTCAAAAATTTTGAGAATTCTTTTTTATGTCAGCAATTTAATAGAGGTGCAAATATTTTCAGAATATTAGAAGTTTTTTTTAAAAAAATATTTCTTTTCTTGATTTTCAACAATAGACTACAAAGTTGATCAAAAATTTGAAGCATTTTCATTCTTTTATCTATTATTGAATCATCTAATTTTTTTTCCTTTGACGTAACAATAGAAAAAATCGGATGATTCAATAATTGATAATCAACAGAAGGAGGATTCTGTTGCATTCCTGTGTGGATTGCTAGGCATAAGAAACAGAGAAGAAAATTGACGAATGAAATCTGTTTAATATTTAAAAAACATTTTTATATATTAAACAGATTCCTAAGCTTTATCGCATACTAAGTTTTATATCAACTATAATGGGAAGTTAGATTATTTCATTGCAAAAAAGGCAACAACAACAACCGCAGCAGAAATACACCTATTGAATTTGTATATTTTTGGTGAATATGTACCAACGATAAATAATTTACAAAGATATTTCAACAATGATACATTTTTTCAATGATATTTCTACACGAATGATGAAAAGCATGATAACTTTAACACTAGAAACGTTGATTTATCAGTATTTTTTCATAAAATCCTCAAAGGTAGCAGTTGATAAATTTAAAGCATTACAGGAGAAATTACCAGAAGATGACAATATTCATGACAAACATGATTCCGAACATAACATAGCATAACGCCATCTTGCGCCCCCGGTGCTTATAACATTAAGTTATCTAACCGGTTAGGGCATAAAATGGAAGGAAGAAAAAGGAAGAAAGAGATAAAAAATAAAGAAAGAAAGAGACGTCAAACCATTCGGGTATCTCCAAAGAGAATCCCATTGGTGTCGAATCTTACACGACTGCATTCAGTTTTTGGGTGAGGTAATAATTACATGGGGGAACAAAAATAAGTTACTATTTTTAAAATTATATTTTTGGCTAAATGTGATTGGCAATTTGGTCTCAGCTAATGTATAATCCTGAAGAAGTCTTGGTATTTATGGATATGGTTTATTAAGAAGCTTAGCCAAAATTCTGCAAGATAAATAAAAGAAACTTTAGAATCATTACGCTTGTAAATATTAAGGCATATTTACCAATTGTTGCTCTTTAAAATTACAATTAAGTTCACTCTTTGTAGAATGCCCTTGCCTGATAGAGGCAATTCCCAAGCATATACAACATTGGCTTGTTCACATCTAATTTGTAAGACTTTTTTCGTCGAGGAATTCATTTGTAGCTCAAAAATGAGTAAATATCGTTAAGTTCATGTAAGAAAATATTTTATTAAACTACAAAATTAAGCAACTGTGCGTGAATTTGAGTAATATTGTAGGAGAAATATTACACACGATTATTGGAAATTCTTTAATAGACATAGAAAATTTCTTAGAATCTGTGGGCAAAGAAAAAAGTTTTAATTGTTTGATATATTTCCCTTTCCGTAAAGAAATATATTTTTGGTTATTCATTAAGGAAAAGAGCAACAAAAGTTGAAATAATGAATCATGTCTCAGCGTTGGTTAATGGAGAGAGAAAATCGATATTTACATTGCTAAGGATTCTAACTTAATTTGCTTAATTTTTTAACATCTGCTAAACGCTGTGACAATAAATTAAGCATAGTTATTAACCTATAACACTTTTATTGTTTTGGAAAGTGAAATAATTTTTATTTTAGATCAGTAATAAATAAAACTTTCCTGTATGTTTAATTACTTGTAATGTCTATTTCTAAGAATTATTTTGAAAATATTTTGCACAATATCCGGAATATAAAAGGAGTAATTGAATGAAATTTCTTCAATGATTTTTTTGATTAATAAAAATTGATGTAAAGGTCAGTTGATTTCTAATTTTATTTTTGAAAAATTTATTTTTATTATAAACGAGTTATCAACAATTTTTTATCCGTATGGTCCAGATGATGAAATGATCAAAATAGAATTGTACGTTTTCATTTTTGTTTATTTCAACGTCCACTGTCCTTTTAATTTTTACTTTGTTAAATATATAAAAATGCATTATTTTTCAGTAAATGAATACTTTTGAATTTCATAATGATTTTGTGAGCTGATAGTAATTATATAAGTAAGTATATGTTTGGCAGCAGCGAGAATTTCAATTTCACTTTCGGATTTAATTGTAATTTATATTAGACTTTTTTTTTTATTTCTCTTAATGATCCACAATCGTTCCTGGCTTCCTATCCTAGGGGTAGCACATCTTCCCCGTGGTTTCAGAATACCAGATTTTTCTCCTTTGTGTTCTTTCTCCTTGTCAGGTAAGTGAAAGAACTTCCCCCCTGTAAAAAAAGGATTGTGCGAATGAATGTGGACGTTATCTTTATATGAGCTGGACCTGCCCTTTGGTGTTCCGGGATTTTTATCTTCAGAAGCTACTGCGCTCTCATCTCCATTGCAAAATGGACACGATATCACTTACATCTACAATTACCATCATTGCAATCATCAACAATGCTTAAGCCCAACTGTCTTAAAATGGAAATAATTCCTTATTATGAAATGCTCTTATATTCGGCACAAGTCCTGACAAGCATGCAATTGTAATAAAATTGATTTACTATGCCCGCAGGAGGTCTTCATTAGAGTCGTTGAAATGAATACAACTGATTTGAGAAGTAATGCTCATAAATTGCAAAGGCTTAAGGACATTACTTCATGTGGAAGTTTAATTAACAGATGCCGGATTAGAAGAATTTGATTAAAGATGATAGTCAAACTCAGTCTAATCTTTCTACCAATTTATAAAGTAGACTAATGGTCAAAAGGATTCTAATACCACTGCTATCACAAACTTTCACTTTTCAGAAACATCCATATATGTATCTACATTACCCACTCTCTTAGATAATGATGAAACAATATTTCGTTATTAAATGGCATT
Source organism: Argiope trifasciata (assembly GCA_026543055.1). Lineage (NCBI taxonomy): Eukaryota > Metazoa > Arthropoda > Arachnida > Araneae > Araneidae > Argiope > Argiope trifasciata. The sequence goes on along the minus strand of JAPMOQ010036844.1, from coordinate 464,973 downwards.
TCAAAGTGAACGCTGCGTGGGTGGTTATCCCCAAATCGTCAACTGCAAAGTGATCGCTTCAAAACCCAATATCATATCCAACTTCCTCAATTTACAGATCAGCCTTTTGCAGGCCAAAGTGTTTCATCTGAATGGAAAACTGGTGAAATGGAATAAGGCACTTTGATAATCCTTCCGCACATGGTAAGACCCTCTCTTCAAAGCGACCGAAGTTTGGGGGCTAATGCTGGCAATTATATCACGAGGCTGGTCATTCGCTTTAATCGAATGTGCACGGAAGAAGACCGCCATTGAAATCGAACGCGTTAATAAAACAGGGGTTGGGGATGGATAGCAGATTCGATTCTGCGCATTTCCGGAACGACTCGTGATCCACCCTCTTCTCATTTACATGGGTTTCCGGAAGGTGAAGATAGGGTTGGGGTGTTCATTCCCATCTTCATTTGCGGATGACGAGATTTGGTTATCATAATCACTGTAGGATGCTCACTAAGAGAGGTAATGCGGAAACGGATAATGGAGTAATTATCTTTGCTGATAGAGAGGGACTGCGATGCTGATTCGCTACTTGCAGGACAGATTGGAAAAGAAACAATACAGATGGAAATAATTGGAACTGTAAAGACTCATAACTTCAGTGAATTAAAGGGGCGGTGGAGAAAAATTTTGAAGCATCTGAAAGGAAAGGAGAAGATATATTGTAACTCTGTATTTTGTTCAATTAAAGTTTGCATTTATATCTAAATTTCATTGCCTTCAATATCCAGACACATGAAGAATATTTCACACCATCTGATAGCTTTCTTTGATCGTTTTGATAAAACTTTTGTAAAAATATAATCAATGTGTTATCATTTGAATTTAGTTTATTATTTAATTGTATGCAAATTCATTATTTCGTAATTTTATATGAGAAATATTTTTGCATTAAGCTGGTTTTAAGCTCACAGCTTATATTTTCTTAAATGCTTCGATTATTAAAAAATGCTTACTTGATTTTTAATTTATCACCAACCTTGTAATACATGATGCAATAAATATCCGTAAATATTGGACAGTAGCAATATACAGTAAGATTTCGACCTATTTTCTAGTTTCAAGCGTCAAATATTCGAAGCGATTCTAGATCATTTACACTTCAACCAAAAAAAGTTTCGAAAATCCATAGGAAGCTAATAGAAGCTTACGGCTAAATGACATGAATTAATTTGTTGCAATTAATTCTTGAAATGAGTAATACATTATCAGTATTGGGGAAGCAACAATAACAACTTCTTCTCTTATTACTAATTGATCAATTATAAACATCAGATATTGGCATAAATTTAAATGAATAAAACATCCCTTCACAGTAGCAGAAACGCTTGTCACTTGCAATGAAGAATCATTTCTCAAAAGATAGATCAAAATTTCCCACTATAATCTATTCAAAGCTGGGCTTCATTCAAAGTCTTAAGTCAATGTCTGAAACTTCATGTAGTGTTAATATTAAAAATGCTATACCACCAAATAATATTCAGTATTTCTCTGCATTTCATGGAAAGTCACTTTGCTTATTTGTTTTCTCATACATGCAATATAAAAAGTAATGTAATCGTCAAAATCCTAAACTCGAGATCTTGATGAATCTACATGTTTTAGACCACCTTGAATTTTTTAAAAATACGATTTTGGAAAAAGTTTTTCTGTCTGTCTATGACAAAGATGAAAATATTTTAAGCTATATGGTTGAAATTTGCTATGATTTTAACACCAAATTCGTAGATTTCTATTAAAATTTGACAAAATTTCATTCATATGAATTTGTTTATCCGGTTGTCCAAATATAAATTAACATGTTAATTATAAAACGAATTAATAAATAAAATTTAGTACAGAGAATTATTAACAATTGTATAGCCTATCAAATTTTGAACCCAGCCCAACGAGATATTGACCATCTGGCAGTTTGTACTATAAGAAATGTATACATGGAATAACTCAAAAGCATTATTATTTAAATATATCAGTTTGGGTATGGGGTTTTGTGCCTGCAATTGTAGTAATGTGCCATGTTTTTGCTTCAATAGGTTTGTGTTCAATCGACATCTAAAGCACAAATTCAATTTTCGAATGTTATTAACAGCCTAGCAGGAATTAATCGCCAAAGATGATAAAATAGATTAAGAAAAAAATGCTAAACTCACGCCAAATTGTTCAATTTCATATTTGTTGAACGTCAATGGTATGTAAGGCGTTTATTAGGATAACAATTTCTTTTAGAAAGTATGCTTAAGTTTGGTTTGGTTTGGTTTTTTTGGCACAAGGGCCATAGATTTGACCATGCTGCGCCAGACTAAGTGAAGTTTTTTTCAAGGTAAAAAATGTGAAATTATATGATACAATTTAAAATTTGAAAAAAAAATTGATTGATACAATTTGAAAAAAAAGACTAAATGTGTGAATAAAAACCAATAGATTTTAAAAAGGGTAAGAAAAGTTTTACGGTTCTCTTCGAAGGATATTCTTTTTCGGAAACATATCTGCCGCCCTTTTTACTTTGTCATGTACAAAATAAAAAAAATGGATTATTATCCTAAAAATTTCATAATCGAAATTTTTTCATACTTTCTCGGATATCTTAAAACACAATTCTGTAATTATCTCTGTCTATATGTGAGTACAAATAACTTTAAAAGATGCCGTAAATTTCGCCAAAATGCATTCCACCCAAAAAAGGCCTATCTAGCCAGTTGTCCGAGTACGAGTGAAGACTATAACCACAAAACGCAAATAATTATGTTGACGAAATCTGGTGCACAAATTTAGAATTAGTAATGTAGATTCGAATCAAATTCTGGAACAGATTTGTAGCAAGGTTGATCGTCCATCGGAACGTTCATATCCATGTAAGCACAACTACTCTAAAATATAATGACTATATAAAAGACATTTAATATGCAATCATGCCATTATGATTTTTTTGTCAAAGTTTCGTTTTAATAGATCTGGAAAAATACATATCGCATTTTCTGAGTTTTATGTATTCATTAACTTTTAATATTTCTTAATGGTTTAAAACATTTATGTTCAATTTCAACTGCAGTTTTAAAGTTACATATTATTAGATTCATCTTTTATTTTTTGATGATAACATTTCCTTTTTCTTGCTCATATTTAACAAATTATTTTACATATCATCTGATATAAGTTAATATGTTTTGATGTTTCATAAAAAGCAGTTAACATTTCAACTTACATTTGTTCTTTTCTAACATTTTAAATTTAAAAAATAAAGGAAAAGAATATTTAACAATATAAGAAACTATCACTTTGTTTTTATCCATTTCTGAATAATTCAGATATCATCTAATTCTTTTGGTAAATATTTTTCAAAATTGAATAACTTTTCAGAAGCTTTTTTTAATTTTAAAATGATCCATTGTGCATATAATGCTGCTATAGTTTATCTATCTGTAAAACAAATGTACCACAAAAACAAACATTAGAGATAACAAGAACATATTTTAAGCATAATGTTTTTATTGAATTCAGAATAACTAATAAACTACAAAAAAACAACTAATCACATTTTTTTTAAAAAGAAAATGCGTTAATGAAAAAAAATCTATCTCATTTCTAACAAACTAATTAGAAAGGATTTAGATATAGTCGAACAAGCCTTCCAGAATTTTTTTTGGAACTTTTATCAAAGCTCTTTCTATATTATATATTTTCAAATTGTTCATGTTATTGATATTTATTTTTATCCCAAGTTACTTTACAGATATTTTCGGAAACACTCTTTGAGTTTCTTTGAAAATAACTGCGAATTCCTCTGTACCTTCACTATATTCAAATCTTCCCAATTTACTATTCCGACTGGAACGATTTTCCATTGTTATCTCCCTCAATCTCCTCATTCTGTGTATCAAATGCAGGCGCCTCGAGTTGCTGAGCATAAAAAAGTGGAAGATATAACCTTTTATTTTAGAGCAAACCAAAAAATGCACAGTTGAGAGAAGGCCTTGTTATCAAAGGATTATTCAAACTTCCCACTTCTCTTATCTTCGAGAATGTTTTCTTGCCAGCTAAAAAAGAGATGCTTCCCTTTTAGATGAAGAACTTCGCACCACTCAGTTTTTGGTAGTTTTTCTTCTAACATAAAGAACGGTATTTTTTTAAGAACAAAATAATTTAACTTATTTTTCCAATAATTGATTGTATTTACTTATATTTTAAGCCTCTGATTTCTTTATTATAAGTTCCAGTAGAAAAATTACTAATGGATATAAATATTGAGCAAGATCCAATAATTTATGTGATTTCTTACACGTCTATATTATATAGTGAAAGAAACGAATATTAAATGAACTCAAGTTCGAAATATTATTCTTATAAATAAAGGAGTAGAATTTATTAAATCATTCCACTTCTTCCGGATGTTTCAAATAATTATTTATAAGTACATGCTTGCTTTTTATGTTCTCGTATACAAAATATGTTGAGTATTGTAAGCTAAGTGCTATATTATCAAAAACACCAACTTTAAGAATTTTAGAAACTCCAGCGCTTCAGAGGGTTAAAAGCATATTTTGATTCATCTTTCTGTCTTTTTATGAATATAATAAATAAAAAATGTTTTGTTATAGAAATGAAATTTAGTATGCGATCTTTACATCAAATTCTTAAATTTATCTGAAATTCTGTAAGAAATCTATTCAGTGGAGGTCTGATTGTTTGTCTGAGAGTAAATAAATATATCCATAAAAGACAATGAGCTAAGTAGATCGAATAAGGTTATCAGTTTTTGGCATTTCAGAATAATTTTAACATATGTTTGTAACATTTTTATCTTTATGTTTTCTCAAAAACGATATTATATGATATTAGCGATGGACTTCAGATCAACAATTCTTCATCCGAAATATTTTTTTCAATCCCTACTATAGCTATATATTATTTATATATTTACATATCTTTTATGCATTATTTAAATATTCTTCCTATATATATATATAAACTTAACGACCGAGACCACCGACGTCTGTGTAGAATGGTCAGTGTTAATAGACATGCAACACTTCGTCAAATAACTGCAGGAATCAATATGGGACGTACGAGGGACGTGTCCGATAGGACTGTGCGGCGAAATTTGTCTTCCTTGGGCTATGACAGCAGAAGACCGACTCGAGTGCCTTTACTGACAGCACGACATCGCCTGCAGCGATTCTCCTGAGCTCGTGAGCATATCGACTGGTTCCTAGACCAGTGGAAAACCGTGGCGTGGTCAGATGAGTCATGATTTCAGTTGTTACAAGCTGATGGTAGAGTTCGAGTGTGGCGCAGACCCCACGAAGCCATGGACCCAAACTGTCAGCAAAGCACTGTTCAAGCTGGTGGTGGCTGCATAATGGTGTGGACTGTTTTTACATGACTTGGACTCGCTCCTCTGGTGCAACTGAACCAATCATTGACTGGAAATGGTTATGTTCAGCTGCTTGCAGATCACTTACAGCCATTCATGGACTTCACGTACCCACACAACGATTTGATTTTTATGGATGACAATACGCCATGTCACCGGGCCAGTACTGTTCGCGATTGGTTTGAAGAACATTCCGGACAATTCCAACGCATGATCTGGCCACCTAGATCGCCCTATATAAATCCCATCGAGCATTTATGGGACATCCTCGAAAGGTCCGTTCGTGCCTAAACTCCTGCACCATCCACACTTTCACGATTATGGACGTCTATACAGACAGCATGGCTCAATATTCCTGCAGAAGACTTCCAACAACTTGTGGACTCCATGACACGTCGATTTGTTGCACTTCGCCGTGCAAAAGGAGGACCGACACGATATTAACAGTCATACCATCCCACTTTAGTGTGTATATATATATATATATATATATATATTTCTCAAATTTTCAATCGTTAATAAAATACTTGTATTTCATCTATTCAAGTTCAAATAAGTTTTTTTAAACTTGTAGCGGATGCCACTTGACATTAATATAGTTTTTTTTCGAATATTAATTCATTAGTTAAATGTTTCAAATAATTTTTATTTTGTCGACAAATTCGCCTAATCCATTTACAAGTTGTCAAATGGTCATGCTTATGGTCAAGCTCTGAGATTACTGACACGATACCCGATCTTAAATAATATAAGATATATATAAATAATATACGAAAATAAGTAAGAATTGAATTAATTTTTATATACATTAGTTGTTTTTATTTTAAATTCTTTTTCAGATATCTATGCAAAGTGCTCTTTGAATTCATGAACACCAACAATAGATAGTGTGAATAGGAGAAATGTAAGAGAAACAAAGCTGTTGCACCTGTAACTTTACCTATTATCCTCATCTCTGAAACAAGGCTACCAACTCTTGATATTATGGTACATCATCGTAATATTCGCTAGGAGCGCTCACTTATTATGCCCATGATATATTGTGGTGAAAGGTAATAAGAAGTGGAAGTTTTTTTTTCTAAGCTACAGACTCAAAGTATTTAGATTGAGATATCACTGATTGTCAGTTGGAGATAGGGACGAAAATTCTAGGTATTTTTAAATGAAAATGTACATCAGTCTCTATTCTTAGTCTCAGGATATTAAAATTGAATTTTTATTCACACGTTGCTCAATAAATTTTTTAAATAAACTGTAATAGCGAAATTTTAGCTATTTTATTGATATGGTTGGTCATAAGTAACATTGGTCATAGGTTTTAAATTGAATATAATTTTAAATACTTTATATGGATATTGTAAGCATGGTTTTGCAAATAAATTTCTGGGTAATAATAAAATTTAATTTCTAAGGACAAATAATTTTAAAAAATTTAAATCTTGTAAAAATGTATATATTATTTTTTATACGTTAAAAACTTTTGCTACAGCTTTTCATTTACCAATCAACCCTTTATTTACTGACATTGTTTTAAAATATTGTTTAAACCAGGCTGATAACTTCTTAATATAACTATTTTTTTCTGAAGTCATTCAAAAGAAAACGTAAAACTAATAGAAGGAATGAAACAATAGTAAGCAATAGTACAACTAAAGGCAAAATTTAAAAATATATCATTATTAACTGAATTAATTAGGTTCTTTTATTGATTTTAACGTTTATTCCTTTTTCCCGGCCTTAATTCCAAAAACTTAATTAATGGTGTAAAAATTAAACTGAAAAAATTTATGCCAAAATAATTTGGTAAATAAATGGTTAAAGGAATTCAATACTTTTAATAGATGGAGTTATGTTTTCTTTTTTGAGAAAATCATAGTACATGGTGCTATTCACGGCAAAACGCATAGTTTTGACGAAGAAAAAAGACCATAATAGCTACTGAAGGTCCAAAAAGCAAAGAGAGCGAAATTCAAATATCATAATCATTTAGATATCAAATACCATTATCTACAAACTATTCCAATGATGGTAAAGCAAATAATGTTTGAGAGCATTCACCTATGTTTAAATGAGATTGGAGTAGGATCATGACTATTTAATTAAATCTAATGATACATTCCACCAGCTTCCTTTCCTATATTATTCCACCTTGTCTTCAACCATGGTTTTTTTTAATCTCTTTGTCTGGAAATTTAATCATGTGCCCATAATAACATAACGGAGGCATCATTACACGCACCGCCAGTCACTCCCACTGTTAGCAGGACCCTCTCTTTTTTCATTTCTTTTACGCATTCTGTCTCCCACCCCTCTCTCGCACCCAATTGTAAATTAACTCAACGCATAAGATTGAGATGGAAAAAAATTGCCCGCTACCATAACCGCCTTCTTTTGGCACTTGCTCAATTATTTCTGGTAATACATCTCAACCCGAAAGCACGGGGAATATCGCTTTTTCCCTTCCAAACCTCTTTATTTTCCCCTTTTTATTCCCTTTTATAAGCGTCTTGGCGGCATCAATCGATCGCACTTAATTAAACGGACCCACACAAAGGATAGCGTAATTAAATTTAGCCCTGTCCTTCTAATGGTTTTAATTAGGGCAACATACTGCTGCTATCGTTTGGATACTTGTGGGTGATGATTTTATTTCCCCTTCCGCCTATTGGAGAAAGAAGATTCTGCTTCTTTTTTTATTTTTCTTTCATACTTTTATTGTCTTTCTTTCTTTTTTGATTTTTATGAGACGGCTGGATTAAATCGGCGAAGACTAACATCAAATATTAGCTTCCTTTTATGCTTCCTCCTTCACGTGTAATTAAGCCTCGCCTTTGGGCGCAAGTGTGAATTTGGCGATAAATAAATATTCGTAATCTTCTTTTCGGCGCCACGAGTGAGGGATTAAGTGGTGAGTGAAATGGCGCGAAACGTCTACCACCAGATCCCTGAAAATGTCTAATATTGGATCGAATGAAGATTATTTTTCTTAAATGTGAAATAATATTGGAATATTGACGAAAGGATGGTTAGGAAACAATAGAAGTGGTAATTTCAAGCGCTTAATTTTCATTTCTTTTTATATTTATTACCAGCGTAATACGATTTTTTAACTGTCTGGAGCAATATTTAGGTCACTTTTCTGAAACCCTTTAATAGCGCCTGCTGTTTTCATTTCATTGCATATATAATTTAAAATCTAACTTATTTTGTATTGGACAAATATACAAATATTAAGAAGAAATGTTTGAGTATTGAGATTCTACAGACAGATGTATAATAGTAAAAATGTGCACCTCAGTGCTAAGTTTTTAAATTTGAAATAGAATTATATTTAAGGAAAAATTAATTACATTTAATGGCAATTTTTAAAAATATTTCGGTTTAAAAATAATTTTCAAATAGGTTAAAAATTTAAAAATTTATATATTTTAAAAAAATCTTTTTATTGATCATTTTTTACAACATAATTGTTAATTTTTCTTTAAAAAAATTAAATGTATTTCACTATAATATACTTTCTTTTTATCAAGACTTTAAATCCTCAGTATTATCTCAGGACAGCTAAACAGTTTTTGAAGTTCAGATAAAATAAATTTAGATAACAAAGATACTTCTCTGCTGTTAAAAGTATAATCAGGAATGAATTTACTTCACTGACTAAGGGGCACTCATATAAGTTTCTAATTTTCATTACGGCCTTTCTACAAGGCTTTAAAAACACCATCTTGCGATCAAAATTTAAGATTTTTTGGGGGAATTTTCTTTTCAGAGTTCTTCATATAACCCATAAACCGAATATTAATGAAATTCATCAAATAGAAAGGATTCTGAATAAATATATTCTCAGTAACTTTAATTATAACCATTTTATGTCAGAAAATAGAACGTTTTACTCTTATAAATGTTGATCTTGGTGTTGACAGGGATACGCATTTTGCACGGATTTACAAATAGTATTTCAAAGCCCCAAACTGTATACAAATAAATCGATTATTTATATTCTTGCATTAGTTTCGTGAGATAAGATGAAGGTAAAAAAGATATACAGTTTTACAATATTGGTCTATAATAAATCTTAACTTCTTTAGTCATTGGCTCACACTGAGAGAAGCACAGAACAAATTTCGGAAGTAATTTTGAATTCAATTATTTCTACGGTATGGAATTCCATCAATATTCGTTAGCCAATATTTGCAGGGCTTAACATATACTTCATATTCAACAAGACAAAATTGGTGCAACAAGGCGTATATAGATGCTTTGCATTTATTTGTATTTCCTTCTTTTCTTCAGGGCTCACTCAAGAACAAAATAATCGACTAATACTTTGCTCGAAAACTGAGATCACTTCAGCAAAAGATTTTATCCCATCCCCGGCTTCGTTCCCCTCGTTCTCATTGCAACCATTTTTATTTCTTCTCGCTTTCTTATCGTCTTGCACTCTTGGGGAGTGCTTTTTATTGGTTTCCGTATTAAGATCTCCCCGTAATCAAGGCGGGCGACCCATTCGAGTGGTAAGTCAACGTAGTCACTGGCCTGCCTGATTGCATTACCTATCTCTTATTCCTACCCCCAGAAGGTGTGCAATCCCGAAGGCGTATTGATTACTTTTCGTACGGTGATATGCCACGTGTGGATTCCAGGGAATTATGTCCTGAGGAAAATTCGTCTCCTTTTTTATATCTTTTGCTGATTCACTTTTTTCGAGAGATTTCGGAATGATATCAACCCGCTAATAGTGTATATTAGTAGTTCCGCTGTAATTTTTCTTGCTATTGTTTGGTAACGTGATGCTAATTGATTTCAAGTATATGGAGGTATATGAAGATAAAGCATTTTGATTATAAAACAACTCGAAGTTGATATTTTGATGAGTATTCTCGTTTCAAATCTTCACGATTGTGGAAACATAATGTTCAGAATTATATCTGCTTTCGAATAGGATAACCGAAAAATACACTGATATAGATGCATGAAATATGGTATGAATCCTAAACCCAATTATATCTCTATTTATCAAAGATAGTAAGAAATATATCAAAAGAAGTTTTTTGTAAATATATCAGCTTTTATTTTAGTTTTGAGCTAAAACTCACCAAAGAATAATCTGAGTATAAACATAACTTATATAAATAAAATAAATAGAATATTAAATAAAATAGTACGAGTATAAATAGAATTTAGTATAAACAGAATAATGCAAATAAAATATTAGTATAAACAGAATAGTGTAAATAGAGTGTTAGTAGAACCCAATGGAAAAAAAAACATATCCGGGATATGATTAAGGAAATTTTCAATTTTAAGTGTACATAAAGATATAATACAGACTATTAGTTAAATTTTTGATAATAATTGTTTCATCATTCATTATAAGCATTGACTTCATAAATTTTACATTTGTCAATGAAAAAAATTAAATCATAAAAAGTCGTTTTCAAAAGAAAATTCATGTTTCAATCAATCAAAAAACAATTTCGCTTCGCATCCTATGTCTGAGTTGATGGCATTTTTAAAACTTCTTTTTATCAAAAAACAAATATCAGTAACAATTTTAAAGTTGTTATTATGAAATGCAATACATGAAAACCCTGAAATACCTCAACTATGAGAAATCTACAATGAACTTTCATTCGTGTAAAAAAATTTAATCAATAAATTTAAATATATATTCTGGCATAAAAATAAAATATCATAACACCAAAAAGAAAAATATGATTGTATAACGAGCTTTATTTTATTAAAAATATGTCTGTAACTGAAATGCATTTTTACCAGCTATAATAAATATCTCAAATTGCTTCTTTTGTTAAATGTCCGTAAACCGAACCATTGCTGCTTAAAAAAACTCTTATTTCAATGCTTCAATACATGCTTTCATTTCATTTTATTTTCCTTTCTTTCAGAAAAGATATGCTCGTTAAATTTCACATTAAATTCATCATCACTCCTAATACATCATTCTAGAATTAAATTTAATTCTAAAAGGGCTTGAATCAAATCAAATAACGCATACTACGCATATAACTAACTATATTACGCATTATATTAAATATCTTAAGATAACAAATATTTTTGCATTTTATTGACCTTGCATTTGATATGATTTAATTTTCCTTTAAATACAAAGTCGTTGAAATTTGATTATCAATAAATGAATTGGAAGTAATGAGGTTAAATAAGGTATTCTCAGAAACATAATTTTATTTGCTATCCATCTAAATAACTTCCAGTATTCCTCCCTTTTCAGGGAAATATTTACATTAAATGCCGTATACTTTACTATTTCACAGGAAACTAGTCCACTCTAACTAGAAATTTCTATTTAAAAGGATGAGCACAACAACGATTTAAAGAGACAATTGAACTTAATGAATTTACTCCAAATAGCAGGTAGAAACTGGTATTGCACGTAAACAGATTTTATGTTTTTCAACTCTATTTCATTGGACGTATTATATAATTTACTGTATAGTTTTTATTACTTATTTTTTGCAAGATTTCTATAGCAATTACAGTTGCACGTATTGCACATAAAGTGAAAAATTCAATTCTTTTATGTGCTGTTGAGTGTATTGCTACAAATCAGTAATATTCCTGAGATGAAATTTTAGTAGCATGAAAAGAAAGATTTATAACGATTCTTAAATAATACAGAATAGACCATAAGTAAAAAAATACTAACATTGGCCACAGTTTTACAACTTTGTAATGAAATTGACAGTTTTGGAGAGAAAATTAAAGTCATTGCGAATAATTTACTGAGATATACTATATATATATCAGAATATATTCATTAATAATGTATTAGAGTTTGAGATCTGTAGCTTTTCTTCAAAAAATATCCAACGACTGCCAGGTTTATGTAAAAGGCAAAGAAAGCACCCACTAAAAAATAAATTCTTTCTTTGGACTGTTATTGTATGGCAAAATGTTACGCATGGAGGTTGCTTATATTATTCTATGTTGTTTAACTGACGATTTGCTGTTCCTATATGCATTATTGATTTCAATCTACTTTTATTCCTGTTTTGGCTGCATTTTCTTTCCACGTTTCGTATATTCTTATGTATTAATATTCATTATCGAAGTTCTTGGATTTCTTGTATTGTAAACCAATCTAACAAATTTACGAAATGTAATCAAAAATACAACCTAAAATCGTGTATAGTAAACATAATAAACAACAAATGAAACTGTTTCTATAAAGAAATTAAAAATAGATTTTAATTTTCAAAATATTCAGTATTCGGATAAGGTATCTGATATTTCAGGAATATAATAAGACTTATATAGATATATTTTCCCCCATTTTTTCGCACTGAATTTTAAGATTTACGCATCATAGAATATTTAATGATTCACTCAAGCATGACAAAGTGCTCAACATTAAAGTCCCTAGATTAGACATTGACTGAATGTTTAAATTCTGAAATGTACGAAAAATGTCCCATTTTTGTTCCTCATTTTTCAATATTTCAGTTTTTTACTGCTATAATGTACCCCAATGCAGCCTTAATATTATAAAATACCTAGGGAAATGTGCTACAACATTATGAATACTGAATATTGTTGAATGACATTTGAAAAATGTAAAACAATAAGTAAAAAAAAATGCAGAAAAGCACAGAATTTTTTTAAAGCAATGCTATAGTAAAATTTTGAAAACAAACTATTTTTAACAACTTTTTATGTTTCAGCTTTTATTTCAAAAGGAATTATTGGTCAAAACCTTTCAATAGAAGCTGAAAATCTCTTTTTTATCTCTGCTTATGAGGCAGCTTGAGTATCTGTATACTACAGACTGTTGAATTAAAGATACCAAATTTCGTAAAGATATATTTTGTCGGTGGACACTCTTGATGGACTTTTTAAAATATTTAATCAAAATCAAAGATAATTTTGGTGTTTTTTAAGATAACATCATAAAGCATTACGGTCCAAATAAATTTTACATCGGAAAACTAAAAGAAGAAAGTTTTGACTGATATCTACTATTTTGTACAATATTTTATTTTTGATTTTAATAAGTAAAAATATAATTTAAAGAAAAATTTAATCAATATATATTATATAAAAATAAAATAGTAGCTGCTCGAGTACATTATACTTGCATGAAAAAATAAAGTTTCATCCCTGTGCTGTCTTGATAAAAATAAAATAAAGAAGTTAATGAGCACTGTAAATTAAACTTTGAAAACATTAAATTTTAGCACGTCTTAGTATGAAATAAAATAACTATGAAATGATATTTTCTACAGAGACAGATGTAAAAATAAGATTTCCGTTAGTTTTAAAATAACTGCATTATAATTAATAATTAATTGTTACTTAAGCAAAATAAGGTTTAATATAATGATATTAGATTGAGTTACATGACAATACAAGTTTCAAGCTTAAAAATATTTTTTGAACTAGCCATAGCTGTCAAATTACATAAAATAAGTGAAAAGTTTAGCGACTATTAATCAGGCTGAACCAGCAGGTCGCTAAACGCCGCTAGTTAGTAATAACAAAGAATATACAGTTTTTATGTGAGCAGTAAGTGTAAAGAATTGGCAGTTAAATTCAGTGTTAAAACATTTGATATAAATAGAATTTAAAAGGTAGAATTGTTTGCAATTTTTTTTTTGAAATTTTATTTAGGATTTCAAGTAATCAGAATCTAGGACCAATTGTGGTTTAATTACACTATATTTCTGAAAATATTATGAAAAACTGTATTTATACTCCAAATTTTAAAAAGGTGCATTTTTCCTTTTATATTTTTAAAGAAATGTTTCTTGAATTTTGGACATTCTTTAATTCATTCTATTAGTAATTTGACATTTATTTTTTCATAAATATTAACATTAAATTTTATTGCTTTAATGAAATTCGAGCCTACAACATTGTTTGAATTAATTTTGAATCGTTATAGTTTTCCGTTGTTGAAAGCTGAAGAATAAGGATTTTAACTATCTTTTTAGACTTGAGAGTTTACAGAAAGATTCAGAAACTAAATTACTTTGCAACAATAAGCAATTTTGTTGCAAAACTTTATTTAGAGAATTTGCTTAGTTCTCTAAATGAAGTTTATTAAAGAAACTTACCAAGTTAATTAAATATTTAGCAGCTGTGTGCTCCATTATCAATTCTACTCAGTTAACATCAAATGAGTCTCGTCTCCTTTATATGTTTATATGCCTAATAAACAAAAAGACTAAGTCTTTTAAAACAACATAACTTTAATATAATTGTTAAGAGAACGCGAACAATGGTTGCTACATAAAAGATTCAAATCAAATTAAAGGTAATATTCCTGACTAATCAGTTGATTAAGCTGTTTATTGCATCTTAATTCACAAGGTGAAAACTGTATTTAAAATTATCAATTGAAAGCACTGAACAGTAATGCTAAATCTTTATTTTAAATTCTAAATTGCAAAATATTTCCAAACATTTGATGACAATGGGATAATTGTTATTTAATAATATAATGTAACAGTTTTATTTATTTTTTAATGTTTTTTTTCTGAAATACGAAGACAGCCCAGACTAGCGTATTCATTATCTAATTTTGAATATTTATCTTTTAAAAAATATCACATTTTCAATGAAATAATGAATTAAAACTATTTATTTAAAATAAATCAAATTTAATTTGAAAAAATTAGCTCTGTATAATTCTAAAAATTATATATTATAAACTTTTACACTTCATTTTCTTGTTATAGAACAAAATTATGTTTTTAAAAGTTGCTATAGGTGCGAAATTTATTATTTTAAAAAAGTATGCTCGGAAGTTAAAGCAAAAAATTACTATAAAACCCCACTTCATTTTTTAATTAAAATGAAATAAATGGTTTCGAATTGCACATTTCCAAACACTAAAGCATATATGTGCCACACATATGCCTATGTCATCCATAGCACCCAAGCAGTTATAGCATAAATTTATTATTTATTATTTTATTAGTGAAATATGCAGACATTAAAAAGAATTTTTCTTTAGGTTTTTACATAGGCAGAAAAGAGGACAATTACATATTTCAGAAAGTAGTAAAAATTTCTGAATAGCAGCTCAGAAATGAAATTGATTGTTCAAGATGGCTCGGGCTAAACGTTGGTGTTTTACCTTGAACAACCCCACCCAGGATGATCACCCACCCATATGGTTACAAGATGAAGAATGCTACGGGTTCCAATACGAACAAGGAAAAGAGGGAACATTCCACATACAGGGTTTTGTCACTTTTAAAGACAGGAAGAGATTGACACATCTTAAAGCACAATGGGAGATGATGAAAGGCTCGATAAAACAAAACGAAGAATACTGCTTCAAAACAGAATCTAAAGTAAGTGAGTTTTTTTCTAAAAACTCAAAAAAGGAGGAAGAAAGTGCTTTAGATAAATTGCAAAGAGACTGCAATGAATATGCCAATTTATTTTCCATCTATAAAGAAAACTTTAAATTGTCATGTCGGTTCCATACTTTCATACAAAAGTATCATGGTTTGAAACAGGAACCTCGACACCATATCACTACCTGTGTTGCAATTGTTGGGCCGACAGGAACAGGTAAAATAGGACAGATTCGCTATAATTATGATACAAATGAAATATATTGGAAACCACACGGCCAGTGGTGGGATGGCAATAAAAATGAAAAAGTTGTCATATTTGATGAGTTCTATTCATGACAACTATTTATAGAAAAATATTAAGAATCAGGAAAAAGTAGTAAATAAATGCATTAATTTTTTAAAAGCTAAACATTTATGCATTCTTGTGCTCTAATATTTTTGGAAGTAAATTCGAAAGTTATTTAAAAAAAAGAAAAAAAAAAGCGTTCCGAATTTGCACGTTCCCTTCTTTCATTGCATGGATGTGCCGCATTTTGTAACTGGGGAACAAATGGTCCAATACATTGACGAGTACATTTTCATAGTTATTATTAATAGAGATTGATGGAAACCTGTGGCGAGATTAAATTAGTTTGAGAATCATCTTTCTGCGAACGAAAGAATGATTCTTAAAATTTCGGTCTTAAGAATTTCACTGGATTATGGTAGGAATTAAGATGAGTTGTGTAGGTTAAAAATTAAAAAAAAAAGTGAAAACCAAAGAATGCAGCTTTAAAAATTACATCGTTATATTATGGCAGTAAGTTTTTACCAATCAATTTCACCTCTATCTTTACTTAATTCTGAATTTGTAAAATTTCTTTCTTGCGCAGTATATCTACTAGTAAAGAAGACAGTTTTACAGACTTAATGATGCTGCTGAGTGAATGCTGATCAATGAGCCCTAGCTTCAATGACAAATTTTGAGGCTATTTGGTGATGAATATAAGCGATGCAGGTAATTCGAAAAGCATGACGATTGCTAAATTAGGACTCAACTTTTCTTCAAAAATTTTATATTCCCTTTCATGATATCAATAAAAGTACGGGAGACCGAATCAGTGAATATATATATAACAGATGCAGATAATTCGAGAAGTTTGGTGATTGCTATGTTAGGACTCAAGTTTTCTTCAAAAATTTTATATTCCCTTTCATGATACCAATAAAAGTACGGGAGACCGAGTCAATAATCGAGTCGATTAGTGAAGCAGCAGTGAAATTGACTGGTGTTTTCTGCGAATTTTTTCTTAGTGTTTTGCTCTGTTGCAGCTATTTATTAGTGATTTCTTGTTTATATGCTGATGTTTACTGCACTGATACAAGTGAACGATACACTATACAAGTGCAATGATACACGATATGAGCAAATATTAACTATTTAATGAACAGAATATGAGCAGTAGTTCAGCATTTTAGTGTAAATATGCAAAAAAGTTTGAACGAAATTTAACAGATTGTTGACCATCTATTCTCAGTACTTTCACATGCAGCTATAGGTGATAACTGAAAATCGCGATAACTTTGTTAATTTAAATTTTGCATACAATTTTAATAGTTCAAGTACAAGAAATTATCAGATTTTGAGTGAAATTCATTAGAGTTGAGTGTTCGACTGACTGCACTTTCGTACACACTTAAATGAGATAAATGAACAATACAATATTTAAATAAATGAAATTCATCACCCTCAGTATTTAAAATGTAGATATTCATCCACTTTGGATACAAATTCATCAAAAAATTGCTATTTGTCTGCACTCTTTCATGGATATAGGCACGATATGACAAAAACGCAAATGAAAGGAATTAGATGCTTAATGTTCTTACAAAAATTGTAGTTCCTTTTTCATTTTGTTTGAATCAAAACTGTATAATCTGTTTCCTTCATTATATTATGATGTACGAGAAGCGATACAAAGAACAGTTTACAAGGCAAAGTAAAAATGCTTTATTAACAATAGAAACAAAGTAAAGTAAGAAATTTATCTACGGAAATTCGTTGAATGTTTAGAAAAAATATATACATTGTATTTATCCTGGTAGTAATTAGTAATTAATTGTTACCCAAAAGATTTAGTTTTAACTAAAAGAAATGAAGATCAAAATAAAGCTAACTATCTAGATTTAAATATAGTAGTATCCAATGAAAAAACTTTAATAGGCCTTTACGATAAAAGGGATGATTTTAACTTTAAAATAATAAAACTTAGTAATTACCATTCAAATTTAAACTCTAAAATTTTCAAAAACCTAATATTTTCACAATTTAACAGAATTAAAGAATTTGTAATAATAAGATTTCTTACATTACAGAAACTAATAATCTACTTAAAAACTTAAATACTAATGAATTTTCAAAAAACTTTTGCAATATCGAATCATTAATTAAAAAACAATTATATAAATTCTAATTAAATAACTAGTTTTACTCAAAAGATGGCGCTCCTAGAGTTCTTTTGATGACGTTATATATGACCGAACAAGGTAGGCGTTTTTAACTTTTAACGCGGGAAAAATATTCTAGTATTAGGATATACAATTACAGATATGGGATTTCACTTCTTATTATGTTCGCTTTCCTTCTTAACTATTATAGGAAGGTGCTTTTACAGTTTGGTGAGTGTTTTGTTTCTACCTTCTTATTATTTTTTCTGAATTTGATTTTATATTCTTGTGATTGTCAGTTTACTGTGATTTTTCTTGGATTTCAATTTGACTTATTTTATAAAGTTTATTTTACAATATATGTTATGTAAGATTTTAATTTAGTTAGTAGTCTCTATACATTCTTATATTGACGAATTTGATTTATTGATTTCATGTTTTTTCTGGTTTGCTGTGATTTTGACTTACCATTGTTCAAAATTTGATGTCTTTTCTTTTGTGATACTAATTTACTTCCAAAACCTCAATATTATGGGATTTTCAGGTCACGAAGGGTCAATTGCTTGACGAAAGTCAGACCCTTCACAGAAAAAATCCCTGGTTTGAATCCTTGTCTGAGGGTGACCCTTGAGAAAGTCCTCAAACCGGATTCTTTTTTTTAATTTTGATTCCTAGGCAATAATTGTTTCAATCGTACTAACATTTATTCTAAAGTTATTAACAATAGATTCAGAAAAGAAAGACATCATCTCGCAAAATGTCTTTTATTCAGTGCTTCACTCCTCGTACTCTTCACAGATTTGTCTGTGAATGTTCGAAGGAGACACATTCTTTGTCCATAGAAATCATACCTTAGCAGGCACCTCTTTGGGAGACCATTTCTCTAGATGTCTTACTATTACTGTCGCTGTTTCTGGTCTGAGAAATAAGACTATCTGCTTAAACTATCGGTGTAAGATAACTAGCACTATCTGTCTCCGCTCTTGGTAACAACATTCCCATCCACAATTTCTTTTTTCAAGATATTGCTGATTTTAATTTTTTTTTATCACCTATCGTACTTATATTTGACTCTAAAAAATATGAGCTTTCAAAGTTTTAATGATAGTAGTTTTTTAATGTGTTGAAGCGGGATAACATGCTTAGTAGAAATTAAATGAGAAAGGCAAGGGGAGAATCAAGCAAATTTAAGTTATAAAATTGACAGAGAGATAAGGAGATATACAGTTATATAAATTTGAATGGACTTTTTTATAATTTACAGAAACACTACATTTTATGTATTTGACGATAAAAAATTAAGACGATGTTAATCAATAAAAAGTGATTGATTAAATGAAAAAGAAAGTTTTAGGAAAGAAATCGTGTATTCCATTCAATTTGAAATAAATTTCCATCCTCTTTTATAATTGAATTGACATCACATTGATGCCAAAGCTCTTTTTTTAAATTTTACGAAAAAAAATCAATGAATAATTTGAAAAGTGCTGTAATAAAATATTTCTTTAATGTAATTTAAAATATCCTATGATATTTTCTTAGATGACGACTAAAATTATGTAGAGTATGCATTATAATTATACAATGCTACCAAAATATGTATTGTAACAACTTATATTACCACAAGAATAGCATTATATTTACTTATATTACAATCAGAATATGTGTTATAACTACTTTAATATAAAGTTTGAACTAGTAAACAACTATTCAATACCATTAATCAGATATGATTCTTAAATAGAAATGGATATCAGTTAAAGTAAACTTACCACTGAAATTATCATGGCAAGTTACAAAAAATGCCACCAAATACGTTTTTTAGAAATGGCGGCTAATCGAATAATTGTTATTCAGAAATAATTGATTTATTTTATTTTTCACGAATTCATCTTTCGTATCGTTTCATTTTCCTTTTAATACCATGCATATTTATTTAATAATTTAACACATTTTGAATTTGTTCTGGAAATAAATTTGATTTTATAAATATTGAATACTTATGAATGAAACTTTGTACTCAATTGCATATGAACACAAAGAAATCTTCATTTTATGGACTTTATATTATGAAATTTTATGTTCTATTAAACGCAAATAAAGGGAATCTGAATCTCAATTATTTACTTGGGAATAATAAACTTGAATAATTCCTCCTCTGAAATATAAAATAATTTCTTTCGCTATTCATCCAAACATCTCTCAGTATTTCAGGTTTCTAGAGAAACATTTCCGTTAAGTAATCATAGGCAAATTAAATGCATTCACACGTAATTCTTTCACTAGAAGCTATTCAAATGTACTTTGATATATCTGTTAAAATGATGATGATAACAACGATCAAAAAGGACAATTCCTATTTAAGTTGAAGAGATTCATTTTATTTGCATAATCAACAGAAAATCATTTCTGAATGCAACTGCCAATACTCAAACTGTTGGCAAACCTAATTTATAATTTTCAGCTTTATTTTTGCTGAATGAATGATGAAATTTTTTAAATAATCTACATAATCCCTTTTTTGAATAATTATTGTACTTATTGTAGATGCACGCATAATCATTTCTATTAAAAATAAGAATAAATATGCTCAAATGAGTAAATTGGAAAGAAAAAAACACGTGACTTATCGAAAATTAAATGAATTGCATTTTATTCACAACATATACCTTATTGCGTGAACGTCTGTTTCATAATAAATTTCTGTAGTATTCAAGAATATATCGACAACTTTTGAGAAAATCATCTCTCATTTTCAGATGGATTTAGCAAAAAAA